>JAGDYQ010000109.1:1932804-2062053 GCA_021962125.1 Bulinus truncatus
CTACTTATAAAGCGCTAAGCTTGTCCGGGTCGCGGCGTTGTGTGGGGAATCCGTTCTATAAATAAACGACCTCCAGAAATAAATAAAACAATAGTATTTGATAAAGTAATCACGTGACCAGCGAGGTCACGAAAACATAATTCAAAATGGCGTCTTGCCATTCGATTCGATGTTTCTTTTTCAAAAATGTACAGTTTTAAATAGTTTCTGTGGTTTCTTAAAATCCTAAATATTAAATAATAATATATAATACTAGTTGTACCCTGCAAAGCCTTTGCAGGAAGATAGACTTGTAAAGCCATTGCCGAACCTAGGATTTGGGGGCCCTGCATTTTGACATTCGATACCATGATATGAGGTTACGTACGTAAAAAATAATTTTGGGGGCTCCCCTCAAGCTGGAGCCCGGCGGGAGTTTCGATTTTTGGACCCCCTCCACCCTAGTTACGCCTCTGTGTTCAGCTTTGATACATATTTTCAAATTTTTTTAAGTTATGAAATAATTAAAAACCTAATTAGTTATTTCTTTTTCTTACAACATCCTAAAGGATGAATTATTTTAATAAAAAAAAATGTCAAAGAGATCTAATTAGTTACTTTTCATTAAAACAACTAAAAGGATACATTCTAAAAAAAATGTCCAAGAGAGATATCGTACCTGGATAGTCAGCATAAAAAGAATAACATAAGCTGCTTAGTCATTCAGCCACCAGGTCACACAAACATGTTGTACCCTGCAAAGCCTTTGCATAGAGATCGACTACTGTAAAGCCAGTGCCAAACCTAGGGATTTGGGGGCCCGGGGCTCGGCCCCTTTTGGGTCCCTGCATTTAGACGCTCGATACCATGACATGAGATTATGTACTTAATATTTAAAGTAAAACATAAGTTTGGGGGCTCCCCTAAAGCTGGGGCCCGGCGGGACTTTCCATTTTGGACCCCCCCACCCTATTTACGCCTCTGTGTTATTTTTTTCTTAAGTTATGAAATAATTAAAAAAACTAATTAGTTGTTGTTTCTTTTTCTTACAACATCCTAAAAGTTAAGGTAGTCCTCGCTGCTAAAAATAGATTTTTTTTTTGAAATGGTCGATTTTTCAAAAGTGGTATATTCCATTAGAACGATATCTTAGTTATCGTTTTGTAAAGTCAGAAACTAACATATGTATCATTATTATATTGAAAATAATTAATATTGGGGGTGGGGGTCTGTGTTTTTTCGCGTAAACTTTACTAAAATGACAATTTTCAACTTTCGGTACTATGAGAAATAACCGGTCTAACCTAGTCGCAAATGGTATCGCCTGAATCGTCAAAATGTGTAGATTATATTATTGTTAATGACGTTTTGACCTAAATAACAAGACAGTCAAGGAAAGGCCTTGAACTGGGTGTGTATTACACATCACACATCATCACAAGAGCATCCGTGCGATTTGATTGGTTGATAGGTCTTGTTGCCGGGTTACAGTTGTTTATTATCCCATAACCACACACGACAGATATAAACTATAAAGTTATTTTACGGTCAATTCAACTGTTTATCTGCTAAATATAAGCTAATTATTTAAAATAGTACTGAATCTGTTTTGTTTTTGAAAGAACTTATCATTTCTTTTAGCCATATTGGATGGATATCGCAAATGAAGTTTCTTTTCTTTTTCTTTATTTCTCTTACTATTAGTATTACTTTTTTTCAAAACAATGCAATACATACTAGAACATGTACATGTGTAGTGAAAGGTCAAATAGTGCCATCATAGAAACACAGCTGGTTCACAGCACACAGTATATAATTTGCATAATACCATTAGGCCTAGCATACAACTGGTTCACATACTGACCAGAGCTGGTGGTTATGTAACATTAAACATCAGTCTTCCCTGGTTGTGTTACATAACACCAGACACCAGTCTTCACTGGCTGTAGTTTTGTGTATCATTGCATTCTAATTAGGTCAAGGCGGCAGTGACAGTATGTGTGTGTTCTGTTCATTCATAAGTAGCGAAATGGAATGCAGACATTTTTTTTTATTATTATGAAATGTTTTTTGATAGTTTTAGACATTTTATCAAACTAAAATTCCTTTTATACAAGAAAAAAAAAAGAATAACAGCTGTAAATAATAGGTCTACAAGAAAACAACATGTTTTTGTATCATTATTAACAGACCAAACTCAAGGATACAATGACTGGAGATGTATTTTTCTATATATGGCATATGTTCATTATATAGAGTGTGTAACTAATAACAAGTCAGTTTTTTTTCTGACATTAATTTCAGCTGAAAAATGATTCACTTTCATTCCTCTGATGTTAATAAACAAATTTTAATTATTAAATACCTTTCAAAGAGCTTCAATTTTTTTTCTCAACATTTTAAAGTGTTTTTTTGCGTTTTTCTCAAAATCAAGTTTTTTAAATTTTCAACGCACACTTTTTGAAATTTTACCAAAACTTCTAAAGATAGAAGCATCAAATTTTGTTTGCTTGTTCTTCAATATATTGTTTACATTTCCTCAATTTTGCTTTTCGAAAAAGTGTTTTGAACTTTTTTAATCTTTTTTTTTCTAACATACCCCCCATAAAATTCACGTTTTTTCATAGGCCCTTAGTAAATAATTTATATTTTTTTTATTTTTTAATATTTCAAAAAACAAAATTGAGCGATTGCTGGAAACATATCTGTTTATCTATGTACAAAATATCTTTCTTAAATAAGCAATACTTTTTGAGATTTTTCACTTTGAAAAAATGTCGAGAAAGTAGACTTTTTACCTTAAAAAGTCCAAAAAAAATTTTTTTTGACAATTTGAAAATTCTATTGGTCTTCTATTGGCCACTTGATTGTGTGTGCCAAAAATGGTTAGTGTACGTCAATAAAAAATATACCAAGATGGCGGCACTAGAGGAGTACCTTAAATTATTTCAATTAAAAAATTTCAAAGAGATCTAATTAGTTACTTTTCATTAAAACAACTAAAAGGATAAATTCCGAAAAAAATCAAAAAACAAAAAAAAAACAATGTCTCTGGGAGGAATCGAACTTGCATAGTCTGCATAAAAAGTGATTACTGTCTAAGCTGCATAACCATTCTGCCACCACGCCACACAAATTAAGATACAACTTTAATGTTCTATTAGAAAAACGCAGTGGCTATGGTTACGCTCAACGCGCATGCGCTCTAGCGCTCTAGACGGACTATTTTTCCGAATTTTTTTGGGGGGTCCAGCTATAGATATTGTTCCTATCCCTAACCCTTACCCTAACCCTTACCCTAACCCTTACCCTAACCCTTACCCTAACCCTTACCCTAACCCTTACCCTAACCCTATCCCTAACCCTAACCCTAACCCTATCCCTAACCCTAATCCTATTCCTAGCCCAAAAAAAAAATAGTCCGTCTAGAGCGTAACCGTAGCCACTTCGTTAGAAAAATATTGCTCGGTTATCTTTTCACTTCCTTTTGACCTAGTTCTAAGCCTATATTCTTATTTTGTAATTTAAAATAATTCAAAGCCGTATTTTTTTTTTAAATAAATATTATAAAAGCTGAGAATTTAATTTGTATAAAAATTTGCAGAATTTCTTTTTTTTAAATATTATATCGACTTTTAAAAAAAAACTTTATATACGAAATTAGCTACAAAAACACGGTCACTAGTCTTATCGTCGCCGACGTCGGAGATTTTCGATTATTACTATTGTTTACGTTTGACGATGTTGAAAGGCTCTGTTGTAATAAAAACTACAATAATTTGAATGCTATTACATGCTAATTATTAATTTTTAATATTGGGGACTTTTACATTTTATAATTAAAAGCACAGAAACTATTGAAAACTGTAGATTTTTCAAAAAGATAAATCGAATCGAGAAAAGATGGATGACGCCATTTTGACTTCTTGTTTTCCGCTTTCCATTTAACGCACACTCGAAATGAATATTATTATATATGATCATTCAATTTTTTTTTATTTTTATCACAACATATAGCATTTTAACGTCGTCAAACGTAAACTAGGTCACTAGCGAGCGCGTTCGTAAATACTATCTACGTTTGTGAGTTTGTGAAAACAAATCTTCTGCATCCAAAGGTACACATTTTTTATTGATTTAAATTTATACTATTTGTAAATATTACATTTGCTAATATAAAGATAGGAGGTATATCACAAGGTATTCCAAATGGCTGATCATGTTGAACGGTGTTAAGATTAGGAAAAGGTGAAATAATGAATAATGATAACTTGGGCGATGAAGTGGTTGAAATTCCCAATTTAATGTTATGCACTGGCAATTTAGTTACTGAAATCTATGGAACTAATTAGAAAATAAGTGCAATTAAGGACACCATGTCCCACAGGGCAATTTTGTGTCCCAAAAACGATGACGTCGAGAAGTTGAATGGAGAAATTATGGACGTGCTGGAGGGAGAATACGTGACCTACTTAAGTGATGATTGTATTTTAACAGATGACGATGAGGTGATGAATAATTTTCCTGTTGAACTGCTGCACATTAGGAAGGTGGGTGGCATAAATCAGCACCTAATTTACCTAATTAAATTAATTAATTTGATTAGGAAGGGGTTTCACATTACACCTAGATTTCCCGGGCAACGCCGGGATTAATATCTAGTATTTATATATTACGAGTGTATTTAATTATTTATTAGTTATTTATTTATTTTTTTTTTTTAATTTTGAAGATAGTTAAAATCAAATTGTTCTGCATATCAATGTTTCCTGGTCTAAACTTTGCGTAGTTACAAATATTTGCATTTATATAAATTCTTTACTTACGCATCACAAACCTCTCTACTCTCTGTGCATTCACCAATATACTGGGGCTTTTTTGGCTGATTTGGCTGAACTCCATTAACAAATGCACTGAACTGCCACACACACATGATCAGAAAAATGATGCGTGCTGTTGGTTTCATTGTTACTGAAGTTGACTGCTCTGTACAAGTAGATGGAAGTTCTATGTTTTTACAAAGTTGTCTCAGGTTGCCTTATTCAATAGTGTATTTATCTTGTCCATACGTTTTTTGTAATATATTTTAAAACCTTAAATAAACGGTTCTCGACAATATGAAATATTGTGTCTGTTTCTGTTTGTTTGTTTCATTATTCAAATTGTTCGTATACTATTTTAAATGGAACTTTGGCTGCCACTGAAAATACACAACATATACAATATACTGTATTCATCACTACACAACATATACAGTATACTATATTCATCACTACACAACATATACCATAGACTATATACATCACTACACAACATATACCATAGACTATATTCATCACTACACAACATATCCCATAGACTATATACATCATCACTACACAACATATACCATTGACTATATACATCACTACACAACATATACCATAGACTATATACATCACTACATAACACATACTATATACATCACTTTCAACCTGCCTTTAAACCATTTGCAATCTGTTAGGTGCCAATGTTGAAAACTTTTGAACCTCTGGCTGTACAGTATATCCCCTGACTGAAGATGTGGCGTCTGTGGGTTTAATCAACAGCAGACAACAACATGGATGTAGCTATCGACCAATCAGATGTATCTTCTAATCCTTTAGGAGCCTCTCTGGTGCTCCGGACGTCTGAAATTAAAAATTAAAAAAAAAAATTTCAATCAATAAATTTTACACAAAAATGAAGTCTCATTTTTTTTTGTTGTTAGTTATTAACAATGGATACATCCAATGGACACATCCAATAGATACATCCAATGGATACATCCATTACCACATCACTAAACGAACCCTATTGTTTCTAATTATTTTACTGAAGTTATTGGTTGGCATCTGCCTAGTCTATTTAATGATATGACTCAGCTAGGACAGAGATACAGTTATACTCAGAGTCAGAATGCCAACTTTATTTGTTTTAAACAGGGGTGGGGTGTCGGCCAAAATATTCCCCGACACCGACACCGGTGTCGGCATTCCATAAGAAATAAGACAAATAAAGAAAATATTGGGCAGAGTCAGCATAATAACTCAGGGCGCACATGCAAAACTTATTTATCACCAAACACATCCCATTTTTAATTGCGGGAAATGTACAATAATTTTGCTAGATAATTCTAAGTTTCTAAGTGTTTTAAGATGTATTTTAAACTAACTGAATATATTTACTTCGATCATTTGACTTTTAAATGCTACTAAAGTAAAACTGCTATAGTTTCGAGATTGATCATATTTTTTCAGTACCCTACTGGTACTATTGCCTTTTCTCAATCAGCTGTTTACAACGTAAAAGAAATATTGACAGTATAATTACATCCTACAGTGTATAATCAAATCGAATGGTAATAATCGTGAACATATTATGCAACTATAAATTTGATACAAATTTTATATACCGGTACATTTGCAGCGTTTTCCTATATTTCCTATTCATTATCTGGAAGTTGCCGCTCTAAATTATAACCAAACTGGCCGGCTGCCTAGGCACCCACTAACACAGTGGTCCCCAACCCCCGGGCCATGGACCGATCAAATGGCACTAGGCCGCCCAATAAACTTTAAATTAATTCCTTTTTATTTATTGTTATGTATATCCCTCAGCATAGTGCGACGCCTACCCCTCTCGGGCCGCAGTGAAATTATCAAACATCAACCGGTCCGCGGAGAGAAAAATGTTGGGGACCACTGCACTAACACACACACCACTTCTATGGTACCGGTAGCTTTTATTTTGTTTGAACAAAATTGCCTGTGTATCTTACTATGCTGCTCTTTAATAGCAAATTTGTCGGCATTTTTATTTTCAGACCCCTCCATGAATATACCTAATTTTATAGATGAATATAAAAAAAACTTACAGAAGGTATACTTATGTTGCAGTATGCATTGTATGGGCCTAATATGAAATAGTTTATTTTATTGTCTAATTGTAATGTAATTACTAAATAACAAAAGTAAATAAATAAAATGCCCGAACTGTGCAGTTAAATGTGTTTATTTTAATAACTATGCACAGGGCGCCGAGCTATACGGTTCTCCGAAATAGTAATCTTGAAAACAATGTTCAGTTTCTAAACCAGACATAGGCAATCTACGTCCGTTGAACGGTTTTATTCGACCCCCCTTCGTTCTTTTACATTGATATTACTTACATTTATGTTAGCTCATATAAAGTATTATAAACACTCCATTGATATGCTCTTGGTCCGGCCCTTCAATCAAATTTAAGAACCTATAGTGGCCATTCAGTAGTTATAAATTTCCATCTGTGATCTTTGATTTTGCAGCATGTCCATTATGATGAAAGAAAAAAGTTCTCAGTTGTACAGGTAACATTAAAAAGTCACGAAAAACACTAGATACGGACATCAAGAGTAGCTGCAGTGAATAGATTGAAGTGACAAAAGTGTATGGTCAACTTCGAGATATTCCACAGTATGCTGAATGCTGGTTTCTCTTCACAACGAGTAAATCTTTGCGAATTTGTTTCGGAGAGTATCATAGAATAATTTGGCATTTGATGATCTCTCCTTCCTGGTCTGAGAGACATACCATGATCCACGGGGGATGGATCATAGGGGTTCTCTGGTCAGGAAAAAAACCCATTTCTTGCGAGGGTGGTGGTACAGTGGTTAATGAGGACTATCCGAGACCGCAGTATTCACAGCTGGCGGTGGTGACGGATGTGGTCGGCACACAGCACCCTTCCACTCCGTCCCACTCAAGCACACCTGCGCAGCCTGCCATTTCGGGCAAAGGGTACAGGCACACTACACCCTCCCCTCTGTCCGAGTGGCAAAAAAAAACCCCGTTCCTTGCCATTCTGGTCGATCGGCAGTACACACACCCTGCTGGTCTGGCCAGTTTGGGGAAGGATTAAAACCCATCTTTCTGTCATCCCCGCAGATGATAGCGGGCACACCTAACATCACTTGAAAAATTCAACATGAGTTCATAAGCTTGATGGGCAATAAAGATAGGGAATCAATTGTTGGGAAAGTCAAGTAAGTTTGTTACTTTTTTCTGATGTTTGCTTCCACTCCAGATGTTTCTCACAAAGAACAAGTATCCCTTAAAGTTCGTAACTTGGATGTCGAGAATTTTGAAATAAAAGAGTAATTCCTTGGTTATTTTGAAATTGTGAAGTTAGGTGCACAACATAATGAAGAACATGTTCTGAAAACTCTTTAAGACATTGGACTAGACTTTAATCTGTGCACAGATCAAACCTATGATAACGCAGCCACAATGAGTGGCCGTCGGTCTGGCCGGCAGAAACGTCTCTTAGACATAAATCCAAACGTAACATTTCTGAACTGTGATAATCACTCTCTCAACTTGGCAGCTCTTCATTCTGCTGAGATAGATCCAGCAATTGTCACCTTTTTTCATGAATTACTCAACCTTTTTTCCAATTTACCCCAGAGATAGACCAAACTGAAATAAACTGGAGCAGGGAAACTAAAAAAGGAGAGTAGTAGGCCTACATGGTGGTACTCAAGAGAAGAAGCTACGACGTCACTTTTCTTGAATCTTGACAAAGATGCTGAAGAGATTAAGACCCTTTCATGCTTTCTGCAAAATGATGAGAAACAGACAAAATTGATCACCCAATCCATCGAAAGAGCAAAAGAAGGCATTGAATGCTATGGATTTCCTGTAGGCAAAACAGCCAGAAGAAAGAAAAGACTTGATGGGGAGTTGAGTTCCGATGTAGGACTGTAAATAGAATTGCAATTCAAACGTGTTGCGACAGAAGTGCTTGACAGGCTTCATATGGAGATGAAGGATAGATTCCAAAGGTTGCAAAACCATTTGGGCACCTTTGGGGTTCTTCTTAAAACAAGACACCTGTTGAATTCTATGGATGGTTACACACTGATGAAAAACTGTTACTTTTTCCTGTTTGTATGATGACATACAGGCAAATCACTTTTTCAATGGTGTCATTGATGTACGAGCACTTTCATCAACAAACCAGTACCACAATCACCAACTGACTTATTGAGGAAGCTGGCTTCATACGATAATGATGTTTGCTCAAACCTTGCAACCTTCATCCGAATACTGCTAACTCAGGCCACTTCCATTGCATCATGTGAGAGATTATTCTCAAAACTCAAAGTCAATCAAAAAACTATATCAGGAGTACAATGATGCAAGAAAGACTTAACAGCATTGCTTTAATGTAAGTGAAGTCAAAAATACTGGACAACATTGACTTAGATGAAGTTATAAATGCCTTTACTGCACAGAAAGCACAACCTGAGGCAAAATGAATAGAGATTTGTCATTTGTGCATTATCTCGTCACTAAACAATGGAATTATTCATTAAAAGAGTTTTAATGATTATTTTTTGTTAATTTTTTTGATATACTGAACTAATTTGAATTTAGACATATATTTATTAAGTACGTTATCTCATGTCATGATATCGTATGTCAAATCTGCAGGGGCCCCCAAAAAGGCCAATACCCCCGGGCACCCAAACCCCAAGGACGCCTCTGACATTTACCAATATGAAACATAACAATTACCAATATGAAACATAACATTTACCAATATGAAACATAACATTTACCAACATGAGACATAACATTTGCCAACATGAAACATAGCATTTGCCAACATGACATATAATTTCAAACAAATAATGAATACCTGTATAATATATCTATACAAATAGTATGTTTTGTGTGTGACGTCTTTTATTTGCATTATTTGTATAGTTTTTATATACATTTTAAAATACTTTTATAATATTCTTTTAGTTAATAAATTTTTAAAATGTATAGCTTTAAGGTACAGTATGCTACTGTATTGTTTTCATTAATAGTTCTTCTAACTGTTTTACTGAAAAATTGCATGTACATATGTACATTTTTCCTCATATTTAAAACATTTATTTTTTTAGAGTTTTCTAAATTTTGGTACATAGGCAAACATATTGCTTTATATTCACTAACATAGCAACATTATGAGACCCAAAGGTAAACATATTGCTTTATATTCACTAACATAGCAGCATTATGAGACCCACTGGTAAACATATTGCTTTATATTCACTAACATAGCAGCATTATGAGACCCACTGGTAAACATATTGCTTTATATTCACTAACATAGCAACATTATGAGACCCAAATGTATACATAATGCTTTATATTCACTAACATAGCAACATTATGAGACACAAAGGTAAACATATTGCTTTATATTCACTAACATAGCAACATTATTAGACCCAAAGGTAAACATATTGCTTTATATTCACTAACATAGCAACATTATTAGACCCAAAGGTAAACATATTGCTATATATTCACTAACATAACAACATTATTAGACCCAAAGGTAAACATATTGCTTTATATTCACTAACATAGCAACATTATGAGACCCAAAGGTAATCATATTGCTTTATATTCACTAACATAACAACATTATGAGACCCACTGCTGTCCTCACTCAAATGAATGTAGAAAATGGAGTCCTGCATTTTTCTACAGTTACTACTCAAGATTACAGATCTACCCATGACATTTGGCAGTCATAGTACTTATACATTACTCATTATTTTTAAATTAACATGGGACAGATCTATCTGCACGCACTCACTCACCAATCAAAAGTTTCTCTAAAAGAACAATAATAAATCCCCTACAGCTGACTCAATTCCCGAATTTAATTTAAGGGCAGAATGTTATTTAATTTAAATCATCTTGACAAAGATACGACCAATTAAAGAAGAATGTTTAAAATGTAGAATGTAATAGTACTTCTAATCATTGATATGGTTGTACAACTGGTTTATGCTTTTAGTTATTGGAACAAAAGTAGTGTTGCTTTTATAGGAAACAAACAAATATTAGTTGCGTCATTTGGTCTGAGTGGAAGAAACGATAAATAATGCTCTGACCTACCAAGACCAAGAGTTGCAGGAACCATGAGCTAGAAAAACCCACTCACACTGACCATAATATTTTTAATGTTATAAGTGTTTGTGTTAAGAACATCAAAATAAATGGTTTTACGGAGTCCATGATGCTATCAAGTGGCTCTGGTAAAAGTCTACGACTAATAACAATGTATGGTAAAATAAAATAGATTTTGAGTTTAATAAGTTGGAATGAAAAAAGAGAGACATCTATTTTGAGGTTTTTATTGTTGTTTTTTTTTTTTCACTTTTTTTTTCACATTATTGCATTTGACATTAGCCTACCTCCATAAGGCGGGTTTAATCTAGATGTCATATCACCTCAAAATAACTTGCTGGAAGGCAGATCAACTTAATTTGACTGGATGCCATAGCACCTATAGATGACTATATATTATAGAAACTTAATATGACTGGTTGTTATGGCATCTCAAAATAACTTGATATCAATGCAACGTTACATAGCAGGATGTCACAGCATCTCAAAATGACTGGCTGTATATCATAGGAATTCAATATGACTGGATGTCATAGCATCTCAATATAACTTTATGTAATAGCAACATAATATGACTGGATGTCATAGCATCTCAATATAACTATATGTTATAGCAACATAATATGACTGGATGTCATATAATCTCAATATAACTATATGTAATAGCAACATAATATTACCGGATGTCATAGCATCTCAATATAACTGGATGTCATAGCAACTTAATATAACTGGATGTCATAGCAACTTAATATAACTGGATGTCATAGCAACTTAATATAACTGGATGTCATAGCAACTTAATATAACTGGATGTCATAGCAACTTAATATAACTGGATGTCATAGCAACTTTATATAACTGGATGTCATAGCAACTTTATATAACTGGATATCATAGCATAAATCTGCATGTGTTTCTCAACAGCAAGCCATCTCTCGTGTGTTAGAGTTACGAGAAATAAAAAAAAAGTTTATGGTTTCAAAATTTCGTCACAAAGGCAGAGTTTAACTCAACAAGACCAAAATCGATTATTGATTTTTTTATTCTATAAGTAGCCACTAGAACATCAACTTGTAAAAAAAACGAGTATACTTTACTTTACTTTATTTAGATCAAGGTGTGTAGGTGTTTTGGTAGGGTGTGAACCTTTATTTAGATCAAGGTGTTCAGGTGTTTTGGTGGGGTGTGAACATTTATTTTGATCAAGGTATTCAAGTGTTTTGGTGGGGTGTGAACATTTATTTAGATCAAGGTGTTCAGGTGTTTTGGTGGGGTGTGAACATTTATTTTGATCAAGGTATTCAGGTGTTTTGGTGGCGTGAACCTTTATTTAGATCAGGTGTGTAGGTGATTGGGTGTGTGTATGAAGTCCATGAAAGGATGAGATGAAATCTCTTATATCCCATTAACCACTAATAGGACGGTTTTTAATGGTCCCTTCTTTCATCCCCACCATAGACAATAGTGCAATGGCCATGGAGGCACCACGGGACATAGCGGGGACTTAAAACCTGACCTGAAATACAAATTGGTCATCACCGGCGATCAAACCAGGTACCTTCAGGTCGACAGTCGAGCGCTTTACCGCACGACCATCCGTCCCCAGGTGATTGGTTGGGATGAACCTATTTTTAGGGCGCTGTGAACACTAGTGAGTAGTGAGCCAAGACTAAGACGCTAAGTGAGAGTATAAAATATATTATCTTGAAACTATTACTACATGTAATGTATCTAAACAGGCTTGGTGAAACTATTGCTACATGTAATGTATCTAAACAAGCTTAGTAAAACTATTGCTACACATAATGTATCTAAATAAGCTTAGTAAACTATTGGTACACATAATGTATCTAAATAAGCTTAGTAAACTATTGCTACATATAATATATCTAAACAGGCTTGATGAATTTATCATTAAAAGGCTACGGATGAAATTGTCTTTTTTATATAATATTACATACAACATAGTCTTTATAATTTCCTATATATTTTAATTGTAGCCAGCAAACAAAAAGTCATTTTAAAACAGCGGAGTACGAGAACCCGTCCTAAAAGACAATGTATATCTTATTCTTGTTGAAGATTGCTGTAAGGGGCACGACATAATGTGGTTATCAAAAAGACATTGTGTTTTATGACTTCTCGAACAACAAAAAATTCTATCAATTTACGGTCAAAAGAAAAGCATTGTACTATGCCCACTATCTGAAATAAAAAAAGCCTATTGACAAAGATACAATTATTGATTTTTTTTATTGTTAAACTACTTGGTAACCTACAGTAATCATTGCGTTGCCCCAGATCCATATATAGGTTAGGGTGACCAGACACCTCATCATACGAGACATGTCATCATTGCAATATTTCATCATTGCAACATTTCATCATTGCAACATTTCATCATTATAGGGTTAGAAATAGGTAACTGTTTCAACATGTTGCCTAAATTGCTCAGTATGTTAATTATTTAATTACACCTACATGTTCAAATGTGCAATGATGAATTGCTATATAATGATGAAATGTTGCATGATGAAATGTTGCAATGATGAAATGTTGCATGATGAAATGTTGCAATGATGAAATGTTGCAATGATGAAATGTTGCAATGATGAAATGTTGCAATGATGAAATGTCTCGTATGATGAGAGTTGCAATGATGAAATGTTGCAATGATGACATTTTTTTTCTTGCTTGTTTTAACATCAAAAAATAAAAATTGAAAACAAATGTAGAAACTGAAAGCGTACTATTTTGAGAAAAGATTTGATTTTGTTTAATGTAATATAGTGTATATGGTAATGATTAAACATTTAGACGTTTTTTGGAGACTCTTCAAACCAATCAGGAATAAAGCATCAAATCAGGCCAAATGGGGTACACAGGACTGTTTCATTCGACCCGAGGCCTGCCACTCGTTTCATAGTGTAGCACAACACTGACCTTTTATGTTGTGATCGTTACATTAAATTTATATTGGTTCACGTCAATACTTCATCCATGTTAGTTCACGTCAATACTACATCCATTTTAGTTCACGTCAATACTTCATCCATGTTAGTTCAAGTCAATACTTCATCCCTGTTAGTCCAAGTCAATACTTCATCCATGTTAGTCCAAGTCAATACTTCATCCATGTTAGTCCAAGTCAATACTTCATCCATGTTAGTCCAAGTCAATACTTCATCCATGTTAGTCCAAGTCAATACTTCATCCTGTTAGTCCTAGTCAATACTTCATCCCTGTTAGTACACGTCAATACTACATCCATTTTAGTTCACGTCAATACTTCATCCATGTTAGTTCAAGTCAATACTTCATCCTTGTTATTTCAAGTCAATACTTCATCCCTGTTAGTCCAAGTCAATACTTCATCCCTGTTAGTTCACGTCAATACTTCATCCCTGTTAGTCCACGTCAATACTTCATATATGTTAGTACACGTCAATACTTCATCCATTTTAGTTCACGTCAATACTTCATCCCTGTTAGTCCAAGTCAATACTTCATCCCTGTTAGTTCACGTCAATACTTCATCCATGTTAGTCCACGTCAATACTTCATCTATTTTAGTTCACGTCAATACTTCATCCCTGTTAGTCCACGTCAATACTTCATCCATGTTAGTACACGTCAATACTTCATCCATGTTATTTCAAGTCAATACTTCATCCCTGTTAGTCCAAGTCAATACTTCATCCATGTTAGTCCAAGTCAATACTTCATCCCTGTTAGTCCACGTCAATACTTCATCCATGTTAGTCCATGTCAATACTTCATCCATGTTAGTCCACGTCAATACTTCATCCATGTTAGTCCAAGTCAATACTTCATCCCTGTTAGTCCAAGTCAATACTTCATCCCTGTTAGTCCAAGTCAATACTTCATCCATGTTAGTCCAAGTCAATACTTCATCCATGTTTGTCCAAGTCAATACTTCATCCCTGTTAGTCCACGTCAATACTTCATCCCTGTTAGTCCACGTCAATACTTCATCCCTGTTAGTCCACGTCAATACTTCATCCATGTTAGTCCAAGTCAATACTTCATCCATGTTATTTCACGTCAATACTTCATCCCTGTTAGTCCACGTCAATACTTCATCCATGTTAGTACACGTCAATACTTCATCCATTTTAGTTCACGTCAATACTTCATCCCTGTTAGTCCAAGTCAATACTTCATCCCTGTTAGTTCACGTCAATACTTCATCCCTGTTAGTCCACGTCAATACTTCATCCATGTTAGTACACGTCAATACTTCATCCATGTTATTTCAAGTCAATACTTCATCCCTGTTAGTCCAAGTCAATACTTCATCCATGTTAGTCCAAGTCAATACTTCATCCATGTTAGTCCAAGTCAATACTTCATCCATGTTAGTCCACGTCAATACTTCATTCATGATAGTCCACATCAATACTTCATCCATGTTAGTCCACGTCAATACTTCATCCATGTTAGTCCAAGTCAATACTTCATCCCTGCTAGTCCAAGTCAATACTTCATCCCTGTTAGTCCACGTCAATACTTCATCCATGTTAGTCCACGTCAATACTTCATCCATGTTAGTACACGTCAATACTTCATCCATGTTAGTACACGTCAATACTTCATCCATTTTAGTTCACGTCAATACTTCAACTATGTTAGTTCACGTCAATACTTCATCCATGTTAGTTCAAGTCAATACGTAATATATGTTAGTTCAAGTCAATACTTCATCTATGTTAGTTCACGTCAATACGTAATATATGTTACTTCACGTCAATACGTAATATATGTTAGTTCAAGTCAATACGTAATATATGTTAGTTCAAGTCAATACGTAATATATGTTAGCTCAAGTCAATACTTCAACTATGTTAGTTCAAGTCAATACGTAATATATGTTAGCTCAAGTCAATACTTTATCTATGTTAGTTCAAGTCAATACGTAATATATGTTAGTTCACTTCAATACGTAATATATGTTAGCTCAAGTCAATACTTCAACTATGTTAGTTCAAGTCAATACGTAATCTATGTTGGTCGTCCGGCCTACCAGCCAAAAGTACGAATCCCAAGTGGCGCGCGACAGTAAATGTTTGCACACTCGTGATAAAAAAAAACATATGAAAGACGTAAATCTTTCATATAATTAGATAAATTCTGCAGATTTCAATTGATATTACGCATTAAAGTTTAATGAGCTCCTATTGAAAGTACACATTCTATCAACCAGTTTGCTACTCAAATGGTGTCTATTGGTGTTATGTAATAGATTGACTCAAATGGTGTCTATTAGTGGTATGTTATAGATTGACTCAAATGGTGTCTATTAGTGGTATGTAATAGATTGACTCAAATGGTGTCTATTAGTGGTATGTAATAGATTGACTCAAATGGTGTCTATTAGTGGTATGTAATAGATTGACTCAAATAGTGTCTATTGGTGTTATGTAACAGATTGACTACAGGACCCTTCTACACTATTATGGATAACCACCGATAGATTGGGACATACAGCAACACATCTAGAGAAAAAAGAGAACAGTAGTAGGTGGGGGGGTTCTCATAATTCACCTACACCTTCTGAGTCCTACAACAATCTGTTAGGAGACTATAATAGAACTCGGGGGTTGGGGGAATCTAGCAATTCATCTCATCTTAGCCCTTGGGTCCTAGATTTACTTCTCAGGAGCATAAGATAGAACTGGTCCCTGTGAATGGGAGGGGGGAGAGAGGTATCACAATCATCTCACCCCCACCCCCTTGAATTATTGTCCATAGGGATTATGCAATGTTTGTTCAATCAGACAATACAATCGATCAACACTCAGCTTTTGATGCTGTGACATCTGGAGCAATGAAAGATTGTTGTTTGTTGCAGTAACACACCTAGAACCAAAAACGTTTCTATCTGAATAGAACAACTCTTTGAATAAAACAACTCTTTGAATAGAACAACTCTTTGAATAAAACAACTCTTTGAATAGAAAAACTATTTGAATAAAACAACTCTTTGAACAGAACAAATCTTTGAATAGAACAACTCTTTGAATAGAACAACTCTTTGAATAGAAAAACTCTTTGAATAGAACAACTCTTTGAATAGAACAACTCTTTGAATAGAACAACTCTTTGAATAGAACAACTCTTTGAATAGCACAACTCTTTTTTCCCAAAACATAAAAAGTATAAAATATTTGCCCAGAGATTGCCCGCACATCGTGTACTTTGAAAGAAGATTTCCTGATTTATACTCGCGAAAGGTTTCCCAACCTATCATATTCAGTCAGAAGGTTGCCTGATTTATACTGGCGAAAGGTTCCCCAAGCTATCTTATTCAGTCAGAAGGTTGCCTGCTTTATACTGGCGAAATGTTCCCCAAGCTATCTTATTCAGTCAGAAGGTTGCCTGCTTTATACTGGCGAAAGGTTCCCCAAGCTATCTTATTCAGTCAGAAGGTTGCCTGATTTATACTGGCGAAAGGTTCCCCAACCTATCTTATTCAGTCAGAAGGTTGCCACACATTCGAAGACTTTAAATCACAGGAACGTTTTTAGCAACACTAAACTCTTGAACGCTATCTAAAAGGGTCCACCTGAAATGGCTATTGATGTATACGTTTCATTCTTCTATGCAACTGTTATTTTGTCCCCAGCCCACAGTAACTAACCCACTTATCTATACAATAACGCTGTATGTTGTATCGATCGAGCCAGTTGAAAGAATGCTCAAAATAAATTTGGTTTTAAATTTTAGTGAGAAGAATAATGTGGAGTTCAGAAAGAAACAAATTGATTTTGTGTTCAACAGTAAACGACATGGTGCTCCATGTTGACTATTTTGAAAAAAAGTTTCCATACCCTGGATTTCCCAGAAATACAATCACATTGTACGTTTTTAAATTTTGCTGGCTCTTTGAGTGCAAGCTGTTTCTTCATGAGGCAGTTCGATTTGCGTGTCCGGTCACTGGTCTGTCATCCAGTGAGGATTGAAGTACGGCACTGCATAAAACCGTCTTATTAGTAGTTTGTATGATTTTATCCGTTCTAGAACTTCGAAATCTGACTGAAAAAGTAGAAAAAAAAGTAAACATGGCGGACGTCTAGAGTTCAAACTGCCCTAGGGCCTAGATTTAGAAAACGCATTAACGCCCAACATCCCATTAGCCAATAACCCAATCCCAATGTCCAACATCCCAATGTCCAACATCCCATACCCAAGAATCCAATTCCTAAATCCCAATACCCAACATCCCAATACCCAACATCCCAATACCCAACATCCCAATGACCGACATCCCAATGTCCAACATCCCATACCCAAAAACCAAATTCCTAACTCCCAATACCCAACATCCCAATACCCAATATCCCAATACCCAACATCCCAATACCCAACATCCCAATACCCAAAAATCCAATTCCTAAATCCCAATACCCAACAAGCCAATGCCAAAATCTTAATACCCTATATCCCAATGCCTAAATCCCAATACCCAACAAGCCAACGCCTAAATGCCAATACCTAACATCCCAATGCCTAAATCCCAATACCCAACATCATAATGCCTAAATCTCAATTCCCAACATCACAATGTCCAGCATCCCAATGTCCAACATCCCAATGTCCAACAAACCAATGTCCAACATCCCAATGCCAAAACATTCCTAGGTCCAGCATTTTTATGCCCAACATCGTAAAGCCAAAGCCCGTCCATGCAGTGGAGCTCCCAGTGGAGTATCTATTTCAGTACAATAGTTGTCGAGACTGTCTATGGTGATGAACGAATCAAGGATTATAAAAAAATGTTTAATGCTTTCTTTTACCTATTGCGTCTTTGAAAAACTGAACACATTGCAATCAAATACTTTATGACTTAAATGTGTAAAAATTGACAATCTTTTCTCCCCCCCCCCTCCCCCACCTTTTGTAATTTGCTTTACATTCTCTTTGATATGTACAGAAATGTCTGATCTGTACAGACTTAGATGTGTACAAACATATGATCTATACATATGTATGATCTGTACAGACTTAGATGTGTACAAATGTCTGATCTGTACAGACTTAGATCTGTACAAACATATGATCTACACATATGTATGATCTGTACAGACTTAGATGTGTACAAATGTCTGATCTTCAAACGAGTACGTAAGAATGAATAGTAATGTCTGAACCCATGAGCTCACCTTAGCAGTTGCCTGGGGGGGGGTGGCATTAAATTGTAAAGGCCCATGCTGATTAGCAGTTTTTATTTTGGAACTGATAGTCAAACTCTCCTCAAAACAATGGTGTGTCTGAGAATTTAACGTACCATTCTCTAGGTCAATAGATACAAATGGCGATAGGCAGATAGGCTAACTTGTCCAGTGGTTCTTATTTTATTTATCTTCGTTGAGATGTTTTAACAGAATTATATGCCGCCCGATGAAACAATCTTACGCTGAATTACCTTTTACAACAATGAATTTATCTATTATTGAGTTGTATCATATTTAGGGTAGTTTGTCATTTGTCACAATGATAAGACACATAAAAGATCTCATTAGTTTAACTGGGGTGGACATGGAAGATTTCCGTTTCCGGTATTTACTTCAAAGCTGGTTTTTGGAGTCTCTATAAGAGACACTTAAAAGAAAGATTTTTTCGCCATTTTTTCTGTGGCCACTTTTTTCAAGGCTCCTGGAAAACGAATTCAAGAATTTCTCTTCTAACTGTTACTTATTATTTGTTTATTGTTTCTATTATAGTTTCACAAATGTAAATGAGATATACGATTTGTTAGAAATCTTAATTTAGACATCTAAATAGAAAAGTTTAGATTTAGAAATGCAAACTAAGACATCTAAATTAAAACGGAAATCTTGCGAACCACATTTGCTAATAGCAAGCAGTGTTGACTTATAGTGAGCCTCGGTGTTGACTTATAGTGAGCCTCAGTGTTGACTTATAGTGAGCCTCGGTGTTGACTTATAGCGAACCTCAGTGTTGACTTATAGTGAGCCTCGGTTTTAACTTTTAGCAAGGCTTAGTATGACTATGTGCAGTAGTTCCAAACATAATTGAACTGATGTTAATTACTACGTGCAGGGGTTTTCAAATGGTTGAACTGATTTTGATGACTATGTGCAGTAGTTCCAAACATAATTGAACTGATGTTAATGACTACGTGCAGGGGTTTTCAAATGGTTGAACTGATTTTAATGACTATGTGCAGTGGTTCCCAACATGTTGTTGCTACGCCACACCCAAATCTTCCCTATATGTGTGTGTCCTCCATGTAACAGTTAAACAGCCTGTCGGGTTCTCTTTTAAATTCTAGACGAGCTCTGGTTTATTTTTTGATTGCCCTCATTCGCCCATTTAAAAATCCGATTTCCACCATCATAGAACGACTTGACCTGACAGGTTGACGACAACTCTCTGTCAGTTAATTCGCTCAGCTTGGCCTGGATACATGTTTATAAATAGACCTGATTACATTCTGTTGGAAAACTAATAATTTACAGAAAATCAACCACAAAGTATTGCATCTAAGATGGCGGCAGTTTACAAGACATTAAACGCTTTATTCTGGCTGGTGTTATTATAGCTGCTGCACAAAGTGGATTTGAACAATACGCCAGCGCGTTGAGCAAGAAATTTAAATATCCAGAAGGAACGATTTGTTATTCCACAAGGAAGCTATGTGAAGAGTAAGTTCTGTTCTATAATGTGATAAATAACTTGTCAACTAGGCGGCTGTCCGTTGAGGTATATACCTACCATTCTGTCTAGCGGGCTCAAAAGAAATTTTCATTTATTTACATTTCGTTTGTTTATTTTTAAACTGACCATCGAAAGTGACATTAAACATTGTTACGTTCTATCTCCCGTGGTGCCTCCATGGTCATTGCACTATCGGCTATGGTGGGGGTGAAAGAATGCCACCATAAAACACCGTCCCATTAGTGGTTTATAGGATCTAAGAGATTTCATCTCATCCTTGCATGGACTTCATACACGTGTTTTTCTTGTATGTGAGAATGATTGCATTGTGAAATACAGGATTGTCATCAATAAAAAAAATGATTGTTGGGCATTGGTATGTGTTGAACTAATGAGATGATAAATGGGTACCATTATTTGCAAAAGCTAGTAAAGTTAAACGACCAATGGCTTTACACCATCCGGACAGATGAAATTTAGATTCAACTGTTTCTGCACCCACGGCTAGTCTAGCCCCTTCGGATTTTCCCTGTGTTGAATCCAGGCTTGATGGATGTGTGTGTGTGTAAGGTTGGGGTGGGGTAAATATAGACTTTCAAACAATATTCAAAAGGCAAATTCCCTTAATTCTCATCAAAAATAGTTCCAGGAACCTCACCTTATTCTTTACTGCTAGAGGTAAGCTTAGATGTACGCGTTTAATTACGGAAGAAACGTGTAGTCTAAACAGTAGTGTCCTTGTTGTGCATGTAAAGAAAGAGTCCATCTCAATGCTAATGTCAACCTATCTTTCAGGCAAACCGGTCCTCACATCGGACTCAAGGAGTTGGGGTCCTGTGCGAAAGTATGCCAAAAAAAAGATAGACAGCAGATCTACGGGCAGCTGTGAACACAAACCTGATAACTGCACCACCAAAGGTGACCGTTTCCGTTGTCAATGTCTATAGAAATGGTGTCTCTTAACCAGTGACTATCTATAATGCTTCACTCAAGTGACATTCATACAAAGTATTCATGTATTGTTAATTTTTTGCGATGTGTTACATTAAAAAAAACCGAATAAATGTTTGTATGTCACAAGGGTAAACAATTGTTTGTTATTTTATCAGACTGCTGTTGATTTTTTAAAGTGATGCGTCTTCTGTTTAATTTTAGTGTCTGTAGTATTGGCCCATACAACTATTAAGACGGCAAGTGTATAAATATCAATTTGACATTTTTGTTACAATTGTATGGTACATGATCGCCATTTGCATTTTGACATTTTATTGGCTTTACCTTTATAACAATTAGAACGAGACGACGTTCACTGTGGGTGCACACATTCAAGTACAAGTACTGACCTATCGGTCGGACAGCGAACCCAATCACAAACATTTATCTGTAGGTCATATATGGGCCCAATCACAAGTACTGACCTATTGGTCCTATAGCGGGGCCAATCACAAGTACTGACCTATCGGTCGTAGAACGGGCCCAATCACTCATTTATTAACCGTATACCAGAATAGTATATAGCATCTTAAATGAGTTTTTTTCCTCTTTATGTAAAGTCTGCTTTAGGACTCTCTTACGGAAACATGTTTACCTGGTCAGCTTTGATGTGCCTGTTTGCCTTCTTTCACCTAACAGGACATATCGATAAAGGGTTACCTTTAGATTTAATATTTTTTAGAGTTTTTTTTTTTTAAATCACTTTGTTAAGTAAAAAAAAGTTAACTAAACAAAAGGAACTAAAATCGAAATATCAGTTGTTTTTTTTATATTGGACCACATTGATTAATTGAAACTGTGAAAGCCAGACTAAATGATTACATGCCATACCACACCTTAGAGGGAACATTGCGGCCATAACACACCTTAGAGGGAACATTGCGGCCATAACACACCTTAGAGGGAACATTGCGGCCATAACACACCTTAGAGGGAACATTGCCCATAACACACCCAGTAAGATGAAAGTTAATAGTGGACCTTCTCCATCAACTGTCATGTCATTTTATAGTAAAGTAAGGCACGTCTTGAGGCATTATATGCTCAGGGAACCTGACATATGTTCGGGTTGCCTCCCCACTCGGCGACCCATGACATCACACATGGTGATTAACTAATCAGACACCGAATACTATTGTAAACATTGTACATCGCCAATCAGTGTCAGTTTAAATAAATAACTTAAATGTGTCAGCCCAGCTGACTTTGCTTCCAAAACTTAAGTCAGCAATCCATGTACAGCTCAATGAATCTTGGGGGGACTTTCAATTATTTTTCCCCAGGACCTAACGAGATTCAAATTGGTTCTCGCCATAGATCGAACCCGAGGTTCACAGTCTAGAGATCTACACCATCTGTCAGTCTAATTGATAAGGTCATATGAAGTTTATATGTTTTGAATTTTGAATTTTTTTTTTTGTGTGTGTTTAGGCTTAGACATTGCAGTTTATCTTCAAAACAGATTGAACAATTTTTTTTTAATATGTGTAAATTGAGATGGCGACTCTGTCTACGAAAAGATTTACCTTTCATGTTAAAGTGACCGGAAAAAACATTTTAATGACATTGTTTACAATTTTTTCTTGCAATGACGTCACTTCAAATTGAAACAAATAAAAAATGTTGAAGGAATTTTTTTTTTTTTACAATTATTGAATCTTCAGTCTGATTGACTTATATATAATCGATACCTTAACACAACAATAGATGTTAGGTGGAGTCGGTTAGATTTCTTTCATGAATACTATCTCAAATGCTGCCCCTATCAACATCATCTTCTTCTAATTCCGCAGGTCTTTTATGCCTACACGTAGAGCAATGTACTCTGTCCAAGACGCCACTTGAAGAAATATATTATAATGCCCTTAATTCAATATATTCTATGCTCTTATGTGAAGCAGTCATTTCTGCCGCCCTTTATTCAATATATTCTATGCCCTTAAGTAAAGCAGTAATTTCTGCCGCCGTTTTTTCAATATATATTCCAATGTCGCTAATGAATCTGTATTTTCATTAAATGCCCCCATGGAAGCATTATTTTTATTCAATGCTGCCTTTGATGCAAAATATTCTTTCAATCCAGCTTTGAAGCAATAAGGACACAAACACACACACAAACTCACACACACACACACAAACACACTCACACTAAACACACACACACACACACCTATATACATATATAATGAATCTATTATGAATATTTTTTACAAATGACTTTTCTTTACAGCTGAGTCACGAAATGAAAACATTGGCATTGTAGGTCGCTAAACTATAACTCTTGTCAAAGTGGGTCACGAAATGAAAACATCGGTATTTTAGGTCGCTAAACTATAACTCTTGTCAAAGTGGGTCACGAAATGAAAACATTGGTATTGTAGGTCGCTAAACTATAACTCTTGTCAAAGTGGGTCACGAAATGAAAACATTGGTATTGTAGGTCGCTAAACTATAACTCTTGTCAAAGTGGGTCACGACACTGGAATGTTTTGAGAACCACTGTTTCAAACAATCTCAATCTCTTAAACAATCTCTTAAGTATGATTGATTTTTTGTATAATTTGTTTTAGCAGAATATCTAAACTAACGAGATGTACAAGAAAAGACAATTCTAATCTTGCGAAGTGTTACAAAAGATATGTGTGTACATATCAAGAACAAACTCAATTTATGTGAGGTTTTTTTTTTAGCCACAGTGTGATGAATGTTCTGGATTGTTCTTGGAATTTCTCAAAATGTTTACAGATTGTAAACAATGATTTATGTATGAGCCCCAGATGACCACTGCCTGGACTAGGGGGTGGGAGGGGGGACTAAATTTCAAGACACACATTGGTACTTACCTTTTGTATTTTATTTTCCTGATTGTATTCACTCTAGACGCTATAGCATGGCCAACAAATATAAGTGTATTCACTCTAGACGCTATAGCATGGCCAACAAATATAATTGTATTCACTCTAGACGCTATAGCATGGCCAACAAATATAAGTGTATTCACTCTAGACGCTATAGCATGGCCAACAAATATAATTGTATTCACTCTAGACGCTATAGCATGGCCAACAAATATAATTGAATTCACTCTAGACGCTATAGCATGGCCAACAAATATAAGTGTATTCACTCTAGACGCTATAGCATGGCCAACAAATATAATTGTATTCACTCTAGACGCTATAGCATGGCCAACAAATATAAGTGTATTCACTCTAGACGCTATAGCATGGCCACCAAATATAATTGTATTCACTCTAGACGCTATAGCATGGCCAACAAATATAATTGTATTCACTCTAGACGCTATAGCATGGCCACCAAATATAATTGTATTCACTCTAGACGCTATAGCATGGCCAACAAATATAAGTGTATTCACTCTAGACGCTATAGCATGGCCACCAAATATAATTGTATTCACTCTAGACGCTATAGCATGGCCAACAAATATAATTGTATTCACTCTAGACGCTATAGCATGGCCACCAAATATAACTGTATTCACTCTAGACGCTATAGCATGGCAACCCAATATAACTGTATTCACTCTAGACGCTATAGCATGGCAACCCAATATAATTGTATCAACAAGATGTGAAAAGAATCTAGGCTGACTGTTTTAGTGTAAATAATTTATCTACCCAGTCTGATTGGTTTGATGTAATTATATTGTTGTTCTGATTGGCTTACTGTAATTATAATGTTGTTTTGTAATTATAATGTTGTTTTGACAAAATCTATCTGCTTTTCAATATGGGAAAAAAGAACATTTCTAAATGTCTGAAATTATTTTAATAAAATATGTGCAATTTCTAAAAGGGTGACTGGGGGAGGGGGGGGGGTGTTGAGATCCCAGTGGTTTTGGAGCGATCAAAGATACATTTGGTTCGTACACTTCTCACGATGATGCTAGTACTTCTTTCAGGTAATGTGCATATTGTATTACAGGTAAAATAAACGTAAAATGGATTGTTTTTTCTTCTATTGTCAAAGATCACGTGGACAAAAGATCCTTAACAAGAAAAAAATCGATTTTATTTTTAGTTGTTTTCTATTCAAAAGAAACCCACCGCTGACATAAAAAGGTCTTTCTGATTTGTGGTTTTCTGATTGGTCGTTTTCTGATTGGTCGTTTTCTGATTGGTCGTTTTCCGATTGCTCTTTCTATTGGGAGAGGGTGTTAACCGTTGACCTTGGGATTGCAAGAGGTTCTGTCTGGGGATGAATGAGACCAGTAGCAAGGCGAAATTATTAAATGGATTTATTGATTGTTTCTTCGGGAACTTGGGGAGGGGAAGGGGAGCGGGCCTTAGCAGAGAGTACAGTGGTGTAAAACAGGGTCATTACATAAGAGGCTCTGTCGAGGGATGATTGCGACTTGTAGCGAGTACAGTGGTGTAAGACAGGGTCATTACATAAGAGGCTCTGTCGAGAGGTGATTACGACTTGTAGCGAGTACAGTGGTGTAAGACAGGGTCATTACACATGAGGCTCTGGCGGGGGACTTAACATTGTGATTTTAGATTTCTTGCAAGTCAAGCTCGTATAGCTGTGTAATCGCCAAGTTGTCAGCTGTTGGGCTGGTGCACGGGGGAGGGTGGAACCGGTGGTCGGGGTGGGGCGCACCAAACACTGTTAACTCACGTCTAGTATTAGGGCTGCAAAGGAGAAATAGTTAACTGGATGAAGTATACCGGATCATTTAGCATCACGCACTTATTATGGGGAACCGAGGTAGTGCCTTGGGAGACCAATATATTATTATAATTTTAAAGGTCACGTGGTCCTCATCCTTAAGGTCACCGTAACTTTGAAATCTACTTAGTAATAAAATATGAAGTCGGCGGAGGGGCGTTAACACTTTTTATAGATAGTAAATATGTGTGACAAGTTTGGTGAAGAGCAATCCAGACAATGATAATTAGAATCTACAATGACTCGTTAGACACGAAATTAATCCGACTGTTTGCTGCAGTGACTCTCAGAGCGTGAGTCGCGGACAATGTTCATTTGAGTTTTATGTGCGGCAAAACATTAGAGCTGAGTGCAACTTAAGAAGGAAATGTTTAAAATATGTGAGACATAACGGTATATTGGCCAACATAGCGGTATATCGGCCAACATAGCGGTATACAGACCAACATAGCCGTATTAAGGCCAACATAGCCGTATTAAGGCAAACATAGCCGTATTAAGGCCAACATAGCCGTATTAAGGCCAACATAGCCGTATTAAGGCCAACATTGTCGTATAAAGGCCAACCGCTATTAAAAATTAAAAAAGGTAGACTCTCAGCTATCCGGTCTCATTCTACGGGATCAATTTCTCAGCCGGCCAAGTTGATCAGGAGGCATTTTGAAGCCCAGTGGGCTGAAAAAAGTATTAGTGGTCAGTCAGTGGTCAGTCAGTGGTCACTATGTGATCTGACGACTGGTTGTAGATATGTGTTTTTACTTTACATGTGTTTGAGACGGTATGTGAGGTTGTATTACATGACGTGTGTATCTACGTTAGTTTGAGAAGGAGTGTGAGGTTGTATTGCATGACGTGTGTCTCTACGTTAGTTTGAGAAGGTATGTGAGGTTGTATTACATGACGTGCGTCTCTATGTTAGTTTGAGAAGGAATGTAAGGTTGTATTACATGACGTGAGTCTCTATGTTAGTTTGAGAAGGAATGTGAGGTTGTATTGCATAACCTGTCTAGATTTAAACTTGTTAATTTTTAAAGCTCAAATTCTAGACAGTTCATTTAATCAACCTCGTAGAACGAATTCAACTGCTAATTTAATTAAGATGAAATCAATCCAATCAACATTACCTTACAGCATATTGATTAAAGTTCACTTGAATATTGATAGTTTAAGTCAGTGTAAAAGATATAGCTGCCGACATGGCCTCATTGTTATACTCTGCAAGATACTGTATAAAGAAATACAATGAAAACGAAAAAAAAACAGTTCTAATCAGGCTTGTGGAGCCGGAGCCGAGGAGCCGGGAGCCGCTACTTTTTGCTGGAGCCGGAGCCGAAAAAATCTGGCGGCTCCACGGCTCCCAAATGTTGTTTTTTTTTAACAGCAGAATTTTTCTTTTTAGCTTTAAAATTTGTTTGATTGTTTGCCTCCTACAATTTGAAATGTTGTCATGTTTTACGAACTACACAACAGTAACAGCATTTAAATGATAGCGTGCACGCACATCACCACAAGAAATCTTTAATGGGGAATCGTTTTGTGTTTGTTTTAAATCTTGTTTACCCTCCGAAATTTTTTTAATGGCATGTTATATTGTTATATAAAAGTTAAAACAGTTTTATTTCATAGAATAATTGTATCAATCATTTAAAATTAATTTTTACTACGACGACAAATAGAACGCGTCATTGCGTATTATTATTTGACTAAAAACAAAATGGTCGCTTTCTGTATTTACAAATTTTATTGTAAACCGAATATCTGAAATAGAGTAGATAAATTTATAAGGCTGTGGCTATGTGGACCCGGGTCCCAATAAAAATCCAATTGTTATTCGGACCCGTGGCAAATATGCACTAAGCTTAGCTATATTTAAACTTTATTAGACGGAACACGAAAAAATAATAGTGGAACCCTAGACACTGAGTAACGATTAAATCATACAATTAAAACAATTATAAAAAAATAAACAAAAAACAATAATATAGTTTATGTATAGCTAAGCTAAGTGCATATTTGCCACGGGTCCGAATAACAATCAGACTTTATTGGGACGGGGTCCGAATAAAAATCGGAGTTTATTGGTACCCGGGTCCGAATAGTCACTTCGAATTTATAAATAATAAATATAAATACTGAAGTCTTTAAAATATTTTAAATAATGTATCATTTTACTATTCGCTAATTTGATAATTGAAATAACTTTTTATTACAATGGCGACTAGTGAAACCTCGGTCGAAAATAATGATATGATTCTGGATGCAATGAAATGGTTTGTGTTTAGTAAAACCGACAATGCGTATATTTTTCAAGTTCCTGACTATGGGGGTGAACGCGGCAAAATGTGCATAACGTTTTATCAGTGGCATGTTTGCGTGGCGCAATTACCAAAATTTTTGTCTCGTATGATACTATCTTAATAGGGAGCCGGAGCCGTGCCGGAGACGGAGCTGTCAAATTTGTGGGACCAGGTGCCGGAAAAAAATTGGTGGCTCCGCAAGCCTGGTTCTAATAACATCTGAATTTCTCGCATGACATTAATTTTCACGTCATGCTTTAAGTCCCCGCTATATCTCCCGTGGTTCCTCCATGGTTATGAAAAAAGATCCATTTAGTGGTTTATATGATCTAAGAAATTCCATCTCACCCTTTCAGGGACATCTCTCAAACACTGAAGCCATCACAAGATACGTGATAATCAGGCTTGCGGAGCCGCCATTTTTATTTTTTCCGGCTCCGGCTCCCACAAATTTGACGGCTCCGGCTCCCTATTAAGATAGTATCACACGAGACAAAAATTTTAAAGACTTCAGTATTTATATTTATTATTTATAAATTCGAAGTGACTATTCGGACCCGGGAGCCAATAAACTCCGATTTTTATTCGGACCCACAGCCTTATAAATGAATCTACTCTATTTCAGCTATTCTGTTTATAATAAAATTGATAAATACAGAAAGCGACCAATTTGTTTTTAGTCTATTACAAATTTGCGGTCAAATAATATACAAAATGACGCGTTCAATTTGTCGTCGTAGTAAAAGTTTATTTTAAATGATTGATACAATTATTCTATGAAATAAGACTGTTTTAACTTTATATATAACAAAATAGCATGCCATTAAAAAAATTTCGGAGGGTAAACAAGATTTAAAACGAACACAAAACGATTCCCCATTAAAGATTTCTTGTAGTGATGTGCCTGCACGATATCATTTAATTGCTGTTACTGTTGTGGCGTTCGTAAATATGACAACATTTCAAATTGTAGGAAGCAAACAATCAAACAAATTTGGAATTATAAAGCTAAGAAAAAATTCTGCTTATAAAAAAACATTTGGGAGCCGTGGGAGCCGCCAGATTTTTCGGCTCCGGCTCCAAAAAAAAGTGCGGCTCCCACCGGCTCCTCGGCCCGGCTCCGCAAACCTGCTGATAACAGAGAAGTAATCAAACTACCAAACTCTGACAAGATGTTGATAAATGTTAAATTAAAAAAAAAGAATATTTCTAAGTTTGTCCGTTCTTATCCAAATAAGAATTTTGTACTAACTGTAGAACACAATTGGCAGACATGATAGGCTCAATTCAATTATTCTTTGTCTGTACCTGTTTACATTTTCGGTTTAATTTTGTTTACGTTTTTCTTTAAAAGACAGAATAAACAAAGTCTCGGAAGATTGGTCTCAATAGTACTTGAGATTGTTGGGCAGAAATAATACAACACTTGTTTAATTTTTTTTCCTCTCTCTCTCTTCAGTCCTAATAGCGCGAGATACACACTCAAACACATACACACACACGCACTTGCTTTTAGTCACATATACAGGTAAAACGAATCTATAAGACATTCACATTCAGACACACACACACACTTTACATACACTTGAGTACACATGAATGCACACAACAACACAACGAGCTCACATGAGATGAAAAATAAGTATGTCATTAACAACTGCACACACACACACAGCCATTTCCAACAAACACACTGCTGATTATCCTCTCTAAGCTGTGCCATTGGCGCCAGTGGGATAATACTCGCTGATTGGACGCTCAAACATTACAACAGAGAGCACTAAGAAAATTTCTCTTTGTATGCCTCTACACCATTCTGTTTCCTCGCAAAATTATTGACACATTCCATTCCCGGATTGCGCAAATGTAATACTTCTTTTCTAAATTTTAGCCTTTTGAAAATAAAATGTAACGTAGATACGAAACGGATCGGATGGTTGGCCGAGTGTGTGTGTAGATACTCGACCTGAGAGTCTGGGTTCGGTCCTCGGTGAGGCCATGGAATTTTTTTCCAGGTTGAAATTAGGTGCCTAAGTCGTCCCACAAGTCCAGCTTTTAATAGGTTGCTGACTTAGTTAGGAAAGTAAAGGCGGTTGGGCGTTGTCGCTAACCACACAATCTCTTCATTTGCCGAGGTTACAGAAACAGATGAATTCTACACACTTCATCTGCTCCGATGGCCCGTTAGGGTTAAGGGGACTTCACTTTTTTATAGATACAAACATTTGCTCTTAAACATGTATATTCTTACTCACAGACCCGTTAAGAATTTAATTCTTAGTCATACAAAAATATAATCCATACACATAAAATACATATAACCAAACAAGGCCGTAGCCAATTCTTTTTTTTTTTTGCAGGGGGGAGGGGCTGTGCGCGGGAGTTTTTTAGAAGAAAAAATTCAGAACACAATGATAAAGAATTTTTTTAAAAAATATTTTTTATTATGGGAACACGTGTTTAGTTATACACTATGTTATTATTATATATAATTAAATAATATGTATATTTTTGCCTATACAATGTTTACGTTATGCATATTGATAGATGCATATTTTTATAATAGAATTTTATTTTGGAATTACCTTGAGGGGGGTGCAGCTAGTTTCTCTACCTTGTTATTACGGCCTGGTAAACCAAAATAGACTTATAACATACAGTTAAAATTTTAAAATTCATAAAGGGAAATAACTTTGTCATTTTATAAAGGTGTGTTGTTTTTTTTTAAATAATCTGACTAAACATTAGAGAAATGGACTCATATTTTGACATGCAACTGTAACAATTTGTATTTTTTTTATAAATACCAAACAAATCACATAATTGCAGCTAATCATCTCCCTAACATTAGTCGAATTGACTTCATGATTATTTCTATGCTGATTGATTTAAACCATTGTCATAACATTTCCTAAGTTATTTTTTGTGAATTTTTTGTCTCTTAACGCTCGCTCCCGTGTTGGAAACCCTATTGGTATTTAATTCTAAAATACCTATTATATCTGTATTACTATATTGTTGATTGAAGACCCGTAACCTGAAGCGATTGAAACAATGGAGATAGTGTGGATAAAATGTTGATGAAACAAATCAGCTTCTCTATTTCATCAATTTATTTTTTCCAGCTACTAAACACTTGGTTTACCTTCAAAAATAACAATATCAACATAGAATATTTTTTAATATTAAACGTTTTCTAAGTAAATTGCTGTTTTTAGTCCCTGAAAGGTGTGGTGTGAAATGTTTATCTCTAAGATTTTTTTTTACTTATTGAACGGTTTTTGCAGTTTTCTTCTTTCAAGAGCAATAGCCTTGGGAGGCACCAGGGGGGATCTTTATGTAGCGACTGCGGCTCATCGGGTAACATCTATACATATATTGATTTAAGTCCACTTATGGTCTAATCTACAACATCTATACCATATATGGAAATAAAACAAATGACAACTGGTCACAGCTGACTACACTCGTATACCAGTTCTGAGATGAAATTAAGATAAATCAATCATTAAGGTATAATGATAATTGTTAAGATTTAGAAACAGAAAATAATAGCCTTTAGTTAGACAATAAGATTTAAATTTAATTTATTGTATGCGAATAACATTTACGGAAGTTGAGCTAATGCACGGTAGTTATTATTTATTTTTTTTTATTTGTGTATGGGGCTAAGCCATTTAACTACACAGTGCATACAATAGAACCTGTATTTTTATGTTTCATATTTTTATGTAAATAACATTTTTTTTTTTTTACCTTGTTTCAATCTGTGTATGGTAAATGCTGTGTGTACTGTCTATTAACTTATAAGATCCGTAGACAATAATATCAAACTATTTGGTAAAATCTCGTCACTTGACTGTGTATAATGATCGACAAAGTCAGCTGACAGCCAATTAACTATATTAAACTGTGAAGTCTTTGTAACTATTACCTCTCAGGAAAAAGATGACGTTGACCTGTATTATAAATGAATGACCTACTAATTTATCTCTGAACCAGTTATGTTAGGAGTTGGTGCACAACTGACGGTATTATATGCCGACTGAATTGAACAGCGCCGTATAAAGATGCAACCTTCCACTAGCGATCTATCTATCCATCAAAAACATCACCCACATATTATTCTTCATATCAAATTCAAGTTTTATTATACACAGTCATCCCTCCTCATTAGTTTTATACCTAGTGATATTCTATTCAAATTTAAATTCTTACATATGGTGTTATATCCCGGTATAACTACAACACTTGCATGATGGTATTCAAATCTATATCCTGGTATAAAGACAGCCTTACATATAGTGTTATATCCCGGTATAAAGACAACCTTACATATAAGTATTTATCTCTTGTACAATTCAAAGTATTATATATAGTGTTATATCGGTATAAATACAACCATACACTTACCAGTATTTATCATATCCTAGGCCAAAACCACCTTATATAGTATTATCATATGTTTGTTTAAAGACAACTTTACATATAGCGTTATCATATCCCAGTATAGTTATCATAATAATCACCTAATATATCATAATATAACAAACTAGCACTTTTTTATGGTGTTTACTATACAATACCCACTCAATTGAACATCAATAAAGTTAAAATTAAACTCCTTTAATACATGGTGTTTACATACAATCCACCTCAACACAACATCACATGAGGTTACACTTTCACTCCTTTAATACATTGTGTTTACTATGCAATACATCTCAAAACAACATCAATGATTGCTTAATCCCTTTAATACATGGTGTTTGTTATAATACATCTCAAAAATTAACATATAATGAGTTACACTTTTACTCCCTTTATCACCTTGGTATTATATACAATACACCTCAACACAACATCAAGTGTTGCTTTCACATTTGTTTTATATTTGCGTTTCCAGTAATACGTCTACAACAACATCAATGATTACACTTTCTATTTCTTTCAACTATCATCGACAAGACTACTCTCGTGAGACTTCTCCAGTCAATGTCCATCGCGACAAAAACAAAGATCCCGACATCAACAGCGACAAAGACAGAGTGGTGACTCTAACTGGACGATGGGCTTCAGGTGAGATGTTATCCGCCAAGACTGACGGTGGGGGGATCATTTTCCAGAGAAGAATTAACGGAAATTGGTAAAACTAGAGCAGTAAGGCATGATTGACCCTGGATCGTGAGAACAGCTGGTCACATTCACAGTCACACACCAACATACAAACAAGCAACCTGTTAAATAGTATCGTTGTTTGTCTCGTGGTAAATGTATTGGTCACATGTTTGTCAAGTGAGAAACCAGGCTGGAAACTGATAAAGATGTTCTTCCGTTGCTGCGATCTAATGGCAACTATGTGCATGGTGAGGATGATGGCACATATACACGCAATCTAGTCCAAATACGTCCCAAGCTGACACCGTTCAACAGATGGGAGAGAACCACTAGTGGTGGCTGGTGCTCGATTTAAGAAAAAACAATGCCGGTATGAAAAAAAAATCTGCAGAGCCGGGAATAATGTTTCATCCCCGGCAGGGTTATATTTTTATAAAGCAGAGCCCGGGATAACCCCGGCGGTAAATCGAACCCTGGTCGTGGCCTGGAAACGAGCAGGACAATCGACAACTCACCAATACGTTTGGTGGTCGACAACACACCCTAGCTAACCTGTTTAGACGATATACCGACCAGGAGTTTAACGTGTTCAAATGGTCAATGAATAGACAGAACGAATATAGAGGAATTCACCAAAATAGAGATTAGCCAGCATGGATAAATCTGAGCAATTGAATAACATATTTTTTTTAGATAATGCATTGACATCAATTCATGTGTATGTGATTGTTGAAAATTATTGCATTTTCGTTTAAAGAAATGTGAATTTTAATGAATTTCGTTGTTTGTCCCGATGTAAATCATGTGGGTGTCACAGGTGTGTGACGTGTTGTCAACAGGGCCACTGTGTGGTTCAGCCAATCGATGATTTACCCATTGTGGAGTCCAAGTGTTGTTTTCAGCTAACCACCAGAGTTGGCTCTGATATGTAATGTGGAATTCTTAGACATGACTAAGTAAGGGAAAATGAGTTATAAAACGATTTGATATGTCAAAATTACAATTCTGTAATAGAATTTTTTTATGTAACGTTTACTTCATTAATAATACTTTTTTTACAATATTTATTAGCATCTTATGATTTTGCTTTTAGCATATTAATTTCATGGCTCTTTAATGTACTTAACTTTTCTATAAATAGTTTTCTATACTTGTATTAGACATATAAAACATAAGGAATAATTAATAATCCGTAGCCTTTTTTATTTTAGACAATAAAACATGAATAATTAATAATCAGTAGTACTTTTATATTAATAAAACAAATGAAGTCTTGAAAAAAGATAGGAGCCTATGGATATATGTAGGAGCTTATGGGAATATGTAGACGCGGCTGGGAAAATGTAGGAGCTTATGGGAATATGTAGGAGGTTATTGGAATATTAGAGCTTATTGGAATATTAGGTAGCTTATGGGAATATGTGGAGACATGTTACAGTTATGTAGGTAGTATGGGAATACGTAGGAGCCTATGGGAATATGTAAAAGCTTACTAGGAATATATTATGAGTTTATGGGAATATGTAGGAGCTTATAGGAATATAAGAACTGTAAGAATATCCCTTGGAACTTATAGTTTTGCAGGCAAGTTATGAGAATATAGGAGCTTATAAAATATCTGGAGCTATAACAAAATAATCGGCGCTTATCATGAATATGTAGAGCTTATGGCCTATAACAGGAAGCTTATAACAATATCTTGTAACATGGGAATATGTAGGTGTATGAACTATCTAGGTAGCTGCGAATATATGCCAATTGATTCTTCTCGTGTTTAAACCAGTGCGAATGGACCTATAGACAGTTTTATTTTCAACCACGTAGGGTCAAAATCTTACGCATCAGTAAATTCTACTCATATTTTTTTAATATTTGAAACAAACTATAAGCTTCGTATCATATTTCTGCTATAAATGATCAACTGGGAATTTGTAGGAGCTTATAGGAATATGTAGAGCTTACATGATATTTGAGTTTATGAGAATATAAAGGAGCTTTTGGCAAATATCTACTTAATGACAATATCTTGGTGCAAATGCGGGAATATGTAGACTTGCTCGGGGAATATCTGGGATGTATTATGTGGCATATCTGTCCATCGGAATATGCACGAGGCGCTTGCAGGTCATGATAGGAGACTTCTGGGAATATGTAGGAGCTTATGGGAATATCTAGGAGCTTATGAGACTATATGGGAGCTTATGGCGATATCTGGGAAAAACTATGGAATATGCAAATAGCTTGTGGGACGACATATGAGAGCTTATGACAATATCTTGGTGCTTATTGGAAAATTTAGGATCTAGGACATTATCTGAGAGCTTATGGCAATATTGAGAGATTTTGGGAATATATTTCAACTTATGGCAATATCTGGGATTTTTGAAACCCTCTGAATTCTTGTGTATCTGGGAAATTATAAAAAATAATGCAGGATTTGTGGAATATCTTGGAGATTATAGGATATGAAGAAGCTTATGTAAATATGTAGGAAGTTATAAAATCTCTAGAGGGCTTAAAATATTAAGGAGCTTGTAAGTTATGTAGGAGCTTATTAGTATATCTCGGATTTATGGAAATATCTAAAGTTTATGACAATAACTTGGTGCTTTAAGGAAATATGCTAAGCTTATGGAAGATCTTGGAGCTTATGGCAATATCCTTTTTGAGCGTTTAACAATTTGCTGAAACTTATGGCAATATCTGGAAGCTTATAATATATGCCAATATGAAGTTGCTTATGGGAATATCTAACAGCTTATGACAATGTCTGGGGGCTTATGGCAATATCTGGGAGCTTATGGGAATAAAGTAGGAATTAATGGGAATCCATCTTTTAAGACTTATAAAGGATACATGCAAGAGCTTATGGAAATATGTAATAGCAAGTATTTAAATATCTGGGAGACTAATGGGCTATATTAAGGAGCTTATGGGAATATGTACGAGCTTAATTTAAATATGTAATAGCATATGTGAAAATCTAGGTTCCTATGTGTATATTTAAGATTCTATGAGAATATTTAGAATTATTTGAATATATAACGCTTATGGGAATATGTGGGAGCTTATGGGACGTAAGTGGGAGCTTCCCCAAATATGTGCCATTGATTCATTCACACTGCTAATTATTTGGATTGTATAGGAACCTGTGCAAATTGCGGGAGCTTATGGGGATATGCGGAACCAGTTGTAATTATTTGGAATTTTATGGAGCTTATGAGAATATGTAGGCTTATTCAGGGAATATACAGAACAACAGGTAATATCTCAAAACATAGAAATAATATGTATAAAGGCTTATGGGAATAAATTGGAGCGTATGGGAATTTCGAGAACTATTGGAAATATGTAGGACTTTATGCGAATATTTCCAAGCTTATTCGAATATCTATAGGTTTATGCGGGAATAAACTGACCTTATGGTAATATTTCAAAGCTTATGTGAAATCTAGGAGTCTTATGGGCATATGTAGGATCTCGTGAAATCATCACCTGTGAACTTATCGAATATGTCAGAACTTATGGTTTTATGTAGGAGCTTATGGGCATATGTGGGATCTTATGGGAATTGTAGAGACTTATGGTGAATATGTAGGAGCTTATGGGAATATGTGGATTTTGTGTAATATACGTGGTAAAAAGAAAATTAAACTTGCATTTTATAAATTTGTGTGTAGATATTTTTTTATCTGTATGAAAGTATAGTGTGAAATTTTCTTTGAACAAAAAAGATAAGTTTATTTTCAAGTTCGTTACAATAAAATAATAGTCATTTTAATTTAATTGTAATGTCTTTAAATACCATTCATTTCTGAACGAATTTGATATATAACATTTGTAAATAAGTTACTCCAATATAAAATATTACTGATATATGAAGGTAACCCAATTTCGGATAAATAATCTTGAAAAATCAAAGAATGATAAATCTGTCGGTCGCCTAACTAGAATGTAACAGTTATTACAACAGTCATAGTTGAACATGTAGTTAATATAAACTTAAAGATGTATATACGCTAATGTATGTGTATAAATATAAGTGTAGATGTATACACGCTAATGTATTTAGTGATACATTTAACAATTCATGTTCATGTGTAATTTACATGTCTAGGGGTCGCAACTTTGAATAAATACAGTTCTCATAGTATATTGTATAAATGTTAACCATAGAAGCTCCAACTAATATTAACGAGATGCATCTAGATTAGTTATCATATTTATTTTTGATATGATTGTACAGCTAAATGATAACTCTTTACATTACTATTATTGTGTACGTTTTTAATTTTTATTTTATTTTTACTATAAATATTTGTGGATATTACCTTTGCCTTTCTAGCCCCCCCCCCCCCCCGTAAAAAAATGTCCAATGACAGTAAAATTAATGCAAAAATATAAAAGACGAATGTTCACTTGTTATTTTCTATGTACAAAAAACGATTAAATTAAATATACAAACTTTCCCGAAAAGAACCCATCAAAAAATAATTAAATTAAATCATTTATGTCAAGAAAAGCTATACCAGCCTAAAACAATACATAAAAGGACTACCCTCATTTAAAAAAAATAAAAAAATTACATCATTAAACAATATGGCAATTAATGTGTGTAAAATTCCAATAATTTAGTGGGAATATAACTGGGAGTTGATCAGAAGACTGTTAAGAAAATGGTCATATAAACATTGATCCAATTGTGACAGGTAAGCTGCAGAAATTAGAAAACAGAAAGCTGCAACGTTTGCAACAAAAACAAGGCGCAGATAGCTGAAGACACCGTTGTTACAGAAGACTTGGAAATGGAAATTAGTTCAGGAAACGATTCAGAAGATTAACCGAAATAATGTCAGCAGTTATGTGCAATATGTATAAAGGGTTTGTTCATAATGAATGGGCGATAAGTCGTATATGTCCTCTGTGAGGCCTCCAAACCAAGTCATCTATGTCCTCCGCGTGTCTTTTAACACCAGACATTATCTCCTGCGTGATGCCTATAACACCAGTCATCTATGTCCTCCGGGATGCCTCCAACACCGAGTTATCTATGTCCGCTGTAAGGCATCCGGACACCAGTCGTTATTTCCTCCGTGAGGCATGCTACACCCACTTGTTTCTAACCCTTCTGAGAGGCCTCCAACACCAGTCATCTATTTCCTCTGTGAGGCATCCGGACACCAGTAATATATGTTCCTGCCTTAGGCCCGTCCCACTGCGTAAAAAAATATGTCCTCTATGAAGCATCCTTATTCAACAAAGATAGACAGCGTCCTCAGTGAAAACTTGATAACAAAATATTAGGTCTATAGAAAAAGGGACGAAAAAATGTTTAGCTTGTATTACATTTGGATTGAATATGAATGAACGATAATATAAGGGAGAAAGAAAAATGCGAGCACATATTTTGATAAACCTAGGCCCGGGATATGGGGGTGTTAGAGTCGAACTAAATAGACGGCACATAAAACAGTTGGTACCATAGTGTACTCCCCCCCCTACCATTACCGTAAACAGCGCCAAGTTAAAATAAATTATGCTTCAGCTTAATAATCACTGCCAAAGATGCATGAAGAAACAACATACCCCATTGTATATTAAAATATAAACTAATTCATGTATTACTGGTAAGCTAATAATCTTTCATAGTTCATCACAGAGCAAAAAAAATGATGTGAGTTAAGGAAGTGAACTCTCATCTCCTAGTAAAAAAGAAGACACACTGCATCGGTTCTTTATTTCGTTATAGTGGTGTCGAATTTCGAAACCTAGAGTAAATTATTTGATAGTAGACATTTAAAATTGCAATGCTATAACATTTGAGCTTATATTTCAAATGACATCCGTCATAGACAGTTTTTATTTTTTTTATTTTAGAAACATAACGTCAGACAACGTGTACAATTATTCAGTGGGCAGTTAACAGATTGCGAAGGGGGGATATTGCATTATGATGCATTTATTATATTGCAGTACATAGAACCATGGCCTATATGTGGCTATACATCCAATGAAGTATCCATTATTTTTTAGCTTCTTGAGTCTTCTATTATAAAAAACACTTACGTGTACTGTTAAAATTGGAGTTGGAAACCTATTGTGAGCAACCAGCAAGATGTTCACACAGTCCAGGTAATCATCTATGTCATAGGCGAAGAACATCACCCCCAAAGAAAAATTAAATTATCAACCCTTTATGTGTTACTTTACAAAGGGCATCCACATTGTTAAGAAATGCTATGTTAGGATGATTGCATACCTACATGACTTAATGACAACACAAGTCTATGTTGACTTAGGTTATGAATCTCTGTACTTAATATACAAAATCTATATCTGAAAATGTTACCACCTATCAAGGTCAGATGTATTAAAAAGGTAATATAATAGATGGACTTACTTTTAATGTGTAACAGGCACACCGAGCGGGTTGTCATGGGGGATCATCGCCAGGGTGCCCGCATCTGGAAGGGGGCACGGCCGCACCTGTAACTCATTATAAGTTATTTTAAATTATATAAATAATAATTGTCTGACCATTGTCCGACCTTGTATGATCTTGTCTGACCTTGTCTGACCATTGTATGAACATTGTCTGAAAATTGTATGACCATTGGTCTGACCTATTGTGTGACCATTGTCTGCCATTGTATGACCATTGTCTGACCACTGTATGACCATTATCTGACCATTGTATGATCATTGTCTGACCATTGTCTGACCATTGTCTGACCATTGTCTGACCATGTCTGACCATTGTCTGACCATTGTCGACCATTGTCTGTTAATTGTCTGACCATTGTATGACCATTGTCTGAACATTGCATGACCATTGTATGACGATTTTATGACCCTCAAAATGTATTATGATATTAATTATTTAAAATGTGGTCAAAAAATGATAAACATGTTGTATTCTTGTTCACTGATGTGAAGTGATTGCATCATGAGGATTAAGGTCATGATAAGTTTTATTGGCTGATGTATTACATGTCACATAATGACATTCGATAAAGCACTCGTTGAACTTCTATATCCCACTTGTACATATGATTTAGTATCGTGATAATGAAAAACTACTAAAAGCACTTTTTAGCTACAGTGCCGGGGAAATATAACTAATAATCGAAGCCTGATAACGCCCCCTTCCACTAATTTAACACCACTTAAACTGACTATACTTGACATATGATTGTCATGGTTTGACCAGAGGTTACATTAAATCTCGGTCAACGTTATTGATTAAAATTCCCCTCACTGAGACGTTGTTATGTTTTATTTGCGTGCACCCTTTATAGATGACGTCATTTGTTGTACAGCAACCATGTTTACTAAGCTAGGTAATATCATGCCCTTTATTGATGACGTCATTTGCTGCAATATTACGCTTATAATGTGTTTTATTTTTCAAACACTAAAAATATTTAAATGAGCTGTAAGCCTAATCTCGACCACTGAGAAACAGTTGCCATTGTTATGTTTACGATGAATTTAAACAGTGGGTTACAACTGGAACAATCTTTGTTTTATTGACAGCCACTAATTTAAAATACAACATTGAAATATATTGTTTACAATGTTACCAGTGTTCGCGAAAGTCTTAGATGTCGACTAGGTTTAGTAATTCCCTCACTGAGACCAGTTGCCATTGTTATGTTTACAAATTTAATCAGTGGACACAATTGGCAACAGCAACCATGTTTACTAAGCTAGTTAAATTCCCCGTTCAGGTACCAGTTGCCAATATATTGTTTACATCGGTTACCAGTATGCGAAAGTCAAGATGTCAATAATTAGGCTTGGTAATTCCACAGCATAGACCACATTTCGGAATCTTTGTTAATTAACATATTTCGCTAGTGAACGTTATGGTCACATAAAATTGAGATTTAAACAATTATAAGTTACTTCCCCTCAAAGTAACAAGTGTGTAGGTCTGAAGAATCTATTGAAGTCGTTTTAACCAGAGAGATACAACAGTCGCTGAGTGAGTTCAACAGCGTGTTATGACGTAGTCCGTTTCACTGCCACTCCGGTCGTTTAGGGTTGTAACTTTTGTTGTGAATAAACTCAATGTTAAATTTTTCGAAACTTGTGTAAGATGAAATTTTTTATTGAAACATTACGCGAATAGTTGTTACATGGGGTCGGGCGAGCTGAAAATGACGTTTGAAAACTACATAGTTTTACTACTCCCATTTTTGTTTGAAATTTTTACTATATTACTATGAGTTTTTTGTGACTGAACATGTTAAATTTAAAGACAATAACAAAAAAACATATTAATATAAAATTGTGTCTTTTCTATTTCTAAGAAATGTTTCGTCACCTACAATTTAATTATGTGATGTAAAATATTCAAAGATCACTTTAACTATCAATCATTAATATGATATCATAAGAATCAATTTTTAATTATTTTATAAATATCAATATTAAAATTTGCTTTTATAGAGGAAATGTCCATTCTACACAGCTGTTCATGTCAAGTGTGATAATATTTAGAAGGAATAATTGTTGAATATAACTCAATTTAATATTATTTTATTTTACGTGAGTCGTACTGGTGATAAAATGCGTATTTTATTATAACACGTGTCACTTGGAGCCATCCGAAACGTTCAAATAGACACAGGTAACTGATGAAATAGACAGATTTAAACCTGGACAAACTTTAAAAAAAAATCCTGTTAAAGCTTTTGGAGTTCAAAATGTGCACAGTTATAAAAATAGTGTATTGTTGTATCGGATTGATCAAAACTGTTTTTTTGCCCAGAAAATAAAAAAAAAATCATTGATTTTTAAAATCAGATCACACAATTTTAAGTTTGGTAACTGTGAACAGTTAATCATTTTTCAAAGTATATCAAGATGTCCTGAATATGATGAACTACTTGATGCAAACTTCTCCAGCGATGAGGAATGTTCCAAATAACAAAACAGATATCAATATGATTATATTGGATTTTCTAAACTAATATCGGGATACATCGTCTTATCGTTAAAGCTGTCCGATTGATTGATATTTAACATATTCACCATCAGTGATCTTGACAACTGATGCGTCGACATAGAAAAATTTGGAGAGAGAGGGCAGCCAATGAACATACTGATGAGAGCAAAGATGGTTAACAAAAGCGAACAGGATTTTTGTGAAAGATTATACACACTTATTGAAATAGATGTATTTTATTTATGTTTTTCAGAACCTTGATACTGCTGATCAATCTATTATATTGTATGTATTGGAAAATAACTGCTACTTTGCACATCCAGAAAATTCTATTTGGCTGTAGTTAGGACAATGATAAAGAAATTGTATATATGCAGTAAATAAAATATATTTACATTTAAATCATGCAGATAGTTTTTTTCAACAAAAGTCATCTTCCTATATTGCAGCTAAATCATATAAATAATAAACGACTTGATCACTTTTAAAATAACGTAATAAATAGTGAAAAATACCAAAATGTTGATACGCATTTAGATAAACTTTACCTCGGTCATCTGCTAGTTAATGGAGCGTAACTTTAGAAAAGCACACCAATAGAAGGTTGTTTAGTTATGACACAACAAATACGTACATATTGAGGCCTGAACCATTAATCACTAAATCAAGGCATGTTCTTCCGAAAATTGAAAGCAAAGCAAGTTTCCTGTGACAATCCATAAACAATATTATTCATATTTACATTGTATATTTTGCATGAACGAATTATCGATTTGTACAATTTCATATTACTTATACCACAATAGAGGAAAAAATTGTTGTAAATATTTCTGAAATATTTATAGACTGTTTCATATAAATCGTACATTTTTATAATCAGAAAAGCTTACTTTAAAGATTGTCAAAATACTTTTTTGATAATGTAATAAATACATTTTTTACGAATTTTAAAATTTTGTATGGTGAACATAAGCAAAAAATGCCAATTTTGAAAATTTAAAAAAACAAAAGGACTTAAAATTTCTTGAAAGCTCTTGACATTCTATTTCAGTTTCACTCTTCTATATAAAAATTAGAAGTTTTATCAAAATCTGACATGTGGTTTTTGCAGTCCATTTCTAGCCATAGTGAAGGAAAATTTTAAAATATTTTTCAGAGAAAAATGACTTTAAGTTTTCCAGATTATTGAAGTTTCTGAATGAGTAACATTCTGAAAATACATTTTAATTGATCTAAAAAATTTTCTGCACTGGCAATGTAAGAAGCTAGTTATTGACATGTTTTAGTATCTAAAAATAAAAAAAAAAAATAACATTTTTTTTTTAGACATAGTGCTGTTTTTAGCCCCGTACCCCTTGAACTAAAAATTGGGAGTGGAAGACATGATCTGATTTTAAAATTTTACATTATTACAATCAGTAGGACCATTTTTTGAATATGTTTCAAATTCCCAACTCCAAAAAAAAATTTTTTGGACAGCCACTAATATATATATATATATATATATATATATATATATATATATATATATATATATGTAAGTGTAATAATTACATGTGCATAATTACCTAAGGCAATATTGTATTGTACTTTCATCTTTCAAATATTCAAAGATATTAGACTAGTGGACTAAAGATTAGAGAATGGGAAATTCATTTGTTCCATTCATTCCAGCTCTTATTTTCACTTGTAGAGCTGGTCGATTTTCAGCGGGTAAGTTAGGACATTATGTGTTAGATAATATCATCTACCATAAGCACACACAACACACAGACTTACACACACTCGTATATGTATTATCGGTCAAACCTCAGTTTACGAGAACTTATTAATATAGTAAACTACTCATATTTCAAAGAATTTTTTTTGTTTCTCACACAAGAACACAAAATTACAATTGTGTATAATTATATCATTTTTGCGCCGTTTCTCAACTTGTATTGGATTGTTATGTTTATTATTATTATTTATGTCTTTATGCAGCTCTCACTTTCTTACATGTGCATCATCAGTCCGTTATGAAATAAGAAATTCAATTCATGATTCATGGTTCATTATAATTTATTAACATCACAATAAATTATAACCTGCAGAATAAATCAAGATGAACTGAATTATCACTATGTCAAATAATCTCATTCAATCAATAAACTTATCCAATAAACTCAACTGACTGATACCAATCACTGTGCCACTAACTCCCAATTACTTCGCAGCAACTTGAACTGACTTATATCCGGGGATTTAAACTTCTACTGTCATATCTCACAACACATGCTCTATATAACTTGCATTCCTACTGGAACTTTCTACATTCCTCTCTATCGTACTTACTAGACAATCATAATTTCTATAAATATCTGGACTCTAGAAATAACTAGAGTCTTGACCACGTGATCTCAACATTCGACAGCGACAATGACCTGGCTAGTAACAACTGTGCGGTGGAATACATGGTTAATTGGTGGTATAATTATAATTCTTGTTATTACTCTAACTTGAATGGCGACTGGAACGTTGGGAATTCAAAGGGCATCCATTGGCACAGAATAACAACATCAAATAGTGCCAGATCTACAGAGATGAAATTAAGAAAAATGTCACGTCATCTTAAGATGTTCTGAATTTTTCAGCTATTGTCACTTTTTTTTTAAACAATCTGCAGTGGCATAGGAAAAGCCACCATTGATACATCACCCCCAAACTCGCTAATAAGGCCCTGTGTGAAACATAATGCAGGTTGCGTAAGATTTATTCTCCTCGTAGTTCTTAACTACTTAGTCAAAAAAACAGCTTATAAAATATAAATTACCAATTTCATATTGAAAACTATTTCAAATTTATATATGGCCTAAATAGGATACATGTCATTTTGTATTAATTAAGAATCCAAAGCATTTTGGTTTGTTATATGTATTACAGTGTTATATGTATTAAAGTGTTATGCGTATTACAGTGTTATGTGTATTACAGTGTTATATTTTACAGTGTTTTGTGCGTCTGACGTTCCATTGTTACGTGTATTACAGTGTTATGGCGTCGAGCGACTTTTTTGCAATCATTTGTTTTATGTATTACAAAGCTGGAAGTACCTGTATCCTTTATAGTATTAAAATGTTATGCTATTACAGTGTTATGTGTATTACAGTATTATATTCTTACAGTGTTATATGCATTACAGTGTTATATGTATTACAGCGTTATATTTATTGTTACAGTTTATGTTTGCAGTGTTGTGTATTTACGTCGACTTTAATGCACTTAAAAGTAGACAACAGTTCAAGAAATAATTTTACATTGATATTTTTTTATAAATGTAACATTTCTTTGTTTTAAAACCAATCATTTTATTTATGTTTATGTGATAGATACAGTTACTTGATTCAGCACAATTTTAGCAGCTGTAAATCGAGAAGGTCTGTCATAATACAAAAAATGTATATAGTCGTTCATAGCTTTGGCAATAAACATCGGAGCACAAAACTTGTAAACAAGCTTCGCATGGGGTATAGACAAGTGGGTTCGATCTATTTGTGTCTGATTGCCACTGAAATAAAGCGACAAATGAAATCATTCAGGGAAGCGGTGGGAGATTGTTTCTTTGTTCGCGAGGCGGGGGCCGTTAGCTACAGCAAATGATTTCTGGATTATAAATACATAAAAATGTTTTTTGTCATTTAATGAAATCAATTAGTTAGAAAAAAAAAACATTTTATTTTCTTTTCTTATCAAAATATATGATTTTAATTACATAGTCGCGTGCATCACCAAAAAAATTTTAATAATTGATCTGTCTGCTATTTAAATTTGTTCCATTGATCAAAAAAAGCATTGTTGCTAATAAAATAAAAATATTTGACAATATTTAGAGGTCGCACAACTGCTTAATCAAATCAATCATAGCTACCAAACATTATAAAACCAAAGACTATAAAAAACCGTTTTATAGTCTTTGGTTTTATAATGTTTGGTAGCTATGATTGATTTTGATAAGCAGTTGTGCTAGAAATAAAATTTAAAATTCACATTTTATTAGCAAAAACCATTTTTTACCGCATATTGATGACCAAGGCAAGCATTTTAATTTCTTTAATTATATTATTTTAATTTCTGATACACGCGACTATGAAATCAGAACATGGAAATGATAGAAAAAAACAATAAAATGTTTACACCTTCTAAGGAAATGCTGGCTGACCCTGACATCACTTCAACGGTTGCATATCCAGTTATTACTGCGTCTCTTTCGCGAACAAAGAAACCACAAACCTTCTGAAAACTGAATTGCTTGACATTGGCCCTGCAATCTGTGTTGATGATGCTATAATTACTGGAATTCTTCGACTACCAACTGTTTACAAGTTTTGAGGTGCATGATATCACTGCAATGTAGCAGCACACAGTGAGCGTCCAGGTTCTCTTGATTACACTTCTCGATTTACAGCTGCCAAAATTGTGTTGAATCAAGTTACTGCTTTCTACGAAAAAGCAAACATTCCAATGGTGTCGAGAGAGGAGAGCTTGTGAGAAGATTGTTCAGCTTCTTGATGAATACAATAAACTTCGTTCAATTGATTAAAATCGACGAACACACCAGCCACCAAACGTAAACTGGAACCAATGAAATCTATGTTGGCAACAACTTTTCAACTGTGGCCACCAAATGTCGAGACTATTATCTAGAATGCAGGCGATCTAACATTCTTGAGGTCTATGAAAGGAGACAGGTCTTCCAGCTTTGGATCATTTGACAAAACACTTGCAAAAAAGTCGCTCGACGCCATTCGAGATGTCGCAACAATGCGACGAGAAAAAAAAAAATGCAGCATGTTCAACGATATCGAGTGCCTTCCAGCGAGGGTAGGATTGACAAAACCGATGATTCTACTTCTAAATCTGAAGATAATATGGAGTTTGTTGATAACTGTTTGGATGATATAATGTCATTGCAAAAGCGAACAAAGCTTTGGCTGTACACTTCCAGATGTTTTAAGCCGACCAAATCTTGTGTCACTAGCGACAAGATTAAAGATTACACCAACACGGCATGATACAGGGCCTTATTAGCGAGTGGGTGATGTATCAATGGTGGCTTTTCCTATGCCACTGCGATCGTTTACGATCTCCGGAACCACCCAAACTATGCACTCTACTCCGGATAAACTGACACCTTCAAAAAAATCATCGTGTCACTGAAGAACGCATAACATTTGTTGTCGGTGATGCAAAAACTGTGAAACTTCTAGGAGTGCCAAATTATGCCAAGGCAAAAACCAATTGATGAAATTATTGCAGAATTAACCGTAAGCTAATGACAGAGTGGTTTTGTGGTTGTATCGTTAATATGACATTCGACACAACAAGATCAAATACTGGTCATCAGACTGCTGCCTGCATTGCCATACAAAATATGCTGCAACAGTATGTGGTCAGGTTGTCGCCATCACATTGGTGAAGTTATCCTCTTGCATGTGTTTGCAGATTGAAAAATAGAAGTCTCCAAATCCCCGGATATAACTTTGTTCACCAAGCTGCAGAAGTAATTGGGAGTTGGTGGCACATGATTGGTCTCACGTTTAGTTCGTTTACGTTAACTGAAGGCTCAAGAGCGACTGACGATAATGAGAGATGTGGTAATTACACATGTCAACTCTAGTAAAAACAAACCGAATTCTTGCGAGACGACTACGAATTCCTTAAGCTGTCCCTTGTTTACCTGAATGCTACAAATAAGGAGGTTAACAAAAGACCAGGTGCCCTGCACAAAGCATGATGGATGGCAAAAATGATATATTGCCTCAAGATTGCACTGTGTGAGAAACAAATTCAATTATTACTCCAGGTACTATACCAAAAGAGATCAATTTGCTCCACGGTTTGCAACACATGATCATGTCGTGGTGGCCTCACTTGCAAAAATTGGATGCACCATGGAATGATCTTCAGCTCTACAAGCGACCGCTGTCAACAGAGATATATCCAAGTCAGCAAATCCGTGCCCTGAATAGGCATCTGTCATTACCTCGCGCTGAAATGGTGTTCCTTTGTTCAGCAATGAAGTACCTGTGTTGGAAAATCGAGCTCTAGCAGATGCTCTGCTAAGGCTCATGAATGGTAAACTCCATAATCGATTTGGAAATGGTTGGGAAAACCACGATTCCAATCAATTGATTCTAAACTCGGTTTGTATTTGGCTAGACTCGTGGACTACTATATACAGACTTCAACTGGACACAGGATTCCTCCAACTGCCTGTTGATGATTGGTTAAACAGTTCTTACGGTGCAGAAAAATGTTGCCCTTATTAACGTTGTTAACGATTTATTGAAACAGCATCTGAACTTTAAGCAGCTTGCCAGATGAACTCTTTCCAAAACTTCTCCCAGAATGAGGACAAAAAACCATACTTCAAGATGTAAAAAATTATCTTACAAGCATTGCAACAAAAGTGAAACTGAAATAAATGCAACGGTAATAAATAATTTAATACTTTAATGTAATTTTTATATAGATGGAATAAACTTTTTTCTTTACATGTTTTGTGATTTCTTAGGCGAGGGGAGGACCCTCAAATCAACTCTATTTGAAAAATATTTTATAAGTAAATATTAATGATATTAGAACAAATTAGAAACATAGTCAGCTCAAAAACAAACAATCAATTTTCCTCCTATTGTGGTGATGCACCCTAATAATGGTACACTATAACTTTTAACAGAATAGTTATAGAAACAGAAGAGTTTATGACTATAGCCGTCATGACCAATTTGAATACATACGTTCAAATAGTGATTAATGGTTAAGGCCTCTAATAAATACGTATTTGTTGTGTCATAACTAAACAACCTTCATTGGTGTACTTTTTCTAAATGTTACGCTCCATTAACTAGCAGACGACCGAATGGTAATTTATCTAAATGTGTTGTATTATTTCTTATTAATCTCAAGTACTATTGAGACTAATCTTCCAATAATTAATTGTAAACAGACTTTAGGAAGAGACTTTTTGTTTATTCAATATCTTTTGCCCAACAATCTCAAGAAGACTAAAAGACTTTCGTTTATTCTGTCTTTTATTGAAGAAAAATGTAAACAAAATTAAACCTAAAATGTAAACAGATACAAAGAATGATTTAATTGAGTTGATCAGCCTCTACCAATTCTGTTCTACAATCAAAGACCAAAATATTATTTGGATAAGAACGGATTCACATAGAAATATTCTTTTTTTTTAAATTTGACATTTAGCAAGCATCGCGTCAGGAGTTTGCAGTTTGATTACTTCGCTAAGTTTATCAACGGGATAAATAGAGAAGCCGGAGCCCAGGAGCCGTGGAGCCGCACTTTTTTGCTGGAGCCGGAGCTGCAAAAATCTGGCGGCTTCACGGCTCCAAAAATGTTTCGTTTTGAGCAGAACTTTTTTTAGCCATAATTCCAAATTTGTTTGATTGTTGCTTCCTACAATTTGAAATGTGCTATGGTTCATTACGAACGCCACAACAGTAACAGCATTTAAATGATGTCGTGCAGGCACATCACTTACAAGAAATCTTTAGTGGGGAATCGTTTTGTATTCGTTTTAAATCTTGTTTACAGTCCGAAATTTTTTATTGAAATAGCGTGCTATTTTGTTATATATAAAGTTCTTAAAACAGTTTTATCACATAGAATGATTCGTATCAATCGTTTAAAAAAATTTTTACCACGACGACAAATAGAACGCGGCATCATTTTGTATTGTATTTGACCGCGAATTTGTAATAGACTAAAAAGCAATTGGTCGACTTTCTGTGATTTAACAATTTTATTATAAACAATGAATGTTTGAAATAGAGTAGATAAATTTTGACAAGGCTGTAAATCCGAACAACAAATTAGAACTTTAATTGGGACAGGGTCCGAATAAAAAATCGGAGTTGTTTATTAGTTCCCGGGTCCGAGACAGATCACTTCATTTTTTATAAATAAAAAATAAAAATACTGAAGTCTTTAAATTTTTCCGTATCGTGTGATACCTATCTTAATAGGGAGGCCGGAGCACCGTCAAATTTGTGGGAGCCGGAGCCGGAAAAAATATGGTGGCTCCGCAAGCCTGGTTTTCCGTATCTTGTGATGGAACACCATCGTTTGAGTGATGTCTCTGAAAGGGGTGAAAATGGAGGATTCAACAGGGAGAATATGAAGCAGGGGACTTCCTTAAAGCATGACGTGAAAATTAATGTCATGCGAGAAATTCTGATGTTATTAGAACCAAGCTTGCGGAGCCGCAATTTTTTTTCCGGCTCCCACAAATTTGACGGCTCCGGCTCCAGCACGGCTACGGCTCCCTATTAAGATAGTATCGTTCGAGACAAAAATTTTTGTAATTGCGCCACACAAACATGCCACTGATAAAACGTTATGCACATTTTGTCGCGTTCACCCCCATAGTCAGGAACTTGAAAAATATACGCATTGTCGGTTTTAATAAAACAAACTATTTCAGTGCATCCAGAATCATATCATTATTTTCGACCCAGGTTGCACTAGTCGTCATTTTCATATGTAATAAAAGTTATTTCAATGATCAAATTAGCGAATAGTAAAATGATACATTTTTTAAAATATTTTAAAGACTTCGGAATTTATATCTATTGTTTATAAATTCGAAGTGACTATTCAGATCCGGGTACCAATAAACTCCGATTTTTATTCGGACCCGTGGGCGTAGCTAGGAATTATTCCAGGGGGGGGGCAAAATTTTCTAGGGGGTGGCAAATAACAACTTTATGAATTTTTTTTTGAAATAAGGGGCATAAAAAACCCTTGCCTCACATTGAATACGCCTATGTTCGGACCCCGTCCCAACAAAGTCTGATTGTTATTCGGACCCGTGGCAAATAAGCACTTAGCTTAGCTATACATAAACTTTATTATTGTTTTTTGTTTATTTTTTTTTAATTGTTTGAATTGTATGATTTAATCGTTACTCAGTGTCTAGGGTTCCACTAAGCGGACTCTGTGTTATTATCTTTTCGGGTTCCGTCTAATAAAATTTAAATATAGCTAAGCTTAGTTCATATTCGCCATGGGTCCGAATAACGATTTGTTTTATTGGGACCCGGGTCCACATAGCCACAGCCTTATAAATTTATATACTCTATTGAGATATTCGGTTTACAATAAAATTGTTAAATACAGAAAGCGACCATTTTGTTTTTAGTCTATTACAAATTCCCGGTCAAATATTAATACGCAATGACGCGTTCTATTTGTTGTCGTAGTAAAAATTTATTTTAATAGATTGATACAATTATTCTATGAAATTAAACTGTTTTAACTTTTTATATAACAATATAACATGCCATTAAAAAATATTCAGAGGGTAAACAAGATTTAAAACGAACACAAAACGATTCCCCATTAAAGATCTCTTGTGGTAATGTGCGTGCACGCTATCATCTAAATTCTGTATGCCGTTACTGTTGTGGCGTTCGTAAAAATGACAACATTTCAAATTGTAGGAGGCAAACAATCAATCAAATTTTAAAGCTAAAAAAAAAATTCTACTGTAAAAAAAACAACATTTGGGAGCCGTGGAGCATTCAGATTTTTCGGCCCCGGCTCCAGCAAAAAGTAGCGGCTCCCGGCTCCACGGCTTCGGCTCCGTAAGCCTGATTAGAACTGTTTTTTTTTTGTTTTCATTGTATTTTTTTATACAGTATCTTGCAGAGTATAACAATGAGGCCATGTCGGCAGCTATATCTTTTACACTGGCTTAAATAATCAATATTCTTGTGAACTTTATTTCAATATACTGAAGGTATTGTTGATTGGATTGATTTCATCTTAATTAAATTAGCATTTGAATTCATTCTACGAGGTTGATTAAATGAACTGTCTAGAATTTGAGCTTTAAAAATCAACAAGTTTAAATCTAGACAGGTTATACAATAACAGAGACAAACATACCTTCTCAAACTAACATACATACACACGTTTTGCAATACAACCTTACATTCCTTCTCAAACTAACAAAGAGACGCACGTCATGTAATACAACCTCACACTCCTTCTCAAACTAACATAGAGACACACGTCATGTAATACAACCTCACACACCTTAAACTAACATAGAGACACACGTCATGTAATACAACCTCACACACCTTCTCAAACACATGTAAAGTAAAAACACATATCTACAAACAGTGGTCAGATCACATAGTGACCACTAATACTTTTTTCGGCCCACTGGGCTTCAAAATGCCTCCGATCAACTTGGCCGGCTGAGAAATTGATCCCGTAGAATGAGACCGGATAGCTGAGAGTCTACCTTTTTTTTAATTTTTAATAGCGGTTGGCCTTAATACAGCTATGTTGGCCGTTATACGACAATGTTGGCCTTTATACGACAATCTTGGCCTTTACACGGCTATGTTGGCCTTAATAAGGCTATGTTGGCCTTTATACGACAATGATGGCCTTAATACCGGCTATGTTGGCCTTAATACGGCTATGTTGGCCTTTATACTAGCAATGTTTGGCCTTTATACGACAATTTTGGCCTTAATACGGCTATGGTGTTGGACTTTATACGAGCCAATGTTGTCCTTTATACAACTATGTTAAGCACTTTTATACGACAATGTTGGCACTTAATAGCAGCTCCTGTTGGCCTTTATACTGACCAAAGTTGGCCTTTATACGGCTATGTTGGCCTTTATACGACAATGTTGGCCTTTATATAGCTATGTTGGCCTTAATACGGCTATGTTGGCCTTTATACGACAATGTTGGCCTTTATACGACAATGTTGGCCTTTATACGACAATGTTGGCCTTTATACGACAATGTTGGCCTTAATACGGCTATGTTGGCCTTAATACGGCTATGTTGGCTTTAATACGGCTATGTTGGCCTTAATGCGGCTATGTTGGCTTTAATACGGCTAAGTTGGCCCCTTGACTCCTAGCTCCCTCTATGGGCTGTAATACGGCTATGTTGGCTTTAATACGGCTATGTTGGCCTTAATACGGCTATGTTGGCTTAAATACGGCTATGTTGGCCTTAATACGGGTATGTTGACCTTAATACGGCTATGTTGGCCTTAATACGGATATGTTGGCTTTAATACGGCTATGTTGGCCTTAATACTGCTTTGTTGGCCCGTATACCGCTATGTTTCACATATTTTAAACATTTCCTACTTAAGTTGCACTCAGCTATAATGTTTTGCCGCACATAAAACTCAAGTGAACATTGTCTGCGACTCACGCTCTGAGAGTCACTGCAGCAAACAGTCGGATTAATTTCGTGTTTAACGTGTCATTGTAGATTCTAATTATGATTGTCTGGTTTGTTCTTCACCAAACTTGTCACACATATTTACTATCTATAAAAAGTGTTAACGCCCCTCCGCCGACTTCAAATTTTATTACAAAGTAGATTTTAAAGTTACGGTGAACTTAAGGATGAGGACACCCTGAATTGTAAAATTATGATAATATAGTGGTCTAATAAGGAACTATGCCTCTGTTCCCATAATAAGTGCCTGATGCTAAAATGATCCCGTTGGTGTACTTCATCCAGTTAACTGTTCCTTCTTTGCGGCCCTAATATTAGGCTTGATTCTAACAAATCTTTCAGTGCGCCCCACCCCGACCACAGGTTCCAATTCCTCCCCCGTGCACCAGCCCAACAGCTGACAACTTGGCGATTACATAGCTATACGAGCTTGACTTACAAGAAATCTAAAATCACAATGTTAAGTCCCCCGCCAGAGCCTCATGTGTAATGACCCTGTCTTACACCACGGTACTCGCTACAAGTCGCAATCACCCCTCGACAGAGCCTCTTATGTAATGACCCTGTCTTACACCACGGTACTCGCTACAAGTCGCAATCACCCCTCGACAGAGCCTCTTATGTAATGACCCTTCTTACACCACGGTACTCGCTACAAGTCGCAATCACCCCTCGACAGAGCCTCTTATGTAATGACCCTGTCTTACACCACGGTACTCGCTACAAGTCGCAATCACCCCTCGACAGAGCCTCTTATGTAATGACCCTTCTTACACCACGGTACTCGCTACAAGTCGCAATCACCCCTCGACAGAGCCTCTTATGTAATGACCCTTCTTACACCACGGTACTCGCTACAAGTCGCAATCACCCCTCGACAGAGCCTCTTATGTAATGACCCTGTCTTACACCACGGTACTCGCTACAAGTCTCAATCACCCCTCGACAGAGCCTCTTATGTAATGACCCTTCTTACACCACGGTACTCGCTACAAGTCGCAATCACCCCTCGACAGAGCCTCTTATGTAATGACCCTTCTTACACCACGGTACTCACTACAAGTCGCAATCACCCCTCGATAGAGCCTCTTATGTAATGACCCTTCTTACACCACGGTACTCGCTACAAGTCGCAATCACCCCTCGACAGAGCCTCTTATGTAATGACCCTTCTTACACCACGGTACTCGCTACAAGTCGCAATCACCCCTCGACAGAGCCTCTTATGTAATGACCCTGTCTTACACCACGGTACTCGCTACAAGTCGCAATCACCCCTCGACAGAGCCTCTTATGTAATGACCCTTCTTACACCACGGTACTCGCTACAAGTCGCAATCACCCCTCGACAGAGCCTCTTATGTAATGACCCTTCTTACACCACGGTACTCGCTACAAGTCGCAATCACCCCTCGACAGAGCCTCTTATGTAATGACCCTTCTTAAACCACGGTACTCGCTACAAGTCGCAATCACCCCTCGACAGAGCCTCTTATGTAATGACCCTTCTTACACCACGGTACTCGCTACAAGTCGCAATCACCCCTCGACAGAGCCTCTTATGTAATGACCCTGTCTTACACCACGGTACTCGCTACAAGTCGCAATCACCCCTCGACAGAGCCTCTTATGTAATGACCCTTCTTACACCACGGTACTCTCTGTTAAGGCCCGCTTCCCCCCTCCCCCCCCCCAAGTTCCCGAAGAAACAGTCAATAAAATCCATTTATTAATTTCGCCTCGCTACTGGTCTCATTCATCCCCCGACAGAACCTCTTGCAATCCTAAGGTCAACGTTTCACACCCTCTCCCAATAGAAAGACCAATCAGAAAACGACCAATCAGAGAACGACCAATCAGAAAACGACCAATCAGAAAGACCTTTTTACGTCAGCGGTGGGTTTCTTTTGAATAGAAAACAATTAAAAATAAAATCGATTTTTTTCTTGTTAAAGGATCTTTTGTCCACGTGATCTTTGACAATAGAAGAAAAAAACAATCCATTTTACGTTTATTTTACCTGTAATACAATATGTACATTACCTGAGATAAGTACTAGCATCATCATGAGAGGTGTTCGAACCAAATATATGTTTGATCTCGCCGAAACCACTGGGATCCCAACACCCCCCCATCCCCAGTCATCCTTTTATAAAGTGCACATATTTTATTTTAAATAATTTCAAACATTTAGAAATGTTTCTTTTTCCCCATATTGAAAAGCAGATAGATTTTGTCAAAACAACATTATAATTACAGCATACCAATCAAAACAACATTATAATTACAGCATACCAATCAGAACAACATTATAATTACAGTAAGCCAATCAGAACAATATTATAATTACAGTAAGCCAATCAGAACAACATTATAATTACAGAAAGCCAATCAGAACAACAATATAATTACATCAAGCCAATCAGACTGGGTAGATAAATTATTTACACTAAATCAGTCAGCCTAGATTCTCTTCACATCTTGTTGATACAATTATATTTGGTGGCCATGCTATAGCGTCTAGAGTGAATACAATTATATTTGGTGGCCATGCTATAGCGTCTAGAGTGAATACAATTATATTTGGTGGCCATGCTATAGCGTCTAGAATGAATACAATCAGGAAAATAAAATATAAAAGGTAAGTACCAATGTGTGTCTTGAAATTTAGTCCCCCCTCCCACCCCCTAGTCCAGGCAGTGGTCATCTGGGGCTCATACATAAATCATTGCTTACAATCTGTAAACATTTTGAGAAATTCCAACAACAATCCAGAACATTCATCACACTGTGGCTTAAAAAAACCTTACATAAATTGAGTTTGTTCTTTATGTGTACACGCATATCTTTTGTAACACTTCGCAAGATTAGATTTGTCTTTTCTTGTACAATGTACATCTCGTTAGTTTAGATATTTTGCTCAAACAAATTATACAAAAAATCAATCATACTTAAGAGATTGTTTAAGAGATTGAGATTGTTTAAAACAGTGGTTCTCAAAACATTCCAGTGTCGTGACCCACTATAACAAGAGTTATAGTTTAGCGACCTACATTACCAATGATTTCATTTCGTGACCCACTTTGACAAGAGTTATAGTTTAGCAACCTACATTACCAATGTTTTCATTTTGTGACCCACTTTGACAACAGTTATAGTTTAGCGGCATACATCACCAATGTTTTCATTTCGTGACTCAGCTGTAAAGAAAAGCCATTTGTAAAATATTCATAATAGATTCATTATATATGTATATAGGTGTGTTTGTGTGTGTGTGTTTGTTTGTGTGAGTTTGTGTGTGTGTGTGTTTAAGTGTGTATTTATTGCTTCAAAGGCTGGATTGAAAGAATATTTTGCATCAAAGGCAGCATTGAATAAAAATAATGCTTCCATGGCGGCATTTAATGAAAATATTGTTTCATGAGCGGCATTGTAAGAATATATTGAAACAAGGGTGACATTGTAAGAATATATTGAATCAAGGGTGACATTGTAAGAATATATTGAATCAAGGGTGACATTGTAAGAATATATTGAAACAAGGGTGACATTGTAAGAATATATTGAATCAAGGATGACATTGTAAGAATATATTGAATCAAGGGTGACATTGTAAAAATATATTGAATCAAGGGTGACATTGTAAGAATATATTGAAACAAGGGTGACATTGTTAGAATATATTGAAACAAGGGTGACATTGTAAGAATATATTGAATCAAGGGTGACATTGTAAGAATATATTGAATTAAGGATGACATTGTAAGAATATATTGAATCAAGGGTGACATTGTAAGAATATATTGAATCAAGGGTGACATTGTAAGAATATATTGAATCAAGGATGACATTGTAAGAATATATTGAATCAAGGATGACATTGTAAGAATATATTGAATCAAGGTTGACATTGTAAGAATATATTGAATCAAGGGTGACATTGTAAGAATATATTGAAACAAGGGTGACATTGTAAGAATATATTGAAACAAGGGTGACATTGTAAGAATATATTGAATCAAGGGTGACATTGTAAAAATATATTGAATCAAGGATGACATTGTAAGAATATATTGAATCAAGGATGACATTGTAAGAATATATTGAATCAAGGGTGACATTGTAAGAATATATTGAATCAAGGATGACATTGGAAGAATATATTGAATCAAGGGTGACATTGTAAGAATATATTGAATCAAGGGTGACATTGTAAGAATATATTGAATCAAGGATGACATTGTAAGAATATATTGAATCAAGGATGACATTGTAAGAATATATTGAATCAAGGATGACATTGGAAGAATATATTGAATCAAGGGTGACATTGTAAGAATATATTGAATCAAGGGTGACATTGTAAGAATATATTGAAACAAGGGTGACATTGTTAGAATATATTGAAACAAGGGTGACATTGTAAGAATATATTGAATCAAGGATGACATTGGAAGAATATATTGAAACAAGGGTGACATTGGAAGAATATATTGAATCAAGGGTGACATTGGAAGAATATGTTGAATCAAGGGTGACATTGGAAGAATATATTGAATCAAGGGTGACATTGTAAGAATCTATTGAATCAAGGGTGACATTGTAAGAATATATTGAATCAAGGGTGACATTGGAAGAATATATTGAATCAAGGGTGACATTGTAAGAATATATTGAATCAAGGATGACATTGGAAGAATATATTGAATCAAGGGTGACATTGTAAGAATATATTGAATCAAGGGTGACATTGTAAGAATATATTGAATCAAGGATGACATTGTAAGAATATATTGAATCAAGAATGACATTGGAAGAATATATTGAATCAAGGGTGACATTGGAAGAATATATTGAATCAAGGGTGACATTGTAAGAATATATTGAATCAAGGGTGACATTGGAAGAATATATTGAATCAAGGGTGACATTGTAAGAATATATTGAATCAAGGATGACATTGTAAGAATATATTGAATCAAGGATGACATTGGAAGAATATATTGAATCAAGGGTGACATTGGAAGAATATATTGAATCAAGGGTGACATTGTAAGAATATATTGAATTAAGGGTGGCAGAAATGACTGCTTCACATAAGGGCACATTAGAATATATTTCTTCAAGGGGCGTCTTGAACAGACTATATTGCTCTGCGTGTAGGCATAGAAAACCTTGGGAATAAGAAGAAGGTTATGCTGTTTGGGGCAGCATTTGAGAAACTATTCATGAAAAAAATCTGACACCACCCAACATCTATTGCTGTGTTAAGGTATGGATTTTATATAAGTCAGTAATACTGAAACTTCAATAACTGTAACAAAAAAAAATAGAAATTCCTTCAAATTTTTTTATTTTGTTTCATTTTAAAGTGCAAGAAAAAATTGTAAACAATGCAAATAAAATGTTGTTTTTTCCGGTCACTTTAACATGAAAGGTAAATTTGTTCGTAAACAGAATCGCCATCTCAATTTACACATATTTAAAAAAACAAGCGACCATTTTGTTTTTAGTCTATTACAAATTCGCGGTCAAGTAATAGTAATAATACACGAAATGACGCGTTCTATTTGTCGTCGTAGTAAAAATTTATTTTAAATGATTGATACAATTATTCTATGAAAAAAAAACTATTTTAACTTTATATATAACAAAATAACATGCCATTAAACAAATTTCGGAGGGTAAACAAGATTTAAAACGAACACAAAACGATTCCCCTTTAAAGATTTCTTGTGGTGATGTGCGTGAACGCTATCATTTAAATGCTGTTACTGTTGTGGCGTTCGTAAAACATGACAACATTTCAAATTGTAGGAGGCAAACAATTAAACAAATTTGTAATTTTAAAGCTAAAAAAAATTCTGCTGTAAAAAAAAAATTTTGGAGCCGTGGAGCTGCCAGATTTTTTCGGCTCCGGCTCCAGAAAAAAGTAGCGGCTCCCGGCTCCTCGGCTCCGGCTCCGCAAGCCTGGCCTAAAGACAAAAAAAAACTATTTCAAAACTATTTCTTTTATTTAATTAACTTCTTTTATTTTACGAAGTGATTCAAAAACAAAATGCTAAAGAAATATTAATTCTAAAGGTAACCCTTTATCGATATGTCCTGTTAGGTGAAAGAAGGCAACTAGGCACATCAAAGCTGACTATGTCAACATGTTTCCGTAAGAGAGTCCTAAAGCAGACTTTACATAAATATATACTATTCTGATATACGGTTAATAAATGAGTGATTGGGCCCGTTATACGACCGATAGGCCCATATATGACCTACAGATAAGTAAGTACTTGTGATTAGGCCCATATATGACCTATTAGTAAGTACTTGTGATTGGGCCCATATATGACCAACAGATAAGTGCTTGTGATTAGGCCCATATATGACCTACAGATAAGTGCTTGTGATTAGGCCCATATATGACCTACAGATAAGTGCTCATGATTAGGCCCATATATGACCTATTAGTAAGTACTTGTGATTGGGCCCATATATGACCTATTAGTAAGTACTTCTGATTAGGCCCATATATGACCTACAGATAAGAGCTTGTGATTAGGCCCATATATGACCTACCGATAAGAGCTTGTCATTAGGCCCATATATGACCTATTAGTAAGTACTTCTGATTAGGCCCATATATGACCTACTGATAAGTGCTTGTGATTAGGCCCATATATGACCTATAGATAAGTGCTTGTGATTGGGCCCGCTATCCGACCGATAGGTCAGTACTTGTACTTGAATGTGTGAACCCACAGTGAACGTCGTCTCGTTCTAATTGTTATAAAGGTAAAGACAATCAAATGTTAAAAATCAAATGTCGATCATGTACCCTACAATTGTAACAAAAATGTGAAATTGATATTTATACACTTGCCGTGTTAATAGTTGTATGGGCCAACACTACAGACACTAAAATTAAACAGAAGACGCATCACTTTAAAAAATCAACAGCAGTCGGATAAAATAACAAACAATTCTTTACCCTTGTGACATACAAACATTTATTCGGTTTTTTTTAATGTAACACATCACAACAAATTAACAATACATGAATATTTTGTATGAATGCCACTTGAGTGAAGTATCATAGATAGTCACTGATTAAGAGACACCGTTTCTATAGACATTGACAACGGAAACTGTCACCTTTGGTGGTGCAATTATCAGGTTTGTGTTCACAGCTGCCCGTAGATCTGCTGTCTATCTTTTTTTGGCATACTTTTTCACAGGACCCCAACTCCTTGAGTCCGATGTGAGGACCGGTTTGACTGGAAGATAGGTTGACAATAGCATTGAAATGGACTCTTTCCTTACATCCACAACAAGGACACTACTGTTAAGACATTTCTTCAATGACTTGTCGCGTAAATCTAAGTTTACCTCTAGAAATAAAGAATAAGGTGAGGTTCCTGGAACTATTTTTGATGAGAATTAAGGGAATTTATCTTTGAATATTGTTTGAAAGTCAATAGTTACCCCCCAATCCCCCCCCCACACACACACATCCATCCAGCCTGAATTCAACGCAGGGAAAATCCGAAGCGACCGGGATAGCCGTGGGTGCAAAAACAGTTGAATCTAAATTTCATCTGTCCGGATGGTGTAAAGCTATTGGTCGTTTAACTTTACTAGCTTTTGCAAACAACGGTAACCATTATTATCTCACTAGTTCAACATATACCAATGCCCAACAATCATTTTTTTATTGATGACAATCCTGTATTTCACAATGCAATCATTCTCACACACAAGAAAAACACGTGTATGAAATCCATGCAAGGATGAGATGATATCTCTTAGATCCGATAAACCACTAATGGGACGGTTTTTATGGTGCCCTTCTTTCAACCCCACCATAGCCGATAGTGCAATAACCATGGAGGCACCACGGGAGATATAACGTAACAATGTTTAATGTCACTTTCGATGACCAGTTTAAAAATAAACAAACGAAATGTAAATAAATGAAAATTTATTTTGAGCCCGCTAGACAGCATGGTGGGTATATACCTCAACGGACAGCCGCCTAGGTAGGCTAACATGTTATTTATCACATTGAGAACAGAACTTACTCTTCACATAGCTTCCTTGTGGAATAACAAATCGTTCCTTCTGGATATTTAAATTTCTTGCTCAACGCACTGGCGTATTGTTCAAATCCACTTTGTGCAGTAACTATAATAACACCAGCCAGAATAAACAATGTTAATGTCTTGTAAACTGCCGCCATCTTAGATGCAATACTTTGTGGTTGATTTTCTGTAAATTATTTATTCTCTATCAGAATGTAATCAGGTCTATTTATAAACATGTATCTAGGCCAAGCTGAGCGAATTAACTGACAGAGAGTTGTCGTCAACCTGTCAGGTCAAGTCGTTCTATGATGGTGGAAATCGGATTATTAAATGGGTGAATGAGGGCAATCAAAAATAAATCAGAGCTCGTCTAGAATTTAAAACAGAACCCGACAGGCTGTTTATAAGTTACATGGAGGACACACACATTTAGGGAAGATTTGGGTATGGCGTGACAACAACATGTTGGGAACCACAACACTTTGTCATCAAAATCAGTTCAATCATGTTGGGAACCACTGCACATAGTCATCAAAATCAGTTCAATCATGTTGGGACCCACTGCACATAGTCATCTAAATCAGTTCAATCATGTTGGGAACCACTGCACATAGTCATAAAAATCAGTTCAACCATTTGAAAACCCCTGCACGTAGTAGTTAACATCAGTTCAATTATGTTTGGAACTACTTATTCATACTAAGCCTTGCTTTAAGTCAAAACATAGGCTTACTATAAGTCAACACTGAGGCTCACTATAAGTCAACACCGAGGCTCACTATAAGTCAACACTGAGGCTCACTATAAGTCAACACTGAGGCTCACTATAAGTCAACACTGAGGCTCACTAAAAGTCAACACTGAGGCTCGCCATAAGTCAAAACCGAGGCTCACTATAAGTCAACACCGAGGCTCACTATAAGTCAACACTGAGGCTCGCCATAAGTCAAAACCGAGGCTCACTAAAAGTCAACACTGAGGCTCGCCATAAGTCAAAACCGAGGCTCACTATAAGTCAACACCGAGGCTCACTATAAGTCAACACAGAGGCTCACTATAAGTCAACACTGAGGCTCACTATAAGTCAACACTGAGGCTCGCCATAAGTCAACACTGAGGCTCACTATAAGTCAACACTGAGGCTCACTATAAGTCAACACTGAGGCTCGCCATAAGTCAACACTGAGGCTCTCCATAAGTCAACACTGAGGCTCGCCATAAGTCAACACCGAAGCTCACTATAAGTCAACACTAAGGCTCACTATAAGTCAACACTGAGGCTCGCCATAAGTCAAAACCGAGGCTCACTATAAGTCAACACCGAGGCTCACTATAAGTCAACACCGAGGCTCACTATAAGTCAACACTGAGGCTCACTATAAGTCAACACTGAGGCTCGCCATAAGTCAACACTGAGGCTCACTATAAGTCAACACTGAGACTTACTATAAGTCAACACTGAGGCTCTCCATAAGTCAACACTGAGGCTCACTATAAGTCAACACTGCTTGCTATTAGCAAATGTGGTTCGCACGATTTGCGTTTTAATTAAGATGTCTTAGTTTGGATTTCTAAATCTATACTTTTCTATTTAGATGTCTAAATTAAGATGTCTAACGAATAGTATATCTCATTTTCATTTGTGAAACTATAATAGAAACAATAAACAAATAATAAGTAACAGTTAGAAGAGAAATTCTTGAATTCGTTTTCCAGGAGTCTTGAAAAAAGTGGCCACAGAAAAAATGGCGAAAAAATCTTTCTTTTAAGTGTCTCCAAAAAAACCAGCTTTGAAGTAAGTACCGGAAACGGAAATCTTCCATGTCCACCCCAGTTAAACCAGTGAGATATTTTATGTGTCTTATCATCGTAGGATTTTGGGTATTGGGATTTTGGGTATTGGGATGTTGGGTATTGGGATGTTGGGTATTGGGATGTTTGGTATTGGGATGTTGGTTATTGGGAGTTAGGAATTTAGTTTTTGGGTATGTGATGTTGGACATTGGGATGTTTGTCATTGGGATTTGGGCATTGGGATTTTGGGTATTGGGATGTTGGGTAATGGGATGATGGGTATTGGGATGTTGGGTATTGGGATGTTGGGTATTGGGATTTAGGAATTGGGTTCTTGAGTATGGGATGTTGGACATTGGGATGTTGGACATTGGGATTGGGATATTGACTAATGGGATGTTGGGCGTTGATGCGTTTTCGAAATCTAGGCCTTAGGGCAGTTTGAAGTCTGGACGTCCGCCATGTTTACTTTTTTTTCTACTTTTTCAGTCAGATTTCGAAGTTCTAGAAAGGATAAGATCATACAAACTACTAATAAGACGGTTTTATGCAGTGCCATACTTCAATCCTCACAGGATGACAGACCAGTGACCGGACACGCAAATCGAACTGCCTCATGAAGACACAGCTTGCACTCAAAGAGCTAGCAAAATTTAAAAACGTACAATGTGATTGTATTTCTGGTAAATCCAGGGTATGGAAACTTTTTTCAAAATAGTCAACATGGAGTACCATGTCGTTTACTGTTGAACACAAAATCAATTTGTTTCTTTCTGAACTTTACATTATTCTTGTCACTAAAATAATTTAAAAACCAATTTTAGTTTGAACATTCTTCCAACTGGCTCGGTCGATACAACATACAGCGTTATTGTATAGATAAGTGGGTTAGTTACTGTGTGCTGGGGACAAAATAACAGTTACATAGAAGAATGAGTCATATATACTAATAGCCAGTTCAGGTGGACCCTTTTAGATAGCGTTCAAGAGTTTAGTGTTGCTAAAAAGTTCCTGTGATTTAAAGTCTTAGAATGTATAGCAACCTTCTGACTGAATAAGATAGGTTGGGAACCTTTCGATAGTGATTTAAAGTCTTAGAATGTGTGGCAACCTTCTGACTGAATAAGATAGGTTGGGAACATTTCGCTAGTATAAATCAGACAACCTTCTGACTGAATAAGATAGCTTGGGGAACCTTTCGCTAGTATAAATCAGACAACCTTCTGACTGAATAAGATAGCTTGGGGAACCTTTCGCTAGTATAAATCAGACAACCTTCTGACTGAATAAGATAGCTTGGGGAACCTTTCGCTAGTATAAAGCAGGCAACCTTTCAAAGTGCACGATGTGCGGGCAATCTCTCGGCAAATATTTTATACTTTTTTATATTTTGGGAAAAAAGAGTTTTTCTATTCAAAGAGTTGTTCTATTCAAAGAGTTATTTTATTCAAAGAGTTTTTCTATTCAAATACAAACGTTTTCGGTTCTAGGTGTATTACTGCAACAAACAACAATCTTTCATTGCTCCAGATGTCACATCATCAAAAGCTAAGTGTTGATTGAATGTATTGTCTGATTGAACAAACATTTCATAATCCCTATGGACAATAATTCAAGGGGTTGGAGGTGAGATGATTGTGATACCTCTCTCCCCCCTCCCATTCATATTGACCAGTTCTATTTTATGCTCCTGAGAAGTAATTCTAGGAACCAAGGGCTAAGATGAGATGAATTGCTACATTCCCCAACCTCCGAGTTCTGTTATAGTCTCCTAACAGATTGTTGTAGGACTCAGAAGGTGGAGGTGAATTATGAGAACCCCCCCACCTACTACTGTTCTCTTTTTTCTCCTGATGTGTTGTTGTATGTCCCAATCTATCAGTAGTTATCCATAATTCTGTAGAAGGGTCCTGTAGTTAATCTATAACATAACACTAATAGACAACATTCGAGTCAATCTATAACATAACACTAATAGACAACATTTGAGTCAATCTATAACATAACACTAATAGACAACATTTGAGTCAATCTATAACATAACACTAATAGACAACATTTGAGTCAATCTATAACATAACACTAATAGACAACATTTGAGTCAATCTATAACATAACACTAATAGACAACATTTGAGTCAATCTATAACATAACACTAATAGACAACATTTGAGTCAATCTATAACATAACACTAAGACAACATTTGAGTCAATCTATAACATAACACTAATAGACAACATTTGAGTCAAACTATTACATAACACCAATATACACCATTTGAGTCAATCTATTACATAACACCAATATACACCATTTGAGTAGCAAACTGGTTGAGAAAATATGTACTTTCAATTAGAGCTCATTGAACTTTAATGCGTAATATCAATTGAAATCTGCAGAATTTATCCAATTGTATGAAAGATTTACGTCTTTCATATGTTTTTTTTTGTCACGGGTGGGCAAACATTTACTGTCGCGCGCCACTTGTGATTCGTACATTTGGCTGGTAGGCCGGACGACCAAAATATATGAAGTATTGACTTGAACTAACATGGATAAAATATTGACTTGAACTAACATGGATAAAAGTATTGACTTGAACTAACATGGATGAAGTATTGACTTGAACTAACGTGGATGAAGTATTGACTTGAACTAACATGGATGAAGTATTGACTTGAACTATTATGGATGAAGTATTGACTTGAACTAACATGAATGAAGTATTGACTTGAACTAACATGGATGAAGTATTGACTTGAACTAACATGGATAAAAGTATTGACTTTAACTAACATGGATGAAGTATTGACTTGAACTAACATGGATGAAGTAATTAGCATGTGTACAGTGGATAGTTGTAGGTAGCATGTGTACAGTGGACAGTTGTAGGTAGCATGTGTACAGTGGATAGTTGTAGGTAGCATGTGTACAGTGGATAGTTGTAGGTAGCATGTGTACAGTGGATAGTTGTAAGTAGCATGTGTACAGTGGATAGTTGTAGGTAGCATGTGTACAGTGGATAGTTGTAGGTAGCATGTGTACAGTGGATAGTTGTAGGTAGCATGTGTACAGTGGCTAGTTGTAGGTAGCATGTGTACAGTGGATAGTTGTAGGTAGCATGTGTACAGTGGATAGTTGTAGGTAGCATGTGTACAGTGGCTAGTTGTAGGTAGCATGTGTACAGTGGATAGTTGTAGGTTGCATGTGTACAGTGGATAGTTGTAGGTAGCATGTGTACAGTGGATAGTGGTAGGTAGCATGTGTACAGTGGATAGCTGTAGGTAGCATGTGTACAGTGGAAAGTTGTCGGTAGCATGTGTACAGTGGATAGTTGTAGGTAGCATGTGTACAGTGGATAGTTAGGTAGCATGTGTACTGTGGATAGTTGTAGGTAGCATGTGTACAGTGGATAGTTGTAGGTAGCATTGTGCATACAAATATAAAAAATTAATCCATGCCAAAGTGCACCCTCTTCCTTTAAAAATGTGTTTGTGGAGAGAAAAGACAATGTGCTAATGATGAAATGTTGCAATGATGAAATGTTGCAATGATGAAATATTGCAATGGTGACATGTCTCGTATGATGAGGTGTCTGGTCACCCTAACCTATATATGGATCTGGGGCAACGCAATGGTTACTGTAGTTTACCAAGTAGTTTAACAATAAAAAAATCGATAATTGTATCTTTGTCAATTGTCTTTTTTTATTTAAGATAGTGGGTGTCAAGGTCCCCTTGCGGGGTCCCTGCGGTCGTTGTCTATTGGTATGATCACCTACTGAGTTCTGGCCAGCATTTATATTTGTCCCAGCCACGTGGTTATACAGGACGCACAACACAACGATAAATTGAGCAAAGCAGCTCAAATGTAAATGACGTTACGACATCTATCTATTCACATCAAAGGAATATGCACATCAGCGTGTCCTAAAAAGGACAGTAGCGTTACCGGCTACTACAAACAATATTATAATACATACATCAAAATTAGAATAATTACCTGGGGTGTGGTAGTTCTAAAGGAACTCAGGCTAACAGCCTATTTCCCCCACCCCGGTGCGAGAGTCTGAGTTCGACCTCTCTGTTCGATTGTCCGACGCTCACTGACTAACAAATTCTAACTAAAAGTCCCGCGACGCGCATCGGATCTCCCCGCATGCGTGCCGGGACTTCCGCTTTACTGATCAATAGCAGTGACCGTGTACGTCACAACGATCACGCGTGATCAGTGGCGCCTTCAAGCATGGGAGATAAAGGGACAAAGAACCCATCCCTCTCGCTCGTCTGAATGTCAAGGGCACAGATTATCTCCCTTATAGACATTTCCCAGGTGGTGTCAGAATTAAAGGGGGTTAATCTTATGCCAGACGCACTGGCCACAGTGCTGACGCCTGGAAATACAAAAGCCTTTGGCTATCCTATATATATCTCCCCCATCGAGTAATTAAATAGGAGTGGGTTATGGATTTCATAAGACTTAAGACATGGAATGTGACAGTAGGCATAGTGCAATGCTTTTCTTTTGACCGTAAATTGATAGAATTTTTTGTTGTTCGAGAAGTCATAAAACACAATGTCTTTTTGCGAACCACATTGTGTCGTGCCCCTTACAGCAATCTTCAACAAGAATAAGATATACATTGTCTTTTAGGACGGGTTCTCATACTCCGCTGTTTTAAAATGACTTTTTGTTTGCTGGCTACAATTGAAACATATAGGAAATTATAAAGACTATGTTGTATGTAATATTATATAAAAAAAGACAATTTCATCCGTAGCTTTTTAATAGTAAAATTCACCAAGCCTGTTTTGATACATTATATGTAGCAATAGTTTACTAAGCTTATTTAGATAGATTATGTGTAGCAATAGTTTTACTAAGCTTGTTTAGATACATTATGTGTAGCAATAGTTTCACCAAGCCTGTTTAGATACATTACATGTAGCAATAGTTTCATCAAGCCTGTTTAGATACATTACATGTAGTAATAGTTTCAAGATAATATATTTAATACTCTCACTTAGCGTCTCAGTCTTGGCTCACTACTCACTAGTGTTCACAGCGCCCTAAAAATAGGCTCATCCCAACCAATCACCTGGGGACGGATGGTCGTGCGGTTCAGCGCTCGACTGTCGACCTGAAGGTACCTGGTTTGATCTCCGGTAATGACCAATTTGTATTTCAGGTCAGGTTTTAAGTCCCCGCTATGTCCCGTATTGCCTCTATGGCCATTGCACTATTGTATATGATGGGGATGAAAGAAGGGACCATAAAAACCGTCCTATTAGTGGTTAATGGGATATAAGAGATTTCATCTCATCCTTTCAGGGACTTCATACACACACCCAATCACCTACACACCTGCTCTAAATAAAAGTTCACGCCACAAAAACACCTGAACACCTTTATCAAAATAAATGTTCACACCCCACTAAAACACCTACACACCTTGATCTAAATAAGGTTCGCCCTACCAAAACACCTGAACACCTTGATCAAAATAAAGGTTCACACCCCACCAAAACACCTACACACCTTGATCTAAACAAAGGTTCACCCCACCAAAAATCCTGAACACCTTGATCTAAACAAAGGTTCACACCCCACAAGTATACTCGTTTTTTACAAGTTGATGTTCTAGGGGCTACTTATAGAATAAAAAAATCAATAATCGATTTTGGTCTTGTTGAGTTAAACTCTGCCTTTGTGACGAAAATTTGAAACCATAAACTTTTTTTTTATTTCTCGTAACTGTAACACACGAGAGATGGCTTGCTGTTGAGAAACACATGCAGAATTATGGGGACCCGGGCAAACGAGTGTGCTTTGGTTGCCATAGCAACCAGTCACACCCCTAACAATCCCGTGTTACTATCTGCAGTCGCGTTGTTTAATAGTTCAACTGTTTTATCGAAATATTTTATTTTACATTGAACCAAGCTCTATGTTTTTGAATGATCAGACGATAGATCTTTTTTTTTCCAAACGGTTTGAACATCGAAACGGGGACCCAACTTATCAAAACAAAAACCTAATCATGGCAGGCACGGATAAGAATGGACTTCAATGATTGTTGTTGGCTATTGTTTGTTAATAGACTTGTACAATTCATATGCTTAACAGCTTCATGTTGTTGTATTGTCATCCAGTCCTTGTGAGTTCCCATGACATCTAGTTATATAAAGTTGCTATGACATCCAGTTATATTAAGTTGCTATGACATCCAGTTATATTAAGTTGCTATGGCATCCAGTTATATTACGTTGCTATGACATCCAGTTATATTAAGTTCCCATGACATATAGTTATATTAAGTTGCTATGGCATCCAGTTATATTAAGTTGCTATGACATCCATTTATATTATGTTGCTATGACAGCCAGTTATATTAAGTTCCCATGACATTCATTTATATTACGTTGCTATGACATCCAGTTATATTAAGTTCCCATGACATATAGCAATATTGAGTTGCTATGGCATCCAGTTATATTACGTTGCTATGACATCCAGTTATATTAAGTTCCCATGACATATAGTTATATTAAGTTGCTATGACATCCAGTTATATTAAGTTCCCATGACATCCATTTATATTACGTTGCTATGACATCCAGATATATTAAGTTGCTGTGACATCCATTTATATTACGTTGCTATGACATCCAGTTATATTAAGTTCCCATGACATATAGCTATATTGAGTTGCTATGGCATCCAGTCATATTGAATTCCTATGATATACAGCCAGTCATTTTGAGATGCTGTGGCATCCTGCTATGTAAAGTTGCACTGAGATTATTTGGAGATGCCATAAAAACCAGTCGTATTAAGTTTCTATAATATATAGTCATCTATAGGTGCTATGACATCCAGTCAAATTAAGTTGATATGCCATCCAGCCAATCATTTTGAGGTGCTATGACATCTAGAGTATATCCGCCACATGGAGGTAAGCTAATGTCAAATGCAATCATGTGAAAAAAAAGTGAAAAAAAAAAACCCAACAATAAAAACCTCAAAATAGATGTTCTCTCTCTTTTTTTTATTCCAACTTATAAAACTCAAAATCTATTTTATTTTACCATACATTGTTATTAGTCGAAGACTTTTACCAGAGCCACTTGATAGCATCATGGACTACGTAAAACCATTTATATTGATGTTCTTAACACAAACACTTATAACATTAAAAATATAATGGTCAGTGTGAGTGGGTTTTTCTAGCTCATGGGTCCTGCAACTCTTGGTCTTGGTAGGTCAGAGCATTATTTATCGTTTCTTCCACTCAGACCAAATGACGCAACTAATATTTGTTTGTTTCCTGTAACAGAAGCACTACTTTTGTCATATAACTAAAAGCAAAAACCAGCTTTACAACCATATCAATGATTAGAAGCACTATTACATTCTACATTTAAAATATTCTTCTTTAATTGGTCGTATCTTTGTCAAGATGATTTAAATTCAATAACATTCTGCCCTTAAATTAAATTAGGGGATCGAGTCAGCTGTAGGGGATTTATTATTGTTCTTTTAGAGAAACTTTTGATTGGTGTGTACGTGCAGATAGATCTGTCCCATGTTAATTTAAAAGTAATGAGTTAGGCTCTGTATAAGTACTATGACTGCCAAATGTCATGGGTAGATCTGTAATCTTGAGTAGTAACTTTAGAAAAATGCAGGACTCCATTTTCTACATTCATTTGAGTGCTTGTGGACAGCAGTGGGTCTAATGATGTAGCTGTGTTAATTAATATAAAGCAATATGTCTACCTTTGGGTCTCATAATGTTGTTATGTTAGTGAATATAAAGCATTATGTTTACCTTTGGGTCTCATAATGTTGTTATTTTAGTGAATGTAAAGCATAATGTTTACCTTTGGGTCTCATAATGTTGTTATGTTAGTGAATATATAGCATTATGTTTACCTTTGGGTCTCATAATGTTGTTATGTTTGTGAAAAATAAAAGATAATTTCTATTACATAACTCAAAGTAGGATTCATAATGGTTTTAATTCGTCACTTGTTTAATATCAAATTATGTCATCAATTTATAATATTGATTTTGATCAATTTGTTTTATTCTAGGAATAAAGAGTCACCCGAGGGACGGGGTGGCCGAAGGGTGTAGAGCCCCCGACTGTAGACTTGAGAGTCCCACGTTCGATCCTCGGTGCGAAACCAGGGAATTTTCCAGGTTATATTGAAAGTTAGTACCCTCAGGTCGACAGTCGAGCGTTTTACTGCACCATAAGAAGGGCACCATAAAAACCGTCCCATTACTGTTTCATAGGATCTAAGAGATTTCATTTTACCCTTACAGGTAGTTCACACCCCCCCCCCTGCATTAAAAATAATTGTACATTCTTTGCAAAACGAAACGTACACTAACAAGTGGTTACCAATATTAAACTAAAATGTGTATGTTGATCTCTTTTGTATTGTAGATTTCGAAAACATTAAGGTAACAGTTTTTTTTAGAGTGTTTAACAACCAACAGATAGGTCTTGGGTTTCGGTTTTTTCTCACGGGTCCAAACTCTGTCCCTTAATCGACATATTATCATAAATGCGACAGGGTATTGCACTAGCCACACAACCTTGAACTTTTCAAATTTTCACATCCAGGTCTATTTTCTGGGCCCCATTACATCCATATTCAAAGACCTGTTGTTATCAATGCCTAGTGGCCAAATGTTAAATGACCATTTATATACATATATATATTTCTTTATTGATAAGGCTATCAAAATTCACTTTTCACCCAGTCAGGTTTCTCTTTAATGCGAAAATGTTTCAATAATACAATACATTTGCCAATCAATGTAAAAAAAAAAAAAACAACAACACCGAATTGACAAAAGGTAATAAGGCACATAAACATTGTATCAGACTTTAAAACGACACCTCCCCTCCCTTCAAAAATGTGCAACATTTCTTTATAAATTCATTAAACATAAATATAACTCATCATAAGCAACTACTCATAAGTATTTCAATATGAACTTAATTATTATATTCCAAATGTTATGTCTCAAATGGCATATCGTGCCGAAGCAATGCCCAAAAAAATAATATATTCAATATCTCCATCAAATTCATATACAATATCATGACATTCCTATGCCCAACTAAAAAAAAATATGCACAGTTTGCTGAAGCAATTCAAATAAGACAGTATGACAATACCAATGTCCATACTCTTAATTCTCAATAATATTCAATAATACTCAACAACACTCAATAATACTCAACAATACTCAATAGTACTCAATAATATTCAATAGTACTCAATAATATTCAATAGTATTCAATAATACTCAATAATACTCAATAATAATATCATCATATCAATAATATTCAATAGTACTCAATAATATTCAATAGTATTCAATAATACTCAATAATACTCAATAATAATATCATCATATACCAAATATCAAATCATAATACTCACTTTATCAAAGTGAAAAAAAAAATCAATTGTTATCATGTGCCAATTATAAAATATCAATTTAACCAAATTATAATTAACTCAATCAGTTAATCACTATATACCAAAAAAAAATTCATGTCATTACCAATATATGTGCTTATAGTTTATTAGTGCCATTACCTACCAAAAATGTACAAAAACAATTCTCTAAGCCATTCATTATAATAATAAAATATGCCATACAATTAATGTATCATAAAATATATTTTGTAATTTATTATGCCAGTATATATACATAGTTGTCATGTGCCATCATCATAATATATGTTCATATGTGTTACCATTACCATATGCCAATATGCATGTACCTATTACATTCATCCAAGTCTTGTTTCTGTTTTGTTTTGTTACATGTATGTTTCCTATCAAATAATGTGCCTCTTGATTGTCTGTGTTCTCTCATCTTGCCTTTACAAATATTTCTTAATTTAAAGCACTCTTCTTTTTCATGACCAAGATTCTTGCAAAAACTACAGTGAGGTTTATTCAAATAATCATTATGTTTATTTATTTTATAATCTTTTCTTACTCTGTATGCCTTCCAATCTATATGACTAGTCCTATTGTGTACCTGTCTGTTTCTATGGACATTCTGTGGTTGTCTATTTCTGATGTTTTTATTGTGTGTATATCTATTACTATATGTCTTCTGTGGTTGTCTACTACTAATGTTTTTCTCATATGTTCCACTATCCTGTTTATTTCTAAAGGGACAAAAAAATTTTTTGTGACCAAAATTATGACAGTTGTAGCATCTTATATGTTTAAATTTAATGGAACATCTATTTGCTTTGTGATGAGGACTATTACAATAAAAATATGTTGGTTTGTGTCTATGTGTTGACTTTGTTTTACTTTGTTTCCTAGTGTGTGTAACAACTGAAATTGAGTGAATTTTCTTAACTATTGCATCTGTATGTTGTTCATTTTCTTTTGAAGTTTTGTCTATTGATGTTTCATTTAGGTCTCTAACAATATGCATGGAGTTTAAATGTACTTGATTGTTATCTTTACTTATTACTTGTGCATCTAACTTCTCTATTATTGTTGGTGTAGTGTTGGACTGTTCAGTTACATAAGTTGTCATATGTTGTTCAAATTTTTCAAATTTTTTTATCAATGATTGTAAACTCTGAGTTAATGTTTATATTTGTTGACTTTGTTCTTCGATAATTTTTATTAATGAATTACTGTCATCTTGTTGTTTAAGATCTATTGTTGTATTTATATTTGTATCCGATATTACTACTTGGTCATTATCTTGTTGATCTATTACTATTGCACTGTCATTGTCATCTTGTTGACTTGGGTCTATTGTTGCAACTCGGTCACTGTCTTGCTGATCTATAGTCATTGCACCATTATTTTATTCTTGTTCTAAATTGCTGTTATCAAATGTGTTTAAGTGATATTCAACTACTTTGCTATGCTTAATTCTTAAATGCATATATATGTCATCTAGAGAGTTAAATACTGCACAACAGTGCTGGCAGCTATATGCTGATACCTTTGTTCTTTTATGCACTGACACATCATAGTCACCGGCAAATGCATTAAGACCACACAAAGTACCTCTCCAATGAATTACTAACTCACTTGTAGAATGAAATACTTTATTACAGTTATCACACTTATCTCTAGACCATGCTCCTTCTAGCTTGATAGATTCAAAATGTTTAATTTCTCTTTCTAATGTTGCTTTTTTAAATCTCTCTCGTCTGTCTTGTTTTGCTTTTGCTCTAGCTAATATTACTTCTTCATGACTTTCTATAAACAAGATGAGTTCATCTCCTGTAAAACCTAACATTAAACCTCTCTCTATAAACATTGTACAAATCTTCAATTGTTTTTGTAGTATCCATATTTATGGTTTAAGATTCCAAGCAATAGGCAATTAACAATATTTAATATTAATGATCAATAATTCAATATAATCTCAACAAATACTTGTGAGAAGAAGAAAAAATTTCTCAGGCACTGATATTGATAACTGGCACTAGTCAAATAAATATCAGCAATATTTCAATATTTACACATCTAAATGGCATATATTACATATAGTTATTAAAGAATGGGATTGGGATTCAGTGTCCGAACAATAAATAAATGGAAAATATTTATGAAAATATATGTATATTTATAAATTTCACAATACAGGACAGACAATAACAGAATCAGCTTCCTATTAGATATTGATAGTGAACAGGAGAATACAATATATATTATCAACAAGACGCAGACATGCACTAGACTAGTTGAGGTAAAAATAATTATGACGAGATATACGCAAACAAATAGGACAATGAATACACAAACTGCTCAAAAACAACTAAATATTTAAATAGTATCAATAATCTAAATGGATCCCAAAATATTATTAATCATAAATTACACAATTAAGTGTAATAGATCCAAATAGAACATTAATATACCCTAGTAAAAACCTCAGATTCGTTAATCTCTTCTGAGTCTCTTTTGTTGGTAATAATTCTACAAACATATATGAACACTGAAAATATTGAATATATGAGGGGGAAAAATATTGAATTAGTACGTTACAATTTTTTGATGTTTCCACTGTGTCCTCTTGATGACTTGATTATCCTCTGGATGAAGGCACAACAAACAATAGTCACTCCCAAGCGGCCATCTTGAACCTTGACCTTGACTCCTCTTCCGTAGTTCCGTGTGAAAGTGTTGACGTCACGAAGTATGAATGAATATGAACACAGTTATACACAAGCAGCCATCTTGACTTACTGATGAATAAGCATAAACATATGTATTCGAAGTACGAACACATAAGACACTCGACCGGACCGTAGAATAAACTTATCGCGGTCAGAGGTGTCTCCGAGATATGATCTCGAGCAGCTGACACAACGGTATTCTCTGGTGTTGATTCTCTGGGCGGTTGTCAGGGTTTCTCAGGCGTGTCAGGGCTTCTCAGGCGTTATCAGGGCCTCTCAGGTGTTATCAGGGCCTCTCAGGCGTTGTCAGTAGTTCTCAGGCGATGTCAGGGCTTCTCAGGCGTTGTCAGGGCCTCTCAGGGTTACTCAGGCGCTGCCAGGGCTTCTCAGGGTTACTCAGGCGCTGTCAGGGCTTCTCAGGGTTACTCAGGCTGTCAGGGTTTTCAAGCTGCCACCATTGTGAAGGTTTGAGTGTTTAGGGTCTGACTGTTGTTACTGTTCGAATGGATGTGGAGGCGCTGCTGTGGTAGCGGGTGGTTGACTTTACATTCAAACAACTTCAAATAAATACATAAAACAGTGCGGCTGATTCCTGGTTTTATTTGTGGACGTAGACTTTAAAATATTACATCAAATTTTAGACAAAGGCACATAATGAAGGCATATCTTCAAAGTCAAGCAAAACATTACTTGCTAGTCTGAGATCAAAAGAGTAACTGCCTCTATCTCCGAGGCTTGTATCTAAGCAAGTCACAAATGACGTCTAACTAGAAATAACTACGTCACATAACAACATAAAAATTCATACTCTCTAAAGTCACTTAAAAATGTGATTAACACACATGCACAAACTAAATCAAACAATGTATATTTAATTCAACCTTAACTCCTTGACATATAGGATCATTCCTGAGCTGTGGGATCAATGGAAAAAATTCCCCTTTAAATGGCCTTTCTAAGTTGATAGGATAAACCCACTTTCTTTTTCTGTAAATTCAATAATAAATTAAAAATAATATTATTAAAAAAAAAAAACACCGCCATCCTCATTAAATGACAATAATGTCAGACAACTTAAGTGATTCAATATCATTATTAGAAGAACCAGTCCCTACAGCTTATAATATAAAACACTTGAAAAAAATATAAAGTCATATTATATCTTGCAATAAGACTCTACACTATTGACAAAAACGCTAGTATGTATATCCTTTAAAACTGTCAACACCATACTAAAAAATTTTAACCCAAGATAGCATCTTGGCAAACTTAGTGAGTGATCCATATTGTGATGCATGTGAAGGACCAAATCTAAAATTAGCACTTACAATGTAACTATAATATGTACTAAGTATGGCTTGTTCACCCAGCTTTGAACTGGGGTTGCATTATCTGATTGAGTGTGCAATTGTCATTTAGGGGCAATTTCAATTCTCATCTTGAAGCAGAGTGAAGATATGTTACCCGGACAAAAAACACAGCAGACATAACCCCCACTTTTGTAATATATAATAACTGGATGTAATAATATTTACAAATACGTATTTTTACAAGGATTTTTTTCAAAGAACCCCCAATAAGCTGCATTAGTCCTTCAAGTCATAGTAGTCAAAAGTCACTCTTTTGTTAGCTTTACATCAACAGGCAGCTTATCTTACCAGGTAAAGCAAACAAAATTAGGAGTTCTTACCCAAGGTCAAGACTGGCCGTATCTTTATTCTACCTTTCAATTCTCGCACCAGACACACATTATAATTATTAAAGTAGATGGTAAACAAACAGCGAACACATTATAATTATTAAAGTAGATGGTAAACAAACAGCGAACACATTATAATTATTAAAGTAGATGGTAAACAAACAGCGAACACATTATAATTATTAAAGTAGATGGTAAACAAACAGCGAACCACGGTGGTCGAGAGCCAATCTTTAATTCTGGTAAAACAATACAGGAACATGACTATTTATATACTGTGGTGACAGACATGATGTCTCATATTAACAGACATTTAACATAGCAATAGTCCTACACTTTGTTAATATACACACCAGGCCCGTCGCCAGGTCAAAGTAAGCAGGGAGGCACCAATACCCAATAAGGGGGCACCTTTACTTTTTCTTTTTTTTTTCCACTTTTTCTTCTTTTTTAAGCGGGGGGGCACTCCACACCTAGCGGGAGGAGGGCACGGCCCCCCAGTGCCCCCATTGGCTACGGGGCTGATACACATGACATGTGTTAATTAAATGAAATATAGTAATACAAAAGGAAAAAGGTATGCCGTATATATTGTTTTGTTATATGGTTTTACAGTACATTTGGTTTAGAGTGCTTGACTGTTGAGCTGAGAGTCCCAGGTTTGATACTTGGTGAGAACCAAAGTTCCAGCTTTGAATGGGGTACCTAAATTTCCATCCAAACATTAGCAAAGGAAAAATTACTAATTATACCTTTTCAACAAAATATTACCTCCTGCTAAATGTATGTACTTATCTAGCAATAAGCCTATATGAAGTCTGTAAGAACCATACATTTTTTTAAACTGTCAGACCTGCTGGATAGGACACACCCTACGCAAAACCAGCAGACAGTATCACAAGGCAGGCACTGAGGTGGAACCCCCAAGGTAAACGGAAGAGAGGCCGCCCAAGAAATACCTGGCGTCGAGACCTGGAAGCGGACACCATAAAGATGGGACACAATTGAAATTAGCTAGAGAAGATGGCAAAGGACAGTTGACTCTGGAGATATGTTGTTGGTGGTCTATACCCTGCCATGGGTGAAGGGGCAATGAATGAATGAAACTAATGAGGGCCTTAAAGAACCAGATGTATCTGATATAAACTCACATAGATTTCCATCTCTTTTCTTCAATCAGTCTGTGAACGTTGAAATCATTCTACTTCGATCGGCAAAAGCATTCAAAATTCTTCCATTTGATATATATTGTCCATCTATTCAGTTGCTTTTGTTTGAACGGATCTGTAAAATCTGTCACCTTTATGTTGCTTCGCAAGCCATGTTAAAGAATCATGTTCAACAGCACCAACAATGTAAGCCTGGGCCCAGTCAAATACTACATGCAAAGAATTCGTTCAATGCGAGTGGCTGTCAAAAGACAAAAAGAGCTCACGGCAATTATTTCTCATGGGTGATAGTAAGTGCGGAATGGCTAGATGAAGACAATGTTGACTTGTCTGGTGTTTCGTTTCCACAAGAAATATTCAGCCAGAACATATGCCAATAATAACAATTGAGGAACATTTGACATCTCCATGGGAGATTATAAGATTTGGATTTGTGTGTAAAAACAAGCAATTAAGCCTGTTCCATTCTGGACACAGGACGTGTTAGCGCATTTTCGTGTTATGTATCAGTACGTTTGTTAGCTTTTAGTAAATATTTGTAAATTTTGGAAATGTTTATAAATTCAATTGTGTAATGTATATATCTGTAAAAAAAATAAATTATAAAGACGTTTCTTTATATTTGAAAAAAAAATTATTGTCTCTTAAATCTAACTACAAGTGGTTTGTGGTTACTGAAATAGGACTCATAATTGAAAACATTCGAAATTATAGTCATTTAATCGTCCGAAAACTCCGTCAATTGTTGCATAGCTCTGATACTTTCAATTAAACTCAGAACACAAGCTTACTATTTCATTTGATGAGTTTCTTAATAAATCTTGGTGAAACTACGTGCTGCAGTATTTCGCACCAAATGAACGGGCTATTGAACGTACAAGGTGTATATATAATATATAAGCCCCCCTAGGAACCCTGAAGCCCGGCCCTCAGAGGTCCTATCGCGAAATGAACTTTTGATGTACACATGGCAAGCCAAGACCTACAAAATGATATATACATCATGGGTCTAGGACTTATGGTTGTTGAGATCTATGGTGATGACAGACAGACAGACAGACAAAGGGGACAATAGAGCATTTTTTTTCGAAAATGCTCTAAAAATGTTAATAAATTAAAACTGTATTTATAGTTTAACTTTTTAATGTCGTTTCTGCTTGAGGTTAGAGCGAGTCATTGTCGATAATTAAATAGTCTTTAAAGTGTTATACTAATTTAAAGTATGTTCATAATTTAAAGGTGTAATGTGTATACATTTTTGTAAACAATGTAATATCCTTTTCTGTTCAGAGTAAGCCTTTATAGTTATAAATTGGAAATATGTTCATAAGTTAAAAGTTTATTAAACTTTTTTTTCTAAACATTTTACTTTTATTCACTTTTTTGTTGTAGCTGTAAACTAGGCCTAGTCTATTTAAAATATTGCTTTTTTCCCTTTTATTTTTTTTTTGGGGGGGGGGAGTAATCAAATGTTGACGTAATTTTATAGGGGGGTCTCTGGAAGTTTGACAAGTTGTTGACAAAGGGGAGGGGGGGAGGTAAAAATCGCCAAAAATTTGTTGACTTAAATAATGGACAGCCCCATATCTAAAGATTTAGTTAATGATAGAAAACTTTGGAAATGTAAAATTCTTTTTAATAATTAAACAAACTTAGATTTTAAAAAATACGAAAAAAATCATATTTTGTAATATCTCGGCTGGTTTCATGCCTTTATAAAATACTTTAAACATGTAACTGTTATTTTTATTCCAGCCTATCATTTAGTTTAGGGGACGGGTGGTCGTGCGGTGTAGAGCGCTAGACTGTCGATCGGACAGTGAGGACCTTGGGATATAAGTCGAAAAATGTTTCCCTTAAAAGGGTACCTGACTTGGGGGGTGGGGTGGAGTAAAGGCGGCTGGGCATTGTGCTAACAACACAATCCCTTTACTTAATATGCCGAGGTTATGGAACAGATGAACTCTACACTTCATATAGGTACCACAAACTGATTTTTTAAAATGGTTTTACAGCTTTTTGAAACATGAATATTGTAAGAACTCAAGAATCTAAGAAGGTTGACATCTCCAAAAGTATTTCCTATACACAAAATCATTTACACTCAACACAAACACAAATATACATAGAACAAACTCAATTTTTTTCAAGGGTCTAACAATATAATATCATACAAATTTATAGCACTGAATATGGGTTGTCATTATTTTTTTTAGAAAAAATAAAAAGGGAGATAATTTTCAAAATTCGTGACATTTCAAAAAATCATAAAGATTATTGTAATAAACACACGTTAGAACCAGTGGCGTACCTGGGGGGGGGATGGGCCGGTGGGTGCGGTCCGCACTGGGCGGCACTTACCTTGGGGCGGCATTTTTTATATTTACTTATAGCTGTAAAAAGCAACTTAGTCATTTCATATTTATTTTCTTTCTTGAACTACAACAGAGCTTACATTACATTTACAGGCGTCTTATTTTATTGAACGGTAACAAACCAATCGTGAGACTGGATAATTAGGCTTGATTATTTAAAACATAAAACAGACGTCTTTTTATCATTGTTGCCAGTTTTTATATATCAATTCATTCAACAACATAGCAAACATTTTATGAATGGTTTTGCATTGATTACATTAAAGCAAAAAAGCAGTCGACTATCTCAGATATCCAGATGAATTGAAAGAATTTACAAAGATTAAATTACATTAGTTGCTTAACTAAGTTGTATGTGTATGTGTGTGTCAAAGAGAGAGAGAGTGAGTGAGAGAGGGAAGGAGAGAGAGAGTGAGTGAAAGAGAAAGTGAGTGAGAGAAAGAGAGAGAGAAAGAGAGAGAGGGAGAGTAAGAGAGAGAAAGTATGAATAAGCCTATGTACCGAAATTTAGAAAACTCTAAAAAATAAATGTTTTAAATATGAGGGAAAAAATGTACATGCAATTTTTCAGTAAAACAGAAGAACTATTAATGAAAACAATACAGTAGCATACTTTACCTTAAAGCTATACATTTTAAAAATGTATTAATTAAAAGAATATTATAAAAGTATTTTAAAATGTATATAAAAACTATACAAATAATGCAAATAAAAGAGGTCACACACAAAACATACTATTTGTATAGATCTATTATACAGGTATTCATTATTTGTTTAAAATTATTTGTCATGTTGGCAAATGCTATGTGTCATGTTGGCAAATGTTATGTTTCATGTTGGTAAATGTTATGTTTCATATTGGTAATTGTTATGTTTCATATTGGTAAATGTCAGAGGCGTCCCGAGGGGTTTGGGGGCCCGGGGGGATTGGCCTTTTTGGGGGCCCCTGCAGATTTGACAAATGATATCATGACATGAGATAACGTACTTAATAAATATATGTCTAAATTCAAATTAGTTCAGTATATCAATAAAATTAACAAAAAATAATCATTAAAACTCTTTTAATGAATAATTCCATTGTTTAATGACGAGATAATGCACAAATGACAAATCTCTATTCATTTTGCCTCAGGTCGTGCTTTCTGTGCAGTAAAGGCATTTATAACTTCATCTAAATCAATGTTCTCCAGTATTTTTGACTTCACTTACATTAAAGCAATGCTGTTAAGTCTTTCTTGCATCATTGTACTCCTGATATAGTTTTTTGATTGACTTTGAGTTTTGAGAATAATCTCTCACATGATGCAATGGAAGTGGCCTGAGTTAGCAATATTCGGATGGAGGTTACAAGGTTTGAGCAAACATCATTATCATAATATGAAGCCAGCTTCCTCTATAAGTCATTTGATGATTGTGGTACTGGTATGTTGATGAAAGTGCTTGTGCATCAATGACACCATTGAAAAAGTGCTTTGCCTGTATGTCTTCATACAAACAGGAAAAAGTAACAGTTTTTCATCAATGTGTAACCATCAATAGAATTCAACAGGTGTCTTGTTTTAAGAAGAACCCCAAAGGTGCCCACATGGTTTTGCAAACTTTGGAATCTATCCTTTATCTCCATATCTTGAAGTCTGTCAAGCACTTCTGTCGCAACACGTTTGAATTGCAATTCTATTAACAGTCCTACATCAGAACTCAACTCCACACCCAGTCTTTTCTTTCTTCTGGTTGTTTTGCCTACAGGAAATCCATAGAATTCAATGCATTCTTTTGCTCTTTCGATGGATTGGGTGATCAATTTCGTCTTTTTCTCATCATTTTGCAGAAAGCATGAAAGGGTCTTAATCTCTTCAGCATCTTTGTCAAGATTCAAGAAAAGTGACGACGTAGCTTCCTTTCTTGAGTACCACCATATAGGCCCACTACTCTCCTTTTTTAGTATCCCGGCTCCAGTTTATTTCAGTTTGGTCTATCTCTGGGGTAAATTGGAAAAAAGGTTGAGCAATTCATGAAAAATGGTGACAATTGCTGGATCTATCTCAGCAGAATGAAGAGCTGCCAAGTTGAGAGAGTGATTATCACAGTTCAGAAATGTTACGTTTGGATTTATGTCTAAGAGACGTTTCTGCCGGCCAGACCGACGGCCACTCACTGTGGCTGCGTTATCATAGTGTTACGACCCACTCGGTGCGCTTCGTACAGTCTACGGAGTGAACGCGATGACGCAGTAGAGACAGTGACGTAAGAAGCCGACAAGAGAGTGGCCATGTTGCCGTTGTTGTTTTTACAGATATTAGTAAATACTCTTGGAATCCACGCCGGCCTGTGTTATGTTTTGATTTTATAAACAGAATTTTTAAGAGTTGTAACATTGGTGTTAGAGGCGGAACAGTCTTACAATGTTCGGTAAGAAATTAAACAAACTTTTAGTTAGAGAGTTAAAGGAAGAATTAGAAGAAAGGGACCTTCCAACGAACGGCAACAAACAACAACTGTTTAATAGACTTCATGAAGCTCTTATTGATGAGGGAATGGACCCGGAGAGCCACGTTTTTACCACGGAAATCGGGCAGTTAAGAAAAGAAATGAAAGAAGGCCGGAATAAAATGAAAGAATTTCATTTAACATTAAGAAGTGAAATAGAGGACATTAAGAAAGTTTTTAAAGGTGTCACCGAGAAAGCAAATATTGAATTACCAAAAGTGAAAGTAGTAAATGAAACGACAACAAAAGAAAACATGACTCAGAGACAGACAAAGTTAATCATTGAAGCAGACTTAGACATGCGGCCAGTTTTATCTGAGGATGTGGTCATCCATGAAGTGGTACCTGAGGATGTGGTCATCCATGAAGTGGTACCCGAGGATGTGGTCTTCCAGGAAGTGGTACCTGAGGATGTGGTCATTCATGAAGTGGTACCTGAGGATGTGGTCATCTAGGAAGTGGTACATGAGTTTGTGGTCATCCATGAAGTGGCACCTGAGGATGTGGTCATCCACGACGTGATACCTGATGATGTGGTCATCCAAAACGTAGCGCACGAGAAGGAACTAATCCAAGAAGAGCCGCTCAGCGATCTGAGCCCCTGTGAGAATGATCGGTCTGCAGAATGTCTGAAAGCTTGTTGCAACCGCTGCCCTGGTTACCTTGAATATCCAGACAACTTAACAGAGTCTGATAAAAACAACGTCAAGAACAATAAACCACAACTAAACAAAAGCCACGAATGCATGGAAATCCACAACAGTGGAGCTGATGCTAGTGCCAACGTTTGGCACTGCAACGGCAAGACCCCTACAGGTCTTAATTTTGTGCACAATCTGCCGCGCTTCGATAACAAGAAAGATTTGGTGACCTGCGATGAGCCACCTGAGACGTTGGTGAATTGTGATGAGCCACCTGATACGTTGGTGAATTGTGATGAGCCACCTGATACGTTGGTGACCTGTGATGAGTGTTGAGGACCCCTATGAGGGTGCCCTTGGCTTGTTGCTAAGAGTATGAGGGCTGACTCAATGATGACCCGTATTTGCATTTGTGTTTCTACCACACACAGTCTCACCAACAATTAAACGTACAATAAGTGACGATGATCAATTCAACAAGTGTGTACAGCAACAAAATATATTTATTTACAGAGACAGCAGTCCGTAACAGAGATCTGGTGGTCTTTATAATCATAAGCAAAAGTAATCCAAAAATGCCAAAGATTAATCCAATATCAATGAATAGAATCAAAGGGGCGTTCTCTCGATAGATCACCCTTCTCTCTCTCTGTCTCTCTCTCTCACTCAGAAACACAACAATCGACTCTCTCCTCAGAGAGCACACAGTCGAATCCTCGACCCGCTCACGATTCAGACTCTGGGTCGAATAATCTCAAACTATCTTACATTCCTAATATCACTTTTCCCACGTGACCCCTAGCCAATCAATTATACTATCTGTTTCTGTCAAATCAGGGGCTGGAGCCTAGATGCGGAGGGGGGGAGAGAAGTACGTCATACCGACAAAGACAGGAGTAACTGGACATCCACTGGGCCCTGGTCGGCATTTGACCAGGGCCCAGTGGTCAGGGAGAATCCCGCGAGGAATGTAACGTATTTCTGTCAACCACTGCCTTGTTCACCGAGGAAAGTTATTCTTCCCCTTTCCGCTGACCACCTGCGGTATGACGCAATTACGGGGGTGGGGTAAAAAGGGTAGAGAACTTGAGGGCGGGAACGTATATTGCTATACATGGTATAATATACGTCTTAATGTTATTAATACTATTAAGTCAAGGGTTAGAATAAAGGGAATGGTTTCGACAGATTAGTCACAACCCGTGACAATGAGCCACCTAAGGAGTTGGTGACCCATGAAGAGCCACCTGAGACACTGGTGAACCGATATGAGCCACCTGGGGAGCAGAGACGAAAGGTAAAGAGGAGCAAGGAGACCAGCAGAGTGCATCGGAGCAGAGGAGAACGAGGCAGGACAGAGATGAACCTGACCATTGACTTTAATCTGGTCAGTTCAACTTAGCTCTGTCAAACGCAAAACATTTCGTTACTGCTACAACGTGTGTTTCGTCAAATGTTATGTTTCATGTTGGTAAATGTTATGTTTCATGTTGGTAAATGTTATGTTTCATGTTGGCAATTGTTATGTTTCATGTTAACAAATGTTAAGTTTCCTGTTGGCAAATGTTATGTTTCATGTTGGCAAATGTTATGTTTCATGTTGGCAAATGTTAAATTTCATGTTGGCAAATGTTATGTTTCATGTTGGCAAATGTTATGTTTTTAGTTTGGTAAATGTTGTATGTCATGTTGGTAAATTTTAATTTTATGTTGGTAAATGTTGTATGTTATGTTGGTAAATGTATTGAAACATTTGTGTTGCACTATGTATTAGTCATCAACACGCCACGTCGACAGGATTGGGAGAAACATTTTGACCAGTGGTTCTAATAATGGGCTCGGTGGTCCTTTAAAAAGCGGTTTGTTTAGGCAAATGAAAGTGACGTTTTCAATCTGTGGAATTATTTGGGATCTTCTAATTGGTTGCTTAGTCTCAAGTATTGAATTGCAAAAAAAAATATTTACAAATAATACAAATAAAAGACGTCACACACAGAACGAACTTTAACATTTTAGTGAACCACTGAGTATAATTTGACACGTGATCAGCTCGACAGCAATATAAACCACAGACAAAGTGGAAGGCATTTGTAGAAAGACAACCTTGCCATTTTTTACATCAAGAAGCTCTCTCATCTGTCTTCAAAGAACTGTCTGTAACTGTGTTAAAGATGAAACGTATTGCTCTGTTCAGTTTATTGATATGCACTTGGCAACTCGGTGATTGTGGTAATATAAATGCTGTGCATTGCAGCAAAACAAAAGATGAATGCTTGAAGTAAGTATTTTATAAATAACAGGCACTGTATAAAAAAAAGCAGTTCATATTTTCTAAGTTTTGAGATGATGTGCTATATTTAAGATTAACCTCATCGAAAATGAAGAATACAGTTGTTGTTTTTTTTTCACACTTTTAAATAATTTCATAACATTGTCCAGTCAATTAAAACTATACATACAGTGCATCGTTCTTTAAACATTTCTCCACCAATGACTAAATGGCGCCATTTTTTAATTTCCCCCTTTTAAAATTGTAGCACCTAACTATTGATGCACCAAAAGAATGCTACACAAATATGGCGGCTTTCGGAAAAATCTATTAAAAATAACGATACAAATTATGTATAATTTATATTCTATGGTCTATATAAGAGTAAAAAAAGAAACTTCATTATCTTGTGCACTTATTATCAAAATCGTGTATCCCTTGTATAATCTACATGTGTATCCAATTAGAGCGCTAAGACTGATATAGAACCATATCTGAAGTGACTTACAAGATTAGAGAACAAAAAAAGCTATCCACTTGCCTACGGATAGGAAAACTTAAGGAAAACATAACGAAAGTGCACATACGCATAGGTCTTTTTTTTGACGAATTTATATTATACAGTATATACTACCAGCTGTACCCTGCAAAACCTTTGCATAGAGTTATATCCCCTTAGGCTTGAACGGTAGGCTATATGTTATTTTTTGGTTTCGGGCAGATCCGATTTTTTCATGATTGTATTTAAATGGCATACTGTGGTATTTATTATCTACTTTCGATTTAACGCAGAGCCCAAATCGCTTTTATATATATACTAGCTGTACACCGCAAAGCCTTTGCAGGAAGATAGACTTGTAAAGTCATTGCCGAACCAAGGATTTGGGGGCCCTGCATTTTGACATTGGATACCATGACATGAGATTATGTACTTAATATTTAATGTAAAAAATAATTTTGGGGGCTCCCCTAAAGCAGGAGCCCGTTGGGACTTTCGATTTTGGACCCCCCCCCAACCCTATTTATGCCTCTGTGTTAATTTTCTTTTTAAGTTATGAAATAATTAAAAATCTAATTAGTTGTTGTTTCTTTTTCTTACAACATCCTAAAGGATAAATTATTTAAATTAAAAAAAAATGTCAAAGAGATCTAATTAGTTACTTTTCATTAAAACAACTTAAAGGATACATTCTGAAAAAAAAATAACGATACCGCGCCAACCAAATTGAGATGCAATTTTAATGTACTATAAGAAAAATATTGCTCGGTTATGTTTTCATTGCCTTTTGACCTAGTTTTTTAGGCCTATATTGAACGGTAGGCTATAGGTTATTTTTGGTATCGAGCAGATCCGATGTTTTCATGATTGTATTTTAAACTGGAGTACTGTTGTATTAATTGTTTACTTTCGATATAACGCAGAACCCACACCGCTATTATTTATAAAGATATATCAATGAGTAACACCCTACAAAAATGGCAGCCAATCCTTTATTCCAGTGCTTAGGCCGTTGAGTACTCCAGGTAGATTAAGCTCAATGCTAATAATGGGATTTTGTTTCGTTTTTTTTAAATACGTAGTTTTTACGTCTCTGGTTTAGGTAACGCTATTTTTTATATTTTAATATTTAAAGTTTCTTGTTCTAAGTATTAAATAATGTTTGAAAACATGTGTTCCTTTTCAGAAACCATGCATCCTGTACCACTAGTTGTAAAGCATTGGGGTTCCGATCCTCATCCTGCAAGGAAAAAGGAAAAAAAAACGATATGCGTTGAAACTGAGGGAAAGTACATATGCGTATGTAGTACCAAAAAAGTTCCAGGCCGTTAACACAGTTATGCTGTTGCTAAAATGAACCATAAATAAATAATTATATACAAAAAACTTACTCGTGTCATCAGTTCTAAAATTTGTTGTAAATATGTTGGTTTATGTTTCTCTGGTAACAGGGTTTTAAATGTGCTTCTATAAGCATCTAGATGATTATTGATGTTCAATAGATGTCTGATAGATGTCTGGTAGATGTTGAAAAACATTTGATGTCCAATTGACGGCAAAACTATATTGATGTCTGATAGATGTCTGATAGTTGTCTGATAGATGTTGAAACACAATTAATATCGGATAGATGTTGAAACACAATGGATGTCTGATAGATGTTGATACACAATTAATATCGGACAGATGTTGAAACACAATGGATGTCTGATAGATATTGAAACACAATTAATATCGGATAGATGTTGAAACACAATGGATGTCTGATAGATGTTGAAACACAATTAATATCGGATAGATGTTGAAACACAATGGATGTCTGATAGATGTTGAAACACAATTAATATCGGATAGATGTTGAAACACAATGGATGTCTGATAGATGTTGAAACAAAATTAATATCTGATAGATGTTGAAACACAATGGATGTCTGATAGATGTTGAAACAAAATTAATATCGGATAGATGTTGAAACACAATTGATGTCTGATAGATGTTCAAACACTATTGTTGCGTGCTGGCATTTACTTTTGGTTTGTCTAGTTACAGTGAAGATGTACAAACACCAAACAACACAAGAGTCAAATGCAGGCTTTGTATTATCCTTCCTTAATCTTAGTGTTTATTTCACAACATCAAATCATTACATCAAAAGTTCATAACATAACATAATCAAATACTCTCCAACGCCTTCTATATATATTTTTACTGCTGTCTTTTCTTCTAAAATTACGCTCTGACTAACTGCTGGAATTATAGAAGACTATAGTGGACCTCGTTACATCTCACGTCCACTCTGTACGCTCGCCTCAGCGATTTACCATATATGCTAATGGGAATTCGATTAATTCGTTCTGGAGAGCCTAAAAATTAAATAAAAGGAAAAGTCTTGTACAAGTATAATTTCTTAGTAAGTTTATTTATTACAACTACCATAAAAATTCATGGGAATTCAATTAATTCGTTCTGGAGATCCTAAATAACAGAAAAAGTCTTGTACAAGTATAATTTCTTAGTAAGTTTTTTTTATTACAACTATAATATATATATATATATATATATATATATATATATATATATAGTTTTGCTTATTACTCAGTTCTTTTCCTTTCTTTTGGCGTTAAAGAACATGTCCATTTTCAGCAAAATTAAATATTTGTTGTGGACAATACTCTTCTGTTTCAATGGATTCTTGAAATTTGAGACGGAACCTCTAAGATTCTTCTATATCTGCACTACCAGACTCACCATGCATGACCACACGTTTAATGCCAGATCTCCTTTGCAAACAAGCCAGTGGTAGCCTTGAAGTTTGTTCTTTCATTTTCTCAAAAATTTCTCTAGTCTTCTCTTGAATAATAGCCATACTAGTTACATTTCTTTTCATCCCCCGTTCATTTATTAAAACTAAAAGCAGCAATTTTATGTTTTCCAGGTAGCAGTGAGTCCTTTTGATTCCCCCCCCCCCCCCACCTATGGGAGAGACTCGTCTCTCACAAAAATTCATATTGAGTTTAAAAAAACACAAACATAAAAACTGTTTGATTATCGAATGACTTTATTGAACTTGGTCAGTTTAATAAAAAAGATTCACTGACGTAATGTACGATAGACGACAGCATTGACCAGCAGCGGGAAAAATAATCGAACTTTTGGCTTGTGAAAATACTTCAGCGGATTCATTAATATTTTAACTTAAATAAAAGTGAACATTCTCTGTTAGGGAGCGACCGATAATCGGATCGGTATCGGTATCGGACCGATATTGGCTCTATCGGTTAATATCGGATCGGCCGATTGTTGTAGGGAGCGACCGATAGTCGAACCGATATTGACACTATGGCTTAACTATCGACCGGCCGTTTTTTGGCTGCCGATACATTGTTTTTTTTTTCACAACAGAGTTGCAGAAAAAAAAAATCAGTAAATAACCCAATTGTATAACCAGATCAGACAAGATTTAAAAAAAAAAGGGAAAAAAAAAACCCGTACACAAAAATTGTCACGCCCACATCAGAGATATGACCTTGAAACAATAGGATAGGCATTTCTTAATTCTAATGTATGACCTTGAATGATACAATTAGTGAACATCTGTGCGTATTTTTGCGGGGTGATGGGAAGTTGGGGGGTGGGGGGGGGGAAGACTTACGTGTGGAAGCGAAGTGTCACGAAATATGACAGGGAAGGGGTATAAGCATGGGTTGACATACGTCATTACCTGTAGCTATATCGGGGGGGGGGAAACAAGACACGCGTCGGCAAAGTGTTACAAAATATGTAAACATGGGTTGAAATACGTCATACAGCACGAGAATGACACGTGTTTGGCATTGTTGTTGCTTAAGGGGCTGTCCATTAATTACGTCAACAAAATAGGGGGAGGGGTGGTCAGAAAATTTTTGACAATTGTTGACAAGGTGGATTTCGGGGGAGGTCAAGAAAAGTTGACGTCAACAATGTTACTTTTTGAAAGTTAATATAGTTACTTAATAAATAGGAAAATTAAGCAGCGTTTGTAGATCTGTGTTACACACTCGCTTAACATTCAGTATTTTAATTAAACTAACTATATTCCTACTAATTTTGCCACATAAACATTTCGGAAGCCACTTTTTAAGGGGGGTAATCAAATGTTGACGTAATTTTATAGGGGGGTCTCTAGAAGTTTGACAAGTTGTGACAAGGGGGAGGGGGGGAGGTAAAAATCGCCAAAAATTTGTTGACATAAATAATGGCTAGTTCCTGAAAAAGAAAAATATCGGTATCGGTAAAAATGCTGGGGGAAAATATCGGTATCGGACTATCGGTAAAAAGGCATATCGGTCGCTCCCTATTCTCTGTGAATCAATAAAAGTGAACACTCTCTGTGAATCAATTAAAGTGAACACTCTCTCTGAATCAATAAAAGTTATCACAATGTAATTTTATCTTCCGTCGTCTTTTATCTACTAACAGATATCACAACAGAAACCCTGATAACGAAATTAACACAAATCCTTTGAAGAAACTCAATAGCTCTTTTATTTAGTACAAACACACTATTAACTAAGAAATCCTGAACCTCAATTACTACTGACCCCGTATACTTCTAATGACTAAACTCAAACACGACCTCACCGTACAAAGGTCATCGTACAACTAACTGTCTTTCACTGTCCAGTTACACACACACACACAGACCCACAGAGAATACAATACAGTCTTCAGTTAACACTCTTGCTCTCCCCTGCGCATACATACCATACCGTTATTCACCCCACAGCGCACACAGTCACTCTGTGACATACCCTCCACCTTTACAGAAACAATGATAATTGTTTTTAAACTATCCACCCTACTTACAATTAGGATTAACAAATACCCTCAAAACATCATCAAGAAAATATAACCCCAAGTACCCAATCCTGATGTGGCCGCGAAACCCAACAAACCACCATCACAACAGTAACGCACATTGAAAACAATAATCTCCCATACACAATGTTAACAACACAAATGTAATACATTGAGTGTAAGTATTAATAAAATGCCAAATAATCAAAATAATAGTTCTGGGACATCTTTTCCCTCAATAAGTAAATAACTTAAAATGTATCCTATCCCACCGAATATCCTAATTAGTAATATTCATTACTAACAAAATGACCAATTAATGGCAATTATGATAACATGACATCGAATACATATAATATGACGAAAAAAAAATTACAATTCAAATAACATAACAATAGTTTAGTCTACTCAATCACTAAGGAAGTGTCTTTAAGGCTGCCGTCGTCTGCCTTCCAAACACATGTGTCCTTGATGCCGGTTCTGTCATCTCTCGGTTGTTTAGATAACGTTTCCACCACCTGGCCCCAGGTAGCACCTCCACAATAACTGTGACGTTTGGTAGTAGCAAGACCCATCGGCTACTCTGGCGTTGATGGTTTTGCATTTGTTCAAAAAGTTCAAGGGTGCATGACCTCTCTGAAGTATGAAGTAGCCAAACGATTCATAGGCGACCAGGTGCCTGTAGACCAGAGTCTGATAGAGTATTTGGCTAAATGAAACCACAGCCAAAATGCAGCTCATGGAGGTGATGTGGTTTCGTATGTTGTTCACGTTGCTGAAGTCGAAGTATTCTCTCCACTCTTCGCTGGCCAAGAAATACTTTTTCCCGAGCTGGATAGCCTGTTGAATGTGAAATATATTTACGATGAAACCAATGAAGATGGCCATACATATTTTACGCTTCATGAACTTCGGCCAGAAGAAAGGGTCACCTAGGTACACTACAGGCCCAGTACTTCTTTCCCGTGATGTGGATATCCCACACGTTTCGTAATACATAAGTCCTGAATCATTTGCACTGTCAGCCCTGAGTATCTGCACGGAAGTCTGACCTACTGCTTCCATGTTCTGCTTTGTCTTAACGTTCAACGTTGTCTCAACGTTCTCCTGCGTTTTGGAATGTTTCTTGATCTTCACGGTGTCGTCATGACAACAATCTATACTGTCCTTCACCTTCTGTATCTTTTTTACCTCCTGTATCTTTTCTACCTTCTGTTGTACTGCCTTACTCTGTTGTATCATCCGTTTGACAGGTCGCCTCAACATTCTGCCTGACCTCCCCTGACATTCCACATTTGTCATCTGTATATTCTCTGTCTGACATGGCATCTCCTTCCTCTGCCAGATCTGTGTCTGACATGACATCTCCTTCCTCTGCATGACCTCTGTCTGACATGACATCTCCTTCCTCTGCATGACCTCTGTCTGACATGTCACCACCTTCATCTCTTTGATCTCTGTCTGACATGACATCTCCTTCCTCTGCTTGACTTCTGTTTGACATGGCATCGCCTTCAACTGCACGACAACAGTCTGACAACTCAGGTCTACCTTCTGTCTAGCCTCTGTCTTATTGTCAGAACTTAATTTATTCCTTTGTTTATTGACCTTCTGGCTCACTTGTGCGAATCGATAATTGCCTAATGATCGTTGTTCATACATCACACGGCCACTGTGTTCAGTAGTGTCAAACGTCGTTCTCTCTATATGCTCGTGCTTCGCCCTGACTTGTTGTCTCTGCATCATCTACTGGTCTTCTGATTCTAATTGTTTAATTTCAGATTCAGTCTTTCCAAAATACTTCCAAGCCGACTCTATTTCCTCCCTCTCTTCATTCTGTTCCTTTCTTGCTTGAACTCGTCTCTCAATCTCTGCCAGCATGTTCTCACCTTTTGACACCATTTTTATTATACCAAGCTGTTAGCTGCGGTTGCTTCACCTTTAGCTGTGCTTCAAGTTCTCTCAATCTTGAGTAATACTTTTTAAGTTCTCTGTCTTCTTCCTTATCGTACTCTGCATCGAGCATCTTCGAAGATGGGGTCTCTTTCAGCTTTTGACATTTTTTTGCACGTACAACTGACTGAATGATACCTTGTAGTCTCTCCATCTCCTTATGTATATCTTCTACCTCCTTTTGAAGTTTATCTTTGTCCTCATAGACTTCCCTCTCTTTCTTTTTAGACGAGCACGGCACCTCTCACAGTTTTTCCTTTTCTAGTTCAATCTCCATCATTCGTAGTTGAGCCTCTCTTTCTTTCTCCTGCCTGTCTCGCTCCTTCGCTCTTTCATCTCGCGCCATTGCATTTTCAATAAATCCACTTAACTTCTCACCTTGTAGTCCTAATGAGACCCCTTTTTGACGGTACGATTCAAACAAATCATCTTGAGATTTGGGATCCATGTTAATAACAAAAGTACACGTGTGACGTACCTGTGCGACCTTCAGACACAGCACAGTTTGGACGAGCCCCCAGATATCACAATGTAATTGTATCTTCCGTCGGCCTTTTTCTACTACAGATATCACAACAGAAACACTGATAACGAAATTAACACCAATCATTTGAAGAAACTCAATAGCTCTTTTATTTAGTACAAACACACTATTAGCTAAGAAATCCTGAACCTCAATTACTACTGACCCCGTCTACTTCTAATGACTAAGCTGAAGCACGACCTCACCGAGCAAAGCTCATAGTACAACTAACTGTCTTTCACTGTCCAGTTACACACACACACACACAGACCCACAGAGAATACAATACAGTCTCCAGATACACACTCATACACAGGGTGGTCCGCAATGTGCGGCGTTGTTTTCCGCCAACCATAGTCGGCACCTGCCGTCTTAATTAATGTTTATCACGGAAATGCGGCCCCATTTTCAGAGTCACGCCATTAGGCGGCAAAAGATCTCGCTACAGCAGGGTTCTTAACCGGTGTTACGGAAAGTTTGGCATGTAACATGATTTTCGTTGAGGAGTTTGAAAGTCTCCAGATACACACTCATACAGGTTGGACATAAGACTCTAATCGAGTTTAGAATAGTCCACTCTAATCGAGTTTAGAATAGCCCACTCTAATCGAGTTAGAATAGCCCACTCCTAATCAATTTAGACTAGCCCACTCTACTCAAGTTTAGAATAGCCCATTCTAATCCGAGTTAATAATTCCAAATAGTTTGCAGTGGGATGAATGGTCGTGTCGTATGGTAAAGCGCTCGACTGTCGACCTGAGGGTCCCTAGTTCGATCTTCGGTGTGATTTATCAGGTGATGGTTAAAGTCCTGTGGTTCATCCAAAGTCATGCACTATCGGCTATGGTAGGGGTGAAGAAGGCACCATAAAAACAGCCCCATTGCCCAAGTTATATGTTATTTCACTAATTTCTCAAAGTCAATGCTAATTTAAACTTCTGGGACGTAAGGCTTGAATACAATTCTTTTTAAAGTGTACGAGCCATTCCCATCAACGAATAATATTAAAACCCAATAATCCGAAGTTAATGCTTAAAGTTCCAGAAGTAAACACCAAGATGGATCAAGTAAACAATGGTTAAATAATTTTTGAAAAAAAAAATAATAATGATGAATAATTCCTAGAAGTCCAATGATTTCTACATTTAGTTTGCTAACAGACTTTTCCCCTATTTTCCTGCTTATAGTTGTTGCTGTTTTAAACCGTCTATTCCCATTACTTAAACATTTTTGTAAACTCTCTTACATAGAGCCGCTGTTATGGATTAGCAAAAACTATGGTCCCTATTTGTTGAATGCCTAGGGCCCCTATTGATAATGGGGATCCCCTATGGAAACTTTAATTTGTCAGACTCAAGAAAGGAAATCTAAACAAATATCATGGGTCCCGGGCCAAATGATAAAACATTTGCATAGAGTGCCCCATTTTTCTAAAGATTATCGAAAGTCAGAAGTGGTGGCCGCCTTTTTGAGATTTTTTTTGCTCCCAATGGTACCTTTGAATAGGGACCTCTAATGTACTTTTGCCCGGGACCCCAACAATGTACGACCTGCTCTACTCTCACAAATACAAAATGCAGAAAACAATTTCTGCTTAAAACAAACTGCTCAAAACAAACGTGGTTACAAAGTATAAATAAACAAGTTTTTATTTTTTTTAACCTCGTAAATAGTGCACCTGCACATGTATTTAAAAATTTGTGATAGACTAAAAAATTCAATTAACAAGCCTACATGACAGACATATAATAATTATAAATTATCAACTAAACTTTAGTTATAGTATTTTTCAGCACTGGTCGTACTTAAGGTTGGTGACTGAGAACTGCATTCGAATGTTCATATAATAAAACAAGAATACTTTAAATCAGGCTTGCGGAGCCCGCCAATTTTTTCGGCTCCGGCTCCCACAAATTTGAGGGCTCCGGCTCCCTATTAAGATAGTATCACACGAGACAAAATTTTTTGTAATTGCTCCACGCTAACATCCCTTGATAAAAAAAGTTATGCAAATTTTTGCCGCCCGTTCACCCCCATGGCCAGAAACTTGAAAAATATACGCATTGTCGGTTTTTACTAAAAACAAACCATTTCAGTGCATCCAGAAACGTATCATTATTTTCGATCGAAGTTTCACTAGTCGCCATTTTCATAAGTTCTAAAAAGTTATTTCAATGATCAAATTAGCCAATAGTAAATTGATACATTATTTAAAATATTTTAAAGACTTCAGTATTTATATTTATTATTTATAAATTCAAGTGACTATTCGGACCCGGGCAGGCCCGTAGCCAGGATGTGCATTGGGGAGGGGGGAGAATTTTTTTCGGCTGGACATGCCCCCCCCGGCCCCTCCCTAATTCCGCCCCTGGTGGGGTAGAAGAAATGTTTGGGAGGGGGGGGGCGAAGATGGAGGTGCGAAGCGCCAGCTTGCGAACGGAGATTAGGGGTTTTTGGGAGGGGACCTCAGTGAGTCCCCTCCCCAAAAATTTTTTGCAGTTCCATATCTGGAATGGTGCATTTTAGTACCGATTGTTTAGCTATTAATTAGAAATATATAATTTTAACTACGTTTCAATAATGATGGCATGTTGCAGTTTTGTTAAAAATAATGTAAATAGTAAGAGTTTTAATGATAAAAATTTATTGAGGCTGAGCAATTTCTGATTCCTGTTATAAATATATTGACCATTTGTTCTGCTACACAATTGTTATAATAGATACCTGATTTATATCATTATACTGTTGGTTAAACTACAACCCGGGAAGAACGATAAAGATGCATGAATATAGCTTAGCTATTTGTGTGATATTTCTTATAAAATATTGAAAACAAAGAACAGATCTATCAACAACAAATTGGCCAGTCGCAATTATTCAATTTAAAATAAAATTAATTCTGCTAAAAAGTAAAATTTTAAATTAAATAAAATCACTCAGAAATCACGGGTTGTACTTTGTTATTTTATTATACATATGTATAAAAAGTGAAGTCAGAAGTCAATATTATTTTATTAACTTATTTAAGTTACTAGTTGTCCTCAGAAGATATCAATATATAAAACTATTACAAGGTTGCGAACATGCCCATGAAACAGAAATTTCGGGTCCCTGGGCAGGAGTGACACAGGCCCCCGTGCTGATATTAATATTTTCAAAAGTTGATTGGCCAGCTCAGTCCGGGACCCTAAAAACAAAATTGAACAAAATGATTGATGTTGTATAGCTGTTATTATTAAAATTTTGATAAAAAGCTCAAATCATGCACGGGGGGGGGGGGCTCAGGTCATGAACGGGTGGTTGGGGGTCAGCCCCTAGCCACCTCTGGCTACCAGGCCTGGACCAGAGTACCAATAAACTCCGTTTATTCCGGACCCCGTCCCAATAAAGTCTGATTGTTATTCGGACGCATGGCAAATATGCAGGTAGCTTAGCTATACATAAACTTTATTATTGATTTTTTTGTTTTATTTTTTTATAATTGGTGAATTGTATGATTTAATCGTTACTCAGTGTCTAGGGTTTCACTAAGAGGACTCTGTATTATTTTTTTTGTTCAGGTGCCAAATCTAATAAAGTTTAAATATTGCTAAGCTTATTTGCCATGGGTCCGAATAATAATCCAATTTTATTGGGACCCGGGTCCGAATATACAACCCATAAATTTATCTGCTCTATTTCAGATATTCTGTTTATAATAAAATTGTTAAATAAAAGAAAGCTACCATTTTGTTTTTAGTCTATTACAAATTCGCAGTCAAATAATACACGAAATGACGCGTTCTATTTGTCGCAGTAGTAAAAATTTATTTTTAAATGATTGATACATTTATTCTATGAAATAAAACTGTTTTAACAAAATAACATGCCATTAAAATTTCGGAGGGTAAACAAGATTTAAAACGAACACAAACCGATTCTCCATTAAAGATTTCTTGTGGTGATGAGGCGTGTTACTGTTGTGGCGTTCGTAAAACATGACAACATTTCCAATTGTAGGAGGCAAACAATCCAACAAATTTGTAATTTTAAAGCCAAAAAAATATTCTGCTGTAAAAAAACATTTGGAGCCGTGGAGCCGCCAGATTTTTTCGGCTCCGGCTCCGGTTCCGGCTCCAGCAAAAAGTAGCGGCTCCCGGCTCCTCGGCTGCAACTACGGCTCCGCAAGCCTGCTTTAAATAGGTATACTATATTTATTAATAAGAATTAGCTATGAAATAATATACACACATAAATGGAAGCCACCAAACTCAACAAAGACCCCAAGTTGGTCTAAGAGACGTAATGTCACCATTAGCTGATATGAATATATAGACATATACATGCTAGGCATGAACTAGTGATGCAACTATGTTATGGTATTATAACAGTAATTATACTTTTTTTAACTTTCAAATATAAAGGGTTTTTTAACGAAAAAAGATAATAGTCTATTGCCTCCTTACATATCAAATTCTTGCAGCCAACGTTTGTACAGATAAAACATTTACTGCAGAAAATTTACTAAAAAAAAGTTCTGTGCTTTTGATGTTTATACTTTGTATGTTTTATGACTTGTACAATACAAAAATATTACTTTCACTAGTTGTAATTAGATAGTCTACAAGCAGTAGAAATACTGCGCCGACCTCTGTTTTAAAATACGTGTCTTTATGATCTTTCCTTTACAGACTTGAAAGATGACAGGATGCAACCTAATTTGTCGTCCATTGCGGGATTGTGACCAATCATGAGACACTAAACATGTCAACGATGTTAAGCCAAGCGTGAATCAGACCAAGGCTTGCGTCATGGGGACAATTGCGTCCGGAGCATCAAAAGTAAGTTACTTAAAATATATTCAATTCATCTATATTAAGTCAATCAGTTTTTGGCTGTTGTTGTCTGGTGTTGTTGTTTACTATCGGTGAGCCTCAGTTTCGTTTTACCTCCGCCCTGATCTAGTTTTATCGTTTGTTTTCTTATGAAAGCTTGCGTTCCAAGGCGTCTCCTACAGATTCGCTTCTGTTTAGAATATTTAGTCTTTTTACTTCGATCAGGTGATATAACAATATGTTCAACAGATCTGTGGCATGGCTCGATTTACCACCAGGGATACCGGGGATATCCCCGGCTCTGCTTCTAGCTAATATATCCCAGCCGGGGATGAAATCAAAGACATTTATCCCCGGCCCTAAATAATTTTTTATCATTCCCGGCACTGATTTTTTCTTAAATCAAGCACTGTCTATGAGCAGTATTTAAATTCTGTATGTGGATTAAAAACTGTATAATCCATTGTTTGACTGTTCTGTGGCTGTTTACAAAAGAATCTCACTAACCCACTCAAAGAAATTAAAATAAAATAAATGTATGAGATTTTTGTAAATAAAATTTAGTGATGAGGCGATGCCAGAATTTTTAACGACGCCGATTCAATTTCGATAGTTCCCTAAAACTTCGATTCCTGATTCCGATTACTAACGTAATAGTTTCATTTTAATATTAACAGAAAAAACGGGAGATACACACTGACACATATACATAACAATGAACAGAGAAGACAAATCTATTGAAATTGGTAAAACTGTAAAAATTAACCCAGTAAATTCGTCTGTACGCTCCACCAACACGTTAACAGTCAACTGTTTACATCCAGCGTCGAATTAAGAAATGACGTAATGAAGACAAAAAAAAATTAATAAAATCAAAGTATTTTTAAAACAACTTTGTTTTAAAAAAGATTTTATTAAAATGTACTAAAAATAAAATGAAATAATTGATTTTATTATACCAACTATTATAAAAAAATATTTATTTCTCAAGTTAAAGCGTGGCTGAATACGATATGCATGATTAAATGTGTCTTTACCTTAGCGATAAATAGTCGTAAAATAATATTTAAATTTAGGATTGGCACCCACTCTTATGTTTTAAAAATGAAAATTTAAATAAATGGTTGTATGATATAATGAATGCTTTTGTGTGCATTGAAGTAAAAGTTTATTTCTGAAAAAAAAATTTTTTTTTTTATTTAGTCTATAGTTGATATCATGAGCTGAAGCATGATATTGTAAATTAAATGATCGGAAACATATCTTTCAGTTGACATCTTACTATATCCCATCAAATATCTACAAAAATAATGAGTTTTTTTTTTTCTGGTCGCGTTTAAGTCCGTTTCATTGAAATATTATTTTAAATGAAAAAGTTAAATAAATATAATCGCTTTGAGGTTATTTTAAAAAAATACTATAGCGGAAATAGTACATCTTAATTTTGCACTATAGCTGAAAATATCCAATATAAATTATGTACTTTAAAAATTATTACAAATTTAAACAACGCATATGGTGTATAAAGATAAAGTGTTTCATTTCATAACAATCCATCTGTGTTCGCAGTTTCACTAAAATTACATGCTATGTTTACTTTGCTAAATTCCAACTAGAAGACAACAAACATTTCTACATTCTGGTCAGTTTGTTCTGCCAAGACTAAAATATTCATATGGGCCAAAAAGCCGAAGAAAAATGGAAAAAAAAAATAAACCTACAATAAACACCTCCTCGTTCCATTTCTGATCTTTGCATTGCTCTACTTTCTTTTGAATGGTTGGTATTTGTTTCCTTTAATTAATCTATTCCATTACTGTGTGATTGGTGATATTGCTTTATTAGTATCTCTAAAAAAATCAGTGCAACGTAGTTTGTGTAAACATTGTCGAGAAAAAAATGTAATTTAAGAAATAAACAATGAATAGAAATGAACATTATGTGGTGAATTAATCTGTCAGAGAAAATGGTAGCTGTCAAGATGTTGTTTTCTGTTCATAATACAGTTGTCCACAAATAGTTAAAAAAGCAAATTTCATGCAGACATTAAGTCTTTACTCGAATCTACATATTTCTTTTCTTCATAAACTAAAATGGAAATCATCAGTTTGTCAAATGAAGTTTATGTAGCATTAAAAGTTTAATATGTTTTAATCGAATTATTATCATTATATTACTAAACAAATTTGAAGACTTATTTAATCTTTTTGTCTCAAAATGAAGGTACTAAATTAAATATGCTGGTAATGTCACGCATATACCAGACGATATATTCTAATATTATAAAGCCAAATTGAAAATAAATTACCGATCCAATCTACAGTTGTAGAATTGTCAAATGAAGTGATATAGTTATTGTATACTGTCATGATACAAGTTTACCCAATGATATGTCTATAGTTAGAGTATACTGTCATGAAACAAGTATACACAATGATATGTCTTTAGTTAGAGTATACTGTCATGATACAAGGGTGCATAATGATAAAGGTCTATAGTTAGTGTTTACACAATTTGAAACAAAGGATGCCAAATGAAATATTCAGTTTACTGTCAAAAAACGGGGTTAGCAAATGACGTAATAATTCTTGTGTCATGAAACGAGGCCAGTTTCTCAAACCTGACACTCGTCCACATATTCTTTGCTCTTAGGAAGATCTGGGAATGGACACTGGGATACTCGGTGAGAGGCTAAAAAGGGGAAGTAATGATGGCGCTTTGCTGCCAAGTGTGTAGAAAAAAAAACGTTTAAAAGTCAATAGGTTGGGAGAGACAGACGAGAAAAGATTATAGAAAGGAAAAAAGAGGATTAAATTATGAATAGATATCGCATAATTTAAGCAGCACATTTCCTCAAAATGTTGTATCTCGTTAAATGAGATTACACAAATGATACACAAATGAGTTATCAATGATATCAAGACTGTTCTACAAATGAGATTTATATATATATATATATATATATATATATATATATATATATATATATAACATAAAGCATTGTCTTCATTTATAGCCATTTTCTGTTGTTTTTTATACGTAGTTTGGTGAATACGTAGTATCAATGTAGTAATTGTCCCAGTTATAGAATGCTAATATTTTGCTAACTCTCTTTGCTGATTTATTTATAGGGAGTTGTGAGAATCATGTGGAGGAACGGTCCAGACTCATTATTGAAGCTAAAACAAAATGTGAGCTAGAGATGGCCTTCGAACCTGGACAAGAGATTACAGGTAATAAAGAGCTTTTTATGAATATGTTGATTTAGAATTAGTAAGAAGCAGAAAGAAGATATACGTGTAGGAGATATAGATAGATAGATAGATAGATAGATAGATAGATAGATAGATAGATAGATAGATAGATAGATAGATAGATAGATAGATAGATAGATAGATAGATAGATAGATAGATAGATAGATAGATAGATAGATAGATAGATAGATAGATATATAGATAGATAGATAGATAGATAGATAGATAGATGATAGATAGATAGATAGATAGATAGATAGATAGATAGATAGATAGATAGATAGATAGATAGATAGATAGATAGATAGATAGATAGATAGATAGATAGATAGATAGATAGATAGATAGATAGATAGATAGATAGATAGATAGATAGATAGATAGATAGATAGATAGATAGATAGATAGATAGATAGATAGATAGATAGATAGATAGATAGATATAGATAATTAGATAGATTCAGGGAGGCTGGGTGGATGGATGGATGGTTTAGGATGAAAAAAATGTCCTGGAAGATTAACAACACTTGTCTTTCGAACAGGGTCATTCTGCAATATGACGTGGGATGGAATCGTTTGCTGGCCAGCCACAAGGGCAGGAGAAACAGTGGAAATACCTTGCCCAAATTATATCAACAATTTTTATATCGAAGGTAAGATATTCAATGAATATTATTCATACATAAAAAGTTTAATATCAATAGCGAACTGAGCTAATTTTTAAAGACTTCTTCTGCCTCAATAAATCCCGGACTTTTTAATTCACGAAATTCTTTTTGAAATCAATTTATTTAAAATTCCACATCAGAGCTTTTTTTATTTATTTGGGTTTGTTTCATGGATGGAGACATTTGAGCCCTCTTGGTAAACACTATAGTGGCCGCTGACTTCCTTCACATGCGACTGGGATCCATATCAAAAATTATGTTCATCCTGCTCTTTGTCTTGCCTTTGTGAAAACTTTACAGTAAAACTGTGCCACTAATTATACATTTATATTCCTTGAAAACATATTTGATTGTTATCTATCCTCCTGAGTTCCAAATGTAAAACATTAGGTGGAAGGAAACATTTGGTTAACTAGAACGAAACATTTGGTTAACTAGAACGAAACATTTGGTTAACTAGAACGAAACATTTGGTTAACTAGAACGAAACATTTGGTTAACTAGAACGAAACATTTGGTTAACTAGAACGAAACATTTGGTTAACTAGAACGAAATATTTGGTTAAGTAGAACGAAACATTTGGTTAAGTAGAACGATGCTACAGTAAATAATAATTGTATTTATGGCTCAGAAGACAATTATTTTTTAAAAAGGACGATGATGTAGCCATCAAAAAACATCAAACTTCCATCATATTGGTTACATTCGGGTCACATTGACCTTATTCGGTGGTAGCCCTTCTCACGTCATAACAAGAGTCCGTGGACGTCAGGCTGGACTTCCTGGTGGTCATTCTGTGAGTGACATGTTGTTGTCTGCTGTTTGGACAGGCCCAGCGATGTGTACAAGATTTACTCTGCATTGCTTACGTCAAAGTCCGTTTCACGAGTAAACCAGATTGAACGATAGACGCCATAAGGACTTATTCCTGTCATTGGGAAATCTTGATACATTGTTTATTCCGCTCCAAGTGTACTTTAAAGAAAAACAAAACATAGTAGGTCCTTGACATGGTATTTTTTTTTTGTTAAGTCCATGTAAGGGTGGGGTGTTTATCTCTTAGATCCAATAAGCCGCTAATGCGATGACTTTAGCCATTCTTTCACCCCCATCCATGGGCGTATTCATGGGGCGGGGGGAGCAGGGGGGTCATTTTGCCCCCCCCCTACATTTGAAAAAAAATGTCATATAAGAGAGGCATTGCTCCCCCGCCCATTTAAAAAAATGTCATAAAGTTGTTATTTGCCCCCCCTGGAAAGAAATTTTCCCCCTCTGGGAAATTCCTAGCACGACGCCCATGCTGCCCCCATCACAGCCGAGACCTGAAAAAAATCCCGAATCTCTTAGCGAGGATCGAACCCGGAACGTTTCACCTTTTGTTTATCGATCAAGCTGTTTGTACCAAGAACAAATAAAACACTGTTTTTTTGTGTTTTATTTTTGTTGTTTTTCCAGCCAACGCAACGAGGCACACTGCAGAATGGCGAGTGGTTCCAGCACCCAGAGTTTAACTCTGCCTGTGGTCCAACCACAGCAGCTGCCACGCCGTTGAGAATATTTCCGAGCACGAAAGGTGTTTCTGAAGTCAACAAACCCTGAACGAGTCGTCTGGCAGAGCATAAGACAAACGTAACTATTATTCGAAACGTTGCAGACTCATTTTGCACTATAATTAGACTCACATTTTATTTCATTCAAGTTCACGATTGCATTAAGCCTGCTTCATATAATGTATGTGAGGCCTATGTTTACATTATGTCCGCTCTATATATCATGAAGTTTCATTATATAATTAGATAGATTCATTAGTTCTAAACATATGTACGTTAATTGCTCTGATGAAGTTCATTAGTATGAGATATAGTAGTCAAATAATTAGCGTTTGGTTTAATTTTGTGAGGCCCATCAATACTAACATGAAATAATTATATACTTACATAAGTTCATCCAATACTAACATTATGCTCATTCAATATTTACCGTAGGCTCATCAAATACTTACATTAGCCTAATTCTTTACTTGCATTAAGCTCATTCAATACATGTTCATACCCAGATTACAGTTAGTTGTTCGTACATACACAACTTACAGTTAGTTGTTTCATTACATACACTACTTACAGTTAGTTGTTTCATTACATACACAACTTACAGTTAGTTGTTTCATTATACCACTACTTAGAAAAACTTCCACAGTTGTATCAATACATACACCTTGATCAATTCTTTCGCGAGTTCATTTGTAACACTTACATTTTGTTGGGGTTTTTTTCACTGCTTTCATTATGTTCATTCGATTTCCGTATATCAGATTCATTCAATAGATTCCATCGAACTCTACTTGACAACTAAACTCTTAGGCACTTAGCATATACGACATCCATTAAGATTAAATAACATGCGTATAACATGGAGTTAGAATACATGTACAATCACATTGAGTAATTGTTCCATTAACCTGTTCCACGTGTCGTTTAATATATTTAGTGAATAAAGGCCACACACACTGCACAGTGTTAATGGAAAGATATACAAAGAACAATTTAAAATGTATGAGAGAATGTCTAATTAAACCTTATGATTTCACAGATTCAATATATGTTTACTGATATTATTATGACCCAGCATTTAAAAAAAAAAAACAGCTATAACTAGTATAGAAAGCTCCAGATTATGATGAAGTTCTGTACGTTCAAAGTTATAGAAGATAGTCTGTAATGTTTATCTCTACATTTTTATCTTTTAGCACTCCGACCTGTAGTCATGAAGTCTGGTATGGAAGAGAGTGTATATTTATCTTACTAGATGTTTATATTACTTCAATAAAATAAACTTCTATTTTTTTTTCAGTTACCGTAAGCACCTGCCAACAGAGTGTTAAAATAGTTTGTTTGTTTTTTACTTTTTTTTTTCTTTTGTGTTTGACTTTAATCTTATATCAGCAGATCATTTCTTACATTTCAGGAGGCGCTATCCAAATTTAAGTAAGGACGATAGCTACATCTGAGGGGGCCCTTGACAGAGTTGCGTTGTGGGGGGGGGGCTAAGAAATGAAACATTTAAAATGGAGCTTAGAAATGTACATTTGGTGTTCTTAAGCTGATTACATTTAGTCGTTCTAAGCCAAAGTACCAATTTTAAAACAATATTGGATAACAAGGGAGGATCCCACAAAGTCCCAGCTGGAGGGGGTGTGGGTGGGAGCTGATTTGCATATCTAAAGAACGTTTCTGCATAGAAGTCCACCCACTTTTGCATACGCATTTGTGGCCTTTAGGGGTAGCGACCGGGGTATCCGGCTCACACACCCGCTCTGAAGCCTTCACTCTCCTCACGATAGGAGCGTTGTGATACGAGTGATATGGTCACCTGCACTGACGACCATCAGCCCCGATGGTGCTCAATAGATTAGCGAAGGAAAACATCGTCATAAACCATGGACATCATAATACACGAGTTGAAATTTGACAATGTTAAGGAAACCACTCAATTTTTTACTACAGATTGGTGTGTGTATTTATTTTCAATTTTGTGTGTCTCCATCCCTACGTTAAATATTAGAGCACCACAAATCAAAATGTAAAGTCATTGGTGGAACATTTGCATAAGTAGACATTTAATTAAATGATATTTTTAATAGCTCTGAGTGGAGGGGGGGGGACTGATGGGAAAAACTGAGAGTAAATGAGTTCATGACTACATGGCTTATTGTTGTTTGTTTTTAAGTTCAATAATGACAATTAAAAAGATTTAAAGGCGAATATTAAATTTTGCTTTCTTTCCTCCGTTTTTCTATGGATGTTGCGCGTGAGTCTTTTTTTCGTTTAGTTACTGATGATCTATACAAAATCAAAAAATCTTTTGTTTACATTTCGAAGATTTTGTTTTAATTCACTTACATTTTGATAAAAAGTGAGACACACACCCCCTCCAGGCCCGTAGCGTGCGGGGGGGGCCCGAGGGGCCGGGCCCCTGCGTTTTGTCTGGCCCCCTATGCTTATTTTCTATACTTAGTCAAATGTTTTACAGCCCCCCTCCCTGTATTACCCTGGCCACTGTAGAATGCCTGGCCCCTGCTGTAGAATTTTCACGCTGGAGCTGTACCCCTCCCCCAATAAAAAATATTTGTGGAACTATTTAAACAAGGAACATTATCCATGTTGTTCTTGTTTCCTTTTATTTTACTATGTAATATTACAGTCACATGTGTGCTTATGTATCTGTGAGAGAGAGAGAGAGAGAGAGAGAGAGAGAGAGAGAGAGAGAGAGAGAGGAAGAGATGAGGTCTTCATCTCTGTTCTTTACTTGTATCTATACTCCTTGCGTGTTACTGACCCTGCTCCTGACCTATCGAATAGGTAATTTAAAAAAAAAAACTAGTTCAAGCACAAATAAATGTTGACATAGGGGTAAAAAATATGAATTCAAAGGGGTGAAGATTGTTTCTGAACCGATTATTGCTTACAGATAAATATTTCAGCTGTACAGTAATTTTTTTTTTAAAGAGTAAAAATATTCAGAAATATTTATTTCGGATCACGCCGACCGTATAAAATCATGTACAGTGTCGGTTATGGCGTGTCTCTCATCGCTCTGGCAGTGGCCATCTTCATCATGATTTACTTCAGGTATTTGTAACCTAATTCTCTATTTTTTCAATCAATATAAATCCTTTTATTTTTTTAACTCTATGATATTCTGGTTATTGTTGTTTGTTGTTTTTTTTTCTAAAACTTTTAATTCACCGATACAATTTACCAAGTGAATTAATTTATGTTCTTGACACAAATCGATAATTTTCTCTTTTTTTGTGCTTGCATTTTAAATCAAACTAAAGAACAAAAGAAAATTTTAAAAATCATTGAATTACTCCTGGGTTTCTGTTTATTTTTGTAGACGTCTTCATTGTCCGAGGAACACGATCCATTTAAACCTTTTCATGGCCTTTGTCCTGCGGGGCTTTGTCTTTTCTGAAGGATAGTCTCCACGATATTCATTAGGACAATCAGATGAAGTGGAGGAGTTCGCACCAGGAAGATGGAGATACTATGAGCTTAGTGGATCGGTCAGTATCAACAGCATTAAGAATTGAAAAGCTTGGATTTCTGAGAAAATTAAGAATTGTTGAAACTAATTATGTTTTTTTTATATTTTTCAGTTCCTCTATATTATTTGTATTTACCCTGGCGTTGATTAATGTTTTAAATTAATATTCATTAATTTTACAAATAATCAAAAGTCTCTAAACCAGGATGGCCAAACTTTCTTAGTTTATACTCCAATTTATGTATCATTTTTTGGAGTCAAATTGCTAGCATGATCGATTCCCGTCTAAAATAGCATCATGGGTCAAAGGGCAAACGGTGTTGAAGGGACCTCATTCCGAAAAAGCACTCAGAAGGATGAATTTTGTTGTATCATATTCGTACTTGTGGAGGGCCAGTTGAAGGTCCGGATAGGCCAAGTTTTAAAACAACCGTGCCCCACCACTTGTTTAAAGACAGCCCTTCCACACACGCCCCACCCCATAATTTATGACGAACCAGCCCCTGTTAGTCCTTTTCATCTGGTTCATTTCACCACTACAGATCATAAGGTTGCCCATCCCTGGTCTAAACTGGCCCAGTATGGACAGAAATAATGTATTGTTTATTAAAACTGACCTCTCCCAGCACTGGCAATGTAGATGTTATTCACAACATTCCACTATGTCCAGCTAACCAGCAGTGCCTGGTGTTTATTGAAGGACTCTACCTATACGTACTGGTCACAGTCACCATTTTCTCAGAGCGGAGATACATTCGTTGGTGCACGCTCCTCGGATGGGGTAAGTCAAGTGTACTATTCAGGGCAGTTCTTGCGGACAGTCACACTTACCAACCTCTCTCTCTCTCTCTCCCCCCCTCCTTTTTCCCCAGTTCAAAATCATGTCCACATTTCATGAAATAAGGGGAGGGGCTTTAGTCTAGGGCCCCTAATATCTCTAAATTTCATGCATACGGATCCACGAAAAAAAACAAAACTAAAAACGACTCAGCTACTATTACTCTTCTCTCTTTCTAATTTAATGACACACTAATACCGATGTAGTTTGAAGAAATATGGTTTTCTTAATAAAATACTTACTCAGGAAGATACTTCGGCAGTGGCGTAACTCGGCAGAAGCGAAGGGGGTGGTCTGTCCCCGGCAGCCCTTACTTTGCCACAGTGACGTCATTACGGGGAGGTGTGTGGGTCGCACTGGGTGACACCATTTTAGGGTTGACACCAAAATTAACAAGTTTAAATTTCATAGCAGAAAAAAATCGGTATAGTCGGTTTTATAACCAATGATAGTTAAAAACATGAGCAGTAGCCTGAGATTTTACTGTGCAGAAGCAATGCTGGGGACACCACCATGCAGAGCAGTAGCACAGGGTGTGCCAAGCAGAGCGGTAACGCACAGGGGTGCACCAAGCAGAGCAGTAGCACAGGGTGCCACCATGCAGAGCAGTAGCACAGGGGTGCCCGCCAAGCAGAGCAGTACCACAGGGAATTGCCACCATGCAGAGCGTTTGGAGCTAAGGTAAATGAATACAGTTCAAAGCTTCTCGGATCAATCTAGAGGTTTTTTTGTGCAGAGGTTCTAAAAAAAAGTACATGTAGTCATGTGGTTTCGTAACATTATGAGATGTAGTTTACAAACTCAGTTTTATGAAAGTAATGTAGCTTCTGAAATACAGTTAGTAATACTATCGTTTTTATCGCAAAGAAATTTTTAAGTAAAATTCTACAAGGTCTAGTGCAGGAAAATTCGAAATATGTACCAGGTGCTCATGGTGGATGTCTTGAGAGGGGGGGTGACTTTTTACAATTTTACACAGCTTGCTTTTTCTAACATAGTGACGCCACTGCTTTGGCACCAGAAATAGATGCTATTTTTCATGAAAGTTTATTGTCACGTGGTGGAGCGCGCCACTGACCTAGTTACGCGACTGTGGAAAGGGAGGGATTTTATGAAATAAGGTTTTAAATAATGTAAGTATTATCCTTAGAATTGGCTTACTTTGAAAAAGATTGTGTGATATTTTGTACCTGTATCTGCCAACTAAATAGGTATATTATATGATGACAGATCATTATTTAACCTGCCAACTAAATAGGTGTATTATATGATGACAGATCATTATTAAACTATCAATATTCTTGTATTGTTCTTCTGTCACACATTGACATTACGTATTTATCAAAATACTTTTATTGAAAAAAAAGAATTATTTTTTAAAAAAAAGTGTGAATAATTAAGCGATATTTTATTATATTTCAAGTTTTGTATTTCTGCAGCTGGCCCCTTTTTATTTCTTGTGCCTTGGGTTATCATTCGAGCCACCTTAGAAGACGACCTGTAAGTAATTAAAATAATTACTTCTAAATTTAGTTATTACCTAGTTTCTAAGAGAAAAATTCCTCTTCCATTTCTTTTTTTCTGTCCTGTTTGACGTGAACATTCAGCACATTAAGACGTCAATTTGCAGAGTTAAACTAGTAAAAGGGAAAAAATGTTTTAAATGTTGTACTTGTTTACGTTTGTGTGTATTTGAACTTTTTAAAAATGTACTTTGGTACATTTGCAAATCCACTTGTTTAAATAATGAATTAGAATAAAACCCCAGATGTACACTTGTACAGTTTTTTGTAATGAACTACAGTATAACTTACGTAGACTATAAGTGCATGATCTGATCTAGAGAATTTTGGGATCTGCATGAATGGAGTCTAGATAGAGAAATTGTTTTAAAATATAGAAAAAACAGAAAGGAGACATTTTTATATCAACTTTCATGCGATATGGGTGTGAAAAATCTGCAAATTTATAATCAAATTATTTCAAAAAAAATTCTCTAAAATTTTTTACTTCATGATTTTTGCTTCGTGTTTAGTCTGGTGAGCTAATGTCTCCATCTTCTATTTAATTTCACAGATTTCGTAGAGAACTTGGTTGGAAGTTCCCCTCCATTTCTCTCTTCAGATGTACATATATTAGAATTTTTTAGTTTCTAATTATGTGTTAGTTGTTTTTTTGTTGCTGTTGTTGTTTTGTTTTGTAGTTGTTATTTTTTCAAGTTTTTATTGATAATATTAAACTTATGAATGAAGATTGCCTGGTTGCAGAGTAATATTGCCCTGACTGAGCATTTTTCTTTATTTTTCTTAGTCACTAGTCGAACCTGTTCAAAACATATCAATGGTTATGAATTTTCCTAGGTCATCCAGTATAATTTTTTAAACTTTAAATATACGTGTGATTGTGTAATTGAATCCTGTGATTCCCTTGTGTAAATAGATCATCAACTTTTTTTTTCCTACCACTTCCTGCTGGTCCATATTTGACACCACTCTATTGGAATAATTTGACCCCCACTTGAATTCATCATTAATGAAAGAAGTACTTATTGATGTAAGAGGTCCCAAATGAAGAAGGAAGTACTTATTGATGTAGAGGTCCCAGCAGGGCTGCGTTTATCCCCTGATAGTCCATGTACTGTGTTTTTTAATCACATGAAATGTTTTCTCAGGTTGAAAGATGGGATATTAGGAAGAGAGAAAGAGAGGATGGTTCTAGGTAAATATAAAGACCTACAGTGTGTGTGGGTATATTTTTGAAGTATGATTGATTTGTGTGTATGTTGAACGCGTGTAATAAAGGCAACTTATAAAACTAATATTTGATGTCAGACTGGTTTAAAGGAATCTTTATGAACGTACTAAATCTTAGTTTGAAGCAGTGAAATATTTTAACGCCCAAATAACTAGAGTAGTAGAGAGGGGAGAAACAAGGAAGGATATTTACTCATTTAAAAAAAAACATAATTTAATATTATATTTTAATTGTAAGTCAATTAAAATGTACACATATAATAACTAAAATGAACATAGAAAAAGACTACTTCCTCAACAATCCCTGTACCATCCCTCTGTCCTCTTTCTCCATTCGTCATTTTATCTCCACTCCATCTCTCAATACTTCATCTATAAATTACCTCATTCTTTCTTTCGCTTCTCGTCTATCTCCTCTTTTCCCTCTCTCTCTCTCTCTCTCTCTCTCTCTCTCTCTCTCTCTCTCAACTCTCTCTCTCCTCTCAACACACCGTACCTCACTTGTATATCACCTATTTCCAAATTCATTATATATGCAATATGTTTTGAATTTTTTTACATATATTTTTTCAGATGTTGGAATACACATCCAACTCAGAAGTATTTTTTTTCTGGATTCTAAAGGATGCAGTGGCCTATTGTAGTTGTAAGTGTGGCGTGTGGATAAAATATATTGTGGCTATTGTAGTTGTAAGTGTGGAGGTGTGGATAAAATATAGTATTGTAGTTGTAAGTGTGGCGTGTGGATAAAATATAGTGGCTATAGTAGTTGTGATTGTGGAGGTGTGAATAAAATATAGTGGCTATTGTAGTTGTAAGTGTGGAGGTGTGGATAAAATATAGGTGGCTATTGTAGTTGTAAGTGTGGCGTGTGGATAAAATATAGTGGCTATAGTAGTTGTGATTGTGGAGGTGTGGATAAAATATAGTGGCTATTGTAGTTGTAATTATGGAGGTGGATAAAATATATAGTGGCTATTGTAGTTGTAAGTGTGGCGTGTGGATAAAATATAGTGGCTATTGTAGTTGTAAGTGTGGAGGTGTGAATAAAATATAGTGGTTATTGTAGTTGTAAAGTGTGGCGTGTGGATAAAATATATAGTGGCTATTGTAGTTGTAAGTGTAGCGTGTGGATAAAATATAGTGGCTATTGTAGTTGTAAGTGTGGAGGTGTGAATAAAATATAGTGGTTATTGTAGTTGTAAGTGTGGCGTGTGGATAAAATATATAGTGGCTATTGTAGTTGTAAGTGTGGAGGTGTGGATAAAATATAGTAGCTATTGTAGTTGTAAGTGTGGCGTGTGGATAAAATATATAGTGGCTATTGTAGTTGTAAGTGTGGAGGTGTGGATAAAATATAGTGGCTATTGTAGTTGTAAGTGTGGAGGTGTGGATAAAATATAGAAGAAATAAAAAAAAAGGAAAAATGTAAGTACATGTATAAACATTGTTCAGTGTGATGAAAACAAGAATAATAATAAACCGAAGAAGTTTTGAAAAACAAATACTGGAGGAAATGATTTTAAGTTTAAAGAGGAGAAACAGTATTAAATAAATAGTATGCTTCGTTCAGTTACGTATTGTAGGCAAACCGGTCCTCACATCGGATTCAAGGAGTTGGGGTCCTGTGAGAAAGTATGCCAAAAAAAAAGATAGACAGTAGATCTACGGGCAGCTGTAAACACAAACCTGATAACTGCACCACCAGAGGTGACAGTTTCCGTTGTCAATGTCTATAGAAATGGTGTCTCTTAATCAGTGACCATCTATAATGCTTCACTAAAGTGGCATTCATACAAAGTATTCATGTATTGTTAATTTGTTGTGATGTGTTACATTAAAAACAAGCAAAAATTAAGCCTGTAAAAACAGGACGTTTTAGAGCATTTTTGTATAAATAGAGAGGAAGTAAATTATGTTTAATGGATGGTACAAAAATAAATAAACTTAGATTTGCTCTATTTTGTTATAAGCTTATAATCTATATAATATATAAGCCCCTTAGGAACCCTGAATCCCGGCCCTGAGAAGTCCTATCGCGAAATGCACTTTTGATGTACACGCGTGACCAAGACCTACAGGAAATGATATACTTCTTAGTTCCTGGACGCATAGTTTTACCTGAATCTCAGGCGCTCGCTGTGCTTATATCGTAAACAGTGCCAATAAGCCCCTTTTTCGGCCCTCAGAGGTCAGATCGCGAAATAGAGGATACGTGCATATGGCAGGCCAAGATCTACAAAATGATATATACATCATGGGTCTAGGACTTTTGTTGAGATCTAGGGTGATGACGGACAGACAGACAAAACGGAAACAATAGAATGAATAAATGTTTGTATGTCACAAGAGTATACAATTGTTTGTTATTTTATCAGACTGATGTTGATTTTTTTTTTAATTGATGCGTCTTCTGTTTAATTTTGGTGTCTTACTTGCAGTATTGGCTTATCCAACTCATTTAAGACTTCAAGTAGTATAAATATCAATTGACATTTAATGTTACAATTATAGGGTTTGTGATCGACATTTGATTTTTAACATTTGATTTGATCTTTACCTTTGTAACGGTTAGAACGAGACGACATTCACTGTGGGTACTGCATTCTAAGTTACAAAAATTACTGACCTCTATCGGTTCAGATGGCAGGCCCCAATCATGAGCGCCTCTCTATTATAGGTCATGTACCACTATCACTAATTTTACTAATAGGTTGTATAATGGGTCTAATCACTATCACTTATCTGTAGGGTCTCTCTATGGGTCTAATCTTCAAGCACTTATCTGTTAGGTCATCATATGTGCCTAATCAGAAAGTACTTTACTAATAGGTCATATATGGGTTTCATCCTACAGTACACTATCTGTAGGTCATATATGGGCCTAATCAAGATACCACTAATAGGACATATATGGGCCCAATCACAAGTACTTATGCGATTAGCCACTCATATTTAGACCACAAACACTTTATCTGCAGGTCATGAAATTGGCCTAATCTGCCTTGCGTATCTGTGGGTGTATATAGGTCTAATCTGAAGCACTTATCTGTAGGTCGTATCTCTGGGTTTAATCACAAGCACTCATCTGCTTGAGGTCATATAGGGGCCTAATCAACAATGCTTACATAATAGGTCATATATGGGTCGTGCACAGAAGTACTTATCTGTAGGTCATGTATGGGGCCTATCGGTCGTATCTTTGGGCCCAATCACCAATATATTAACCGTATATCAGAATAGTATATATATAAACATATATATATATATATATATATATATATATATATATATATGTAAAGTCTGGCTTTAGGATATCTATTGCGGAAACAGGCGTAACGATACCGTCAGCTCTTGACTTTGAATTTGCCTAGTTGCATACTTCACCTAACAGGACATATCGATAAAGGGTTACCTTTAGAATCAATATTTCTTTAGCATTTTTAATCCATCTTCAACGTAAAATAGAAAGTTAGTTCTGTAAAAACTAGAATCAATATCGTTTTTGTTGGACATAATAGTTAATTGAAACCTTTCAATGACAGATTAAAATGGTTTCACACTCCCATAACATCCATGAAGATGAAGTAAATACGGTTCCTCTCCATCAACTAACGTCATGTCATTTGTCAGTGGAAAGTTTTGGATCTTTCTGCATCAGACCACCTGAAGCGTAATAATTCGGTTGCCTCCCTAGTGACTTACCCAGACATCACATGGTGGTTGACCAATCAGTCACACCTCATCCTTATAGTAGACATTCTTACATCATCAATCAGTGTCAGTTTTAATACAAATGCAACTCGATGTGTCAGCTCCCGCTGACTTTACTTCCGAACTTCAAAGTCAGGAATCTAATGTACAACTCAAGTTTGAGTCTGAGGAGCTTTTCAATTCTTGTTCCCCATGACTAACGAGGATTCGATCTGATTCTCGCCATAAGATCGAACCGAGGTTTACAGTCTAGAAATCTACACCAACTCAATCAAGTCTACATTGATAGAGTTGTACTGAGGATTTATATGTTTGACAATAGTTTTTTTAATCTTTAGGCCATGGCTTGCGGAGCCGGAGCCGGGAGCCGGGAGCCGCTACTTTTTGCTGGAGCCGGAGACGAAAAAAATCTAACAGCTTCAAACTCCCCAAATTTTTTACTGAATTTTTTTAGCTTTTAAAATACCACAATTTAATTTGCACTCTGAACTTGGAAATGTTGTCATATCATTTGCACGTGAACATACAGCAAACACGGCGTTTCAATGATAGCGTGCGCACATGCCGAAATCTTTAACGGGGAATCGATTTGTGTTCGTTGTAAATCTTGTTTACCCTCCGAAATTTTTTTAATGGCATGTTATTTTGGTATATATAAAATGAAAACAGTTTTATTTCATAGAATAATTGTATCAATCATTTAAAATAAATTTTTACTACCACGACAAATAGAACGCGTCATTTCGTGTATTATTACTAGGGCTGTACCGGATTCTAATTTTTAGATCCTGCAGGATCGGAACCGGAATCGGATTTAATTTTTGAATCCTGCTGGAATCGGAACAGGAACCGGATTTTACCGAATTAAATAGTATTTTTTCCGAACAAAGTAGTAATTTCTCGCCTAACATAAAAAGAGTATAAGAATGAAAAATAGAATAAAAATTTAGTTTTTAAGTTCTGAATAGCAAAGCAAGCAGTATTAACCATTTAGATCTTGAAGAATGTGACTAAAACCTCTTCCCCAATCTTGAGGATTAAGTCAAATAACTCTGTCAAAATAATATGGTTCTTCTAGTTTCAAAAATTATTTTAATAAAGCTTGTACTCTAATTTAACTTGATTTCTATTACAATCAAACAAAGAAAGTATAATAAACATGTTTATTAATAAATGAATTCCAAAAAAAATATATACTGTGGCACCACCCGATAGCTAAATATAGTTTATAGAAAACACGGAATAAAAAGTAGCGGAAGATAAGGTGTCGTATTACTAGACCAGGGGTCGGCAACCTTTTGAGACGGAAGAGCCTCAAGTTATAATTTACAATTTTCTCAATTTTTAAACAGCCACTAAATTTGTTGTTTCAATATTACGGATTTTAATCAGGCCGCAATTTGACATCGAAAGAGCCACAACTTGACATCGAAAGAGCCTTTTTAATTTATTTGTACTTACATAAGAACTAAAAGCGATCGACGTTATTGTAGTTTTAAAATCAAAGGAAGTTATTGTTTTAATTTAATTGTATAGCGCTAAATATTTCAAAATTATGTTGCGTTAAAAAAATGTCTTACAAATTTCAAACAACAAGGAAATCCGGCTTAAATCAGGCACATTTTAACAGGAACCGGAATCGGAACCGGATTTGTTAAAACTGCCGTAATCCGGCTTAACAGGAACCGGAATCGTATTCCGGTACAGCCCTAATTATTACTATTATTTGACCGCGAATTTGTAATAGACGAAAAACAAAATGATCGCTTTCTGTGTTTAAAAATTTTATTATAAACAGAAAATCTGAAATAGAGTAGATAAATTTATAAGGCTGTGGCTATTCGGACCCGGGTCCCAATAAAATCCGATTGTTATTCGGACCCGTGGCAAATATGCACTAAGCTTAGATATATATTAAACTTTATTAGACGGAACCCGAAAAAATAATAATACAGAGTCCGCTTAGTCGAACCCTAGTACTGAGTAACGATTAAATCATACAATTCAAACAATTATAAACAAAATAAACAAAAAAAAAATAATAAAGTTTATGCATAGCTAAGCTAAGTGCATATTTGCTACGGGTCCGAATAACAATCAGACTTTATTGGGACGGGGTCCGAATGAAAATCGGAGTTTATTGATACCCGGGTCCAGGCCCGTAGCCAGAAGGGGGCTAGGGCAGCTGAGCCCCCCCCCCGTTCATGACCTGAGTCCCCCCCCATGCATGATTTGAGCTTTTTGACAAAATTTTAATAATAACGGCTATAAAACATCAATCATTTTGTTCAATTTTGTTTTAGGGGCCCGGACTGAGCTGGCCATTCTACTTTTTAAAATATTAATATCAGCACGGGGGCCCGTGTCATCCCAGCCCAGAGACCCGAAATTTCTTTCGGTGGGCCTGTTTGCAACCTTGTAATAGTTTTCGATATTGATATCTTCTGAGGACAACTAGCAACTTAAATAAGTTAATAAAATAATATTGAATTCTGACTTCACTTTTATACATATGTATAATAAAATAATAAAGTACAAGCTCCTTGATTTCTGAGTGATGTTATTTAATTTGCAAATTTACTTTTTAGCAGAATTATTTTTTTTTTAAATTGAATAATTGCGACTGTTTTTGTTGATAGATCTGTTCTTTGTTTTCAATATTTTATAATAAATATCACACTAATAGCTAAGCTTTATTCATGCATCTTTGTCGTTCTTCCCGGGTTGTACGTTAAACAAACAGTATAATAATATAAATCAGGTATCTATTATGTAACAATTGTGTAGCAGAACAAATGGTCAATATATTTATAACAGGAATCAGAAATTGCTCAGCCTCAATAAATTTTTATCATTAAAACTCTTTACTATTTAAATTATTTTTAACAAAACTGCAACATGCCATGCATTATTGAAACTTTGTTAAAATTATGTATTTCTAATTAATAGCTAAACAATCGGTACCAAAATGCACCATTCCAGATATGGAACTGCAAAAAATTTCTTGGGGAGGGGACTCCCTGAGATCCCCTCCCCAAACCCATCCTCTCCGTTCGCAAGTTTTCGGCGCTTCGCACCTCCATCTTCGCCCCCCCCCGAACATTTCTTCTACCCCACCAGGGGCGGAATTAGGTGGAGGGGCCGGGGGGCATTTGCCTCCCCCCCCCCCCGGTTATCAAGTTCAAAGACCAATTTTCAACAATGAAAACAGTTTCACCCCCCCCCCCGTGGGTCAAAGTTTGCCCCGTCAAAGTTGTCTCTAGATCCGCCCCCTGTACTTAGAATCAGTTCTCCGCTCCCCCCGCCGAAAAAAATTCTGATCCCGAAAATTTCTTCGCCCCCCTATTCTACCAATAATCCATGGCTACGGGCCTGCCCGGGTTCGAATAGTAACTTCGAATTTATAAATAATAAATATAAATACTGAAGTCTTTAAAATATTTTAAATAACTAGTTATCAAAGGCCCGGTACCCGGACCGGCGAGTAGGCACACAGTTAGAGTTGAAAATGGTGATATATATATCAGCGCGTTAACAATCAGTCTATATACTTGCAGTGGCCCCAAGGACATGAACAGATTATTGTAGCCAAAATACATTTGAGAATAGGGACACCTAATAATCCATCAAATAAAGTTCATATGTTAAATAGTTCCTCCCAAAGAAAATAATCCTCACTATGGGTAAACATAAACAACAACTCTTAAAATCATATTCCTTCATAATATTTTAATGGACTCCCTTTCCAAACAGTTATTCATTTAATGTTTTATGATGTTCAACATGGCGTATTTTAAAAAAAGAGAGACGTGAGTGAGTGCTTGTGTTAAACAAAACGCTACATGTTTCTCAGGTGGTTTATTTACTTGTTATACACATCGTAGCATAGTACAATTAACTAAGAAAAATTGCCGACCCGGCAGTGCAGAATACAGGGAGTTAGGGGCCGGTGTCTTGGCCTCTTTTGGGGGCTGCCCCTGAATTATGACATGGGATAATTTTGCCGACGCTTCTCAAGCTTGGTCCCGAGAAGAAAGAATTGTTGTGTAGCTTTTAGCTGACCTTCAATTAAAAACATATTATTCCATCAATGCAGTTGAGGCCGCAGACGCAGAAAACATTAGGCTCTCAAAAAAGAAAAGACATATCAAAGCTTTCAACATTATAGTTCTGTGAAGCCAATGCCGAACCAAGGATTTTTAGGCATCTTCGGAAGCCGCTACATTTTGACATGAGATAATGTACTTAATATTTAGTTTAAAAAATATTTTGGGGTCCCTCCTCAAACTGGGCCCCCTCCTATACCACCTCTCTGTGTAGCCCTATCATAAATGGGTTAGCTTGCATTGTAAACGTTATGTACAAGCGCTGCTCAATCTCAACCCTTATTCAATTTATTCATGTGACGTAACAGTCGAAAAAAATGAAAAAAAGTGACGTTTAGGTTAGTAATAAAGGTGGGAAATAATTGTACATTAGAAATGAGACATATTTTAGAAATAAAAACAATTTAAACAATATAAATATTACATTATATTGAGGTATCCATAATTATGGTTTAAAAAATTTAAATTGTGGAACATAACACAGAATATTAATTGAACGATTTCTGTAAATATTTCTTTTATTATAGCTTTTCATTTAATAATAAATTGAACACTATAAATTTATTACGATACTGTGAGATATACATAGACCTATGGAACTACAATTGGCTTTAAGATTTGTTTCAAAGAGTATCACAGAATATTTTGCCATATGAATTTGTGGTACCTCTCCTAAGATCGCTTTATTTATCTTGTTAAAGATTGAGGCGGTCGAAAACAGTATTACATTGTGATTGCCATTTGGTATTCACGATCATACCTGCCGTATGTTAGTGTGCGGTGTTTTGTCACCTCGGCACTAAACATATGGCTGGTCCAATGTCATTTCTGGCAGCCATGTTGAGACATTCCCTCAGCTGGCTAGTTGGTATACCGGATCTATGCATGTTAAGAAGAAAACAGTAAATGTTTCTACCATCTTTGAATTGTTTATGCCGCCATGTTGGATGACAGACGGAAGTCGCGATGACAGACGGAAGTGGCGATGACAGACGGAAACCGGAACATATGATGTAAAATTTGTATTATAGATGTATCATTTTACTATTGGCTAATTTGATCATTGAAATAACTTTTTATTACTTATGAAAATGGCGACTAGTGAAACCTCGATCGAAAATAATGATATGATTTTGGATGCACTGAAATGGTTTGTTTTTAGTAAAACCGACAATGTGTATATTTTTCAAGTTCCTGACTATGGGGGTGAACGCGGCAAAATTTGCATAACTCTTTATCAGCGGCATGTTAGCGTGGAGCAATAACAACAATGTTTGTCTCGTGTGATACTATCTTAATAGGGAGCCGGAGCCGTCAAATTTGTGGGAGCCGGAGCCGGAAAAAATATGACGGCTCCGCAAGCCTGGTTCCAACAAATTGCTAACATCCCTGACTTTCAAATCGAAGGTCAAATGTGCAACGTGCATCTTTCTTCGACATGTTTACTTCTATCAGTGGACACTTCTCCATCCTGTTTGCTCTCACAGTACCAGTGGCAGATATATTAATTGTCTCAACCAATATTAATTGTCTTTCATTTTATCCCCTTTTGTTTTCGTAGACTTCAGCTAATGGCAGGTCATCATCTAAGTCAGTTTGGATGTTAATCTCAATATTATTGTCATCAACTAAAGTGGTTTTTTCTAATTGTTGCTTATCAAAACCAGGAACGGTACTGAAGCTGATTTCCAGACAGGCTGTCAAAGACACCATCATAATCTTCTGGTCCATTATTCTGGTCAGATTTAGTTGAATCGTCAGGTGGTAAGATGAAAACATGAGTAGTTTGAAAATCAGATTCTTCCTGAATGCTGATAACTTCAGCCAAATTGTAATGCCTAAGATTATTTTAATATTTGTTTGTCTTTATAATTGTTTTTATAGGAAATAAATATTTTAATTTCTTAAGCCACAAATATGAAATTCAAAGCACTGATTATTCAGAAACACTGCCAAGCTACCTTACACAGTGAACCTCTCTGAAGTCAAAATCATGCACCCTATAGTGCATGGCGTCCTTTTTTAAGGACACACATATAACATGCTCTGTAGCTATAATGGCGACATCGTGCGTTCAATTTTTTATTGTAAAGTCAAAAGTGATCATTTTATAACATTATTAAAACATTTTTTTTTAAATATCAAAAAAAATGAATATTACTCACTTTTTTGGCCCAGACATAGCAAAATACGAGATTTTTTGAGAAACTTTAATTACAAACTATACGTAAAAGTTCAGCAGACGCATATATATTTGGTTTAATCTATTAGACACATATCTTAGGGAAGTACAGGATAAATTATTATTATCATAATCTAAGAGGTGTTCATGTAGCAATCGAATTACAAAGTGTCCTTTAAAAAGGACGCTAGCACTAATGGGTTAATTAATGTGTGTATATAACAGTGTTTCAACTGTTTATGATGCACATGCACTTAATGTGTGTATATAACAATGTTTCAACGGTTTATGATGCACATGCAGTTAACGGATCTTCTGAACATAGATGTCCAGGCAGTTAACGGATCTTCTGAACATTGATGTCTAGGCAGTTAACGGATCTTCTGAACAGAGATGTCAAGGCAGTTCACGGATCTTCTGAACAGAGATGTCTAGGCAGTTAACGGATATTCTGAACATAGATGTCCAGGCAGTTAACGGATCTTCTGAACATAGATGTCTAGGCAGTTAACGGATCTTCTGAACAGAGATGTCCAGGAAGTTTACGGATCTTCTGAACAGAGATGTCTAGGCAGTTAACGGATCTTCTGAACATAGATGTCCAGGCAGTTAACGGATCTTCTGAACAGAGATGTCCAGGCAGTTAACGGATCTTCTGAACAGAGATGTCTAGGCAGTTAACGGATCTTCTGAACAGAGATGTCTAGGCAGTTAACGGATCTTCTGAACAGAGATGTCTAGGCAGTTAACGGATATTCTGAACATAGATGTCTAGGCAGTTAACGGATCTTCTGAACAGAGATGTCTAGGCAGTTAACGGATCTTCTGAATAGAGATGTCTAGGCAGTTAACGGATCTTCTGAACAGAGATGTCTAGGCAGTTAACGGATCTTCTGAACAGAGATGTCTAGGCAGTTAACGGATCTTCTGAACATTGATGTCTAGGCAGTTAACGGATCTTCTGAACAGAGATGTCAAGGCAGTTCACGGATCTTCTGAACAGAGATGTCTAGGCAGTTAACGGATATTCTGAACATAGATGTCCAGGCAGTTAACGGATCTTCTGAACATAGATGTCTAGGCAGTTAACGGATCTTCTGAACAGAGATGTCCAGGAAGTTTACGGATCTTCTGAACAGAGATGTCTAGGCAGTTAACGGATCTTCTGAACATAGATGTCCAGGCAGTTAACGGATCTTCTGAACAGAGATGTCCAGGCAGTTAACGGATCTTCTGAACAGAGATGTCTAGGCAGTTAACGGATCTTCTGAACAGAGATCGTCTGAGCGGTTAACGGATCTTCTGAACAGAGATGTCTAGGCAGTTAACGGATATTCTGAACATAGATGTCTAGGCAGTTAACGGATCTTCTGAACAGAGATGTCTAGGCAGTTAACGGATCTTCTGAATAGAGATGTCTAGGCAGTTAACGGATCTTCTGAACAGAGATGTCTAGGCAGTTAACGGATCTTCTGAACAGAGATGTCTAGGCAGTTAACGGATATTCTGAACAGAGATGTCCAGGCAGTTAACGGATCTTCTGAACATAGATGTCTAGGCAGTTAACGGATCTTCTGAACAGAGATGTCAAGTTTACATTCACAAAAAGAAAAAGTTTACATCTGCATCAAAGATGTTTTTCCACTCTTCTGATTGGAGCCATTGCCTTCAATATTTATACTATACTACTATTAGATTTATTTAAATGATTTATTACTTAAAACTATATGGGCAAAATGGGTATCTAACAAAAAATATTTTTTTTTGTATTTCAATTGTTAAACCAATTACTATTTATAACTAATATAAATTAGCTGGTACTGTTTTAAATTCTGTGAGTTTTTATGTCTTAAAACAATGAACACCATACATCTCCACAGTTTATCTCTAAGACAATTTCATTTCTGAGAATATTCATCTTCATATTGTATTATACTGTCGCAGTATTACACCTACTACTGGGTGAAGGTATACAAAATTACCGATATGTATAAATGAAAAACATGGATTTGATGATGGTACCTAAGTGACAACTGTAATAGTTTTATTGAATAATAATATTAAATACCATGCAGCTCCTGTAGCGATGCAAAATTAAATGTACACCAATACTTACTGGTGATGTTCATTGGGTTTAGGGTGATTTTAAGATCTTTGAAATTGTCGTCTTTAAAACAAATAAAGATTCGTGAAATAGAAACTTCATTTTTTTTTAAACTATACATTTGTTGGGATGAGAGATAAATATAGATTTGTTGAGATATATTGAGAAATATATTTATATATACAGTGCTTTTTTGTGACGTTACGCACCGGTACCGCGTACAGGCACCTTTTTCAATGTGGGGAAAAAATATTACTTTATTTTATTTTAACGTTTAATATTAATTTATTATATTATTAATTCGTTAAAATTGAATTATTTTAAAATTGTGCGCAATAAAAACTAAACAAGACGCTGGGTTTTAGCTTAAATTTAGGTAATCCATCACTGATTACCGGCACCTATTTTTCTTTACAAAAAAGCACCATATATATAACCCTAACGGGTCATCGGGGCAGATGAAGTGTAGAATTCATATGTTTCTATAACCTCGGCATATGAAGGGGTTGTGTGGTTAGCACAACGCCCAGCCGTCTTTACTCCCCCAACTTAAAGTCAGGTACCCATTTAAAGCTAAGTGGACTTGGGGACTATCACCAAGACCTGAAAAAATCCCAAGATTCTCACTGAGATTCGAACCCGGGACCCTCCAGTCGACAGTCGAGCGCTCTACACCGCACGACCACCCGTCCAAATGGGACCGCGTTGTGCTAACCACACAATCCCTTTATATGCCGAGGCTATAGAAAAAGATGAATTCTACACTTCATCTGCCCCGATGATCCATTAGGGTTAAGGGAACTTTACTTTACTTTACTTACTTATTATATATATAAATTTATATATATATATATATATATATATATATATATATATATAGAGAGAGAGAGAGAGAGAGAGAGAGAGATAGATAGATAGATAGATAGATAGATAGATAGATAGATAGATAGATAGATAGATAGATAGATAGATAGATAGATTGATTGATTGATTGATTGATTGATTGAATAGATAGAATAGTTGGGCTAAGAGACAAATTGGGATATTTTGGTTACAATTCAACAATAAGTCTAAGGCTTTAGAATGTGAGTGAAGTCCCTGTAAGGATGAAATCAAATCTCTTAGATCCTATAAACCCCTAATGGGATGGTTTTTATCGTGATCTTCTTTCATCTCCACCATAACCGATAGTGAAACATCTATGGAGGCATCACGCGAGATATATCCATGACCTAAAAATCCATTGGTCCATACGGGAGATGGAACAATACTCCTCAGGTTTCAAGGGCTTTATCACACGATCAGCCATCCCCTAAGGCTATACAGTAGACTCAACCACTGGCTATACAGTAAACTCAACCACTGGTTATACAGTAGACTCAACCACTGGCTATACAGCAGACTCAACCACTGGCTATACAGTAGACTCAACCACTGGCTATACAGTAGACTCAACCACTGCCTATACAGTAGACTCAACCACTGGCTATACAGTAGACCTAACCACTGGCTATACAGCAACTCAACCACTGACTATAAAGTAGACTCAACCACGGGCTATACAGTAGACTAAACCACTGACTATACAGTAGACTCACCCACTGATTATACAGTATACTCAACCATTTGCTATACAGCAGACTCAACCACTGGCTATACAGTAGACTCAACCTCTGGCTAAACAGTAGACTAAACAACTGACTATACAGTAGACTCAACCACTGACTATACAGTAGACTCAACCTCTGACTATACAGTAGACTCAACCACTGGCTATACAGTAGACTCAACCACAGGCTATACAGCAGACTCAACCACTGGCTATACAGTACACTCAACCACTGGCTATACAGTAGACTCAACCACTGACTATACAGTAGACTCAACCAATGGCCATACAGTAGAATCAACCATTGGCTATACACTAGACTCAACCACTGGCTATACACTCGACCCAACCACTGACTATACAGAAGACCCAACCACTGGCTAGACAGTAGACTCAACCAATGGCTATACACTAGAGTCAACCACTGGCTATACACTAGACTCAACCACTGGCTATACAGTAGACTCAACCACTGGCTATACAGTAGACTCAACCACTGGCTATACAGTAGACTCAATCTCTGGCTATACAGTAGACTCAACCACGGGCTATACAGTAGACTCAACCACTGACTATACAGCAGACTCAACCACTGGCTATACAGTAGACTCAATCTCTGGCTATACAGTAGACTCAACCACGGGCTATACAGTAGACCTAACCACTGGCTATACAGCAGACTCAACCACTGACTATTCAGTAGACTCAACCACTGACTATACAGTAGACTCAACCACTGGCTATACAGTAGACTCAACCACTGGCTATACAGTAGACTCAACCTCTGGCTATACAGTAGACAGAACCACTGGCTATACAACAGACTCAACCACGGGCTATAAGTAGACTCAACCACTGACTATACAGTAGACTCAACCACTGGCTATACAGCAGACTCAACCACTGACTATACAGTAGACTCAACCACTGACTATACAGTAGACTCAACCACTGGCTATACAGTAGACTCAACCACGGGCTATACAGTAGACTCAACCAATGGCTATACACTAGACTCAACCACTGGCTATACAGTAGACTCAACCACTGGCTATACAGTAGACTCAACCACTGGCTATACAGTAGACTCAACCACTGGCTATACAGTAGACTCAACCTCTGGCTATACAGTAGACTCAACCACGAGCTATACAGTGGACTCAACCACTGACTATACAGCAGACTCAACCACTGGCTATACAGTAGACTCAACCACGGGCTATACAGTAGACTCAACCACTGACTATACAGCAGACTCAACCACTGGCTATACAACAGACTCAACCACGGGCTATAAGTAGACTCAACCACTGACTATACAGTAGACTCAACCACTGGCTATACAGCAGACTCAACCAGGGGCTATACAGTAGACTCTACCAATGACTATACAGCAACTCAACTACTGACTATACAGTAGACTCAACCACTGACTATACAGTAGACTCAACCAATGACTATACAATAGACTCAAAAACTGACTATACAGTAGACTCAACCACTGACTATACAGTAGACTCAACCACTGACTATGCAGTAGACTCAACCACTGACTATACAGTAGACTCAACCACTGGCTATACAGTAGACTCAACCACTGGCTAAACAGTAGACTCATCCACTGGCTACACAGTAGACTCAACCACTGACTATACAGTAGACTCAACCACTGACTATACAGTAGACTTAACCACTGGCTATACAGCAGACTCAACCACTAACTATACAATAGACTCAACCACTGGCTAAACAGTAGACCTAACCACTGGCTATACAGCAGACTCAACCACTGACTATACAGTAGACTCAACCACTGACTATACAGTAGACTCAACCACTGGCTATACAGTAGACTCAACCTCTGGCTATACAGTAGACAGAACCACTGGCTATACAACAGACTCAACCACGGGCTATAGTGAAAACTCAACCACTGACCATCTGGTAGACTCTCCAACCACTGGCTATACAGTAGACTCAGCCACGGGCAACCAGTGAACTCAAACCATCAGCTGTACACTAGACTCAACCACTGGCTAACCACTAGACTCAACCACTAGCCTCTAAGGTAGACTCAACCACTGGCTATCTAGTAGAATAACCACTGGCTATACAGTAGACTCAACCTCTGGCTATGTAGTAGACTCAACCACAGAGCTATACAAAAGACTCAACCACTGACTATACAGCAGACTCACCTTTGGCTATACAACAGACTCAACCTGGGCGTATAAAGTAGACTCAGCTAATGACAATACAGTAGACTCAACCACTGAGCTACTCACAGCAGACTCAACCACTGACTATACAACAAAAAACAAATGAAAAAGCAGACTCAACCATGGACTATACAATAGACTCAACCAGTAACTATACAGTAGACTCTATCAATGGCTATACAGCTGACTCAACCTCTGGCTATACAGTAGACTCAACCACGGACTATACAGTAAGGCTCAACCACTGACTATACAGTAGACTCAACCACTGGCTATACAGTAGACTCAAGCCCTGGCTATACAAGTGATTTAACCACGGGCTATACAGTAGACTCAACCTTTCAGCTATACAGCAGACTCAACCACTGGCGCCACAACAGACTCAACCACGGGCTATAAGTAGACTCAACCACTGACTATACAGTAGACTCAACCACTGGCTATACAGCAGACTCAACCACTGACTATACAGTAGACTCAACCACTGGCTAAACAGTAGACTCATCCACTGGCTATACAGTAGACTCAACCACTGACTATACAGTAAACTCAACCACTGACTATACAGTAGACTTAACCACTGGCTATACTGCAGACTCAACCACTAACTATACAATAGACTGCCAACCACTGGCTAAACAGTAGACCCTAACTGCGCTAAAATGTATACAAACTGCCCCCCCAAAAGACTCTAACCACTAGGTACCACAGTAAAGCCCAACCACTGACTATACAGTAGACTCAACCACTGACTATACAGTAGACTCAACCACCTATACAGTAGACTAAACCTCTGGCTATACAGTAAACTCAACCACTGGCTATACAGTAGACTCAACCACTGACTATACAGTAGACTCAACCACTGGCTATATAGTAGACTCAACCACTGGCTATACAGTAGACTCAACCACTGGCTATACAGTAGACTCATCCATTGGCTATACAGTACACTCAACTACTGGCTATACAGTAGACTCAACCACTGACTATACAGTAGACTCAAACACTGACTATACAGTAGACTCAACCAATGGCCATACAGTAGAATCAACCATTGGCTATACACGAGACTCAACCAATGGCTATACACTAGACTCAACCACTGGCTATACACTAGACTCAACCACTGGCTATACAGTAGACTCAACCACTGGCTATACAGTAGAATCAAGCACTTGAATTAGTTCAACAGCAATAAAATTAAAAAATCCTTTTACCAGAAAAAAAATCATTTAACTTATAATTATTAGTACGAAAACAAACAAACAAAAATAATATTTTAAGTTTTATTTCATGTTTTCTTTGTTTGTTGCATTCTATGCTACTTTTTTACAGCGACATCTGTAAGGCTTTGTGGAGTCCTTCTTTATGCAATCACCTTCAGTTGAACAGCTCCCGAATTTGTAATGTGCTATC
>JAGDYQ010000109.1:2062553-2166099 GCA_021962125.1 Bulinus truncatus
GATGTAGACCATACTGACCTATTGATACAGCTTACCAAGGGAGATGCTGGACAGGACTTAAGTTATTTACTGGCCAGTCATGATGTAGACCATATTGACCTATTGATACAGCTTACCAAGGAGATGCTGGACAGGACTTGAGTTATTTACTGGCCAGTCATGATGTAGACCATATTGACCTATTGATACAGCTTACCAAGGAGATGCTGGACAGGACTTGAGTTATGTACTGGCCAGTCATGATGTAGACCATATTGACCTATTGATACAGCTTACCAAGGAGATGCTGGACAGGACTTGAGTTATGTACTGGTCATTCACTATGTTGACCATACTGACCTATTGATACAGCTTACCAAGGAGATGCTGGACAGGACTTGAGTTATGTACTGGTCATTCACGATGTTGACCATACTGACCTATTGATAAAGCTTACCAAGGAGATGCTGGACAGGACTTTAGTATATACTGACCAGTCATGATGTAGACCATGCTGACCTATTCATACCACTCACCATAAGCGATACAGGACTTTTAAGTTATTCAAGTCTACACAGCAGTTCAGTGGGGTATTAGGGGGGGGGGGAGTGGAGCAAGATAATTTAGTGCCAATAGTATCAGATTAGATAGGAATTTGTAGTGGTGGCATAGGCGTATCTAGAGAGAGAGGCTTAGGCAACGAAATTCTGTGAACAACGAGGGGTGGCATTTTCACCACTTTATTATTATTTTCTTTTTTTTTGGCATGAAATGTGGCGACATTTTTTAGAGTTTGTCCCGGGGGCCTCAACGCTAGGTAGTTTACTGAGTACGAGGGTTTAGGGATGCCCACCTTGGCCATCCACGAGAACGACGCTGCTGATCTACGCTGTACCAGCGTCGTTCTCGTGGATAGCCAAGGTGGGCATCCCCTAGAGCCCTCATACTCAGTAAACTACCTAGCGTTTGAGACCTCCCCCCCCCCGGGACAAACTCTTGCTCTTCAAGAAAAAAGAACAGAAACAGCTTACAAAAATCCAGCCACGAATCGGTCAGCGACTCCGGGCAGTCCACCACCGGACACGCTGGACGTCTCCGTAATCCTGACCGGCTTGGTGCAGTTGTTCTCCTTCATGTACTGTCGGTTCCTGATGAGGTTTATCTTCAGTTCGTCCATCCAGGTGGTATTGATGAAGTGGCGATAGGTCGGTTTGTGGGCTAAGAAGTTCACATAGTAGCTGTTGAGGAGAAATAGATTGTAAATTTTTACCACAGATTGTGATAGATATTTGGAGGAAGATTTACACAAATGTGTAAGTTTTTTATCTCACAATTGTTCGCCACATGTGCGCACGGCACATTTTCGCCCCCCACATATGTGCACCAATCGTGCTCGCATTTAAATGTGCACCACTCATGCTCGCATTCAAATGTGCACCACTCATGCTCACTGTAAATTGCACCACTCATGCTCGCATTTAAATGTGCACCAGTCATGCATGCATTTAAATGTGCACCACTCATGCTCGCATTTAAATGTGCACCACCACCCATTCAGCCGTCAAGCTGTCGTTACCCTTAATTTATACATCAGGCTGTCTTTGATGCCTCAAGTGCGTCACTATGTTACACTGGCATGACATCTTTTTTTCAGAAGTGCACAGGGACCAGAGATGAGCGGACAACGGACGCGTCCGCTTGCGGACGCAGATCCGCAGACTTCTCCGAATCCGCGGACTGACAGCGGACGCTTCGTATGGTTAAGTTGCGGACTCGAGGACTGACACGGATCTTCTTTAGCGTTACCATAAAAAAATTTCAAGTCATTTAAACAGCTAAATTTCAGCAATGCGGACGCGCGGACTGACTGCAAACCAATGTTGTAAGATTCTGCGGACGCGGACGCGGATCATTGATAGAAATCCATGGACAGACGCGTACGCTAAATTTCAAGATCCGCACACCTCTGACAGGGACCCCAAAACACATGCCCGAAGGGGGCCTTGCCTTTAGGGACCCCCATCATGAAAATGTTCTCGATCAATAGCCTTTGCTATTTGTGAGAATGGGATCAATGAGTCCGCAGCTGGCGGAGATGGTCAAGGACCCAGGATTAGCTGGTAGCATCCCTAATGCACCAGAGTAACACCATCAACAGACTAATGGCCCCCAATTAAGACAGTCAACCTTTTGGACTCTGACAAAAATATAGAGATAGAAAGTATTCCAACATGCGAATCGGATTTAAAATTTCAACATCTAGTCTGTTATTCAGTGTGTTAGAGTATTGTTTAGAGGTTAGCGTGCTCTTTAATTTAATTAGTGTGTTCTTTAGTGTGTTCCTCAATGTTTTAGTCAGTTCTTCAGTGTGTTGTGTTCTTCAGTGTGTTAGTGTGTAATTTAGTGTGTTCTTTTGTGTCTTCTTTATCAAGCTATTTAGCATGCCATTTAGTTTGTTAGTTTGTTATTTAGCGTGTGGTTTTGTGAGCTATTTAGCATCCATTTAGTCTGTTAGTTTTATATTTAGCTGTGGTTTTGTGAGCTATTTAGCGTGTTAGTTAGTTTGTTATTTAGCGTGTTATTTTGTGAGCTATTTAGCGTGTTACTTAGTTTGTTATTTAGCGTGTTATTTAGTGAGCTATTTAGCGTGTTACTTAGTTTGTTATTTAGCGTGTTATTTAGTTTGTTATTTAGCGTGTTATTTTGTTATCTATTTAGCGTGCTATTTAGTTTGTTAGTGTGTTATTTAGCGTGTTATTTAGTTTGTTATTTAGCGTGTTATTTAGCGTGTTATTGTAGTGCGTTTCAATATTTTATTTAGAGTGTTATTTAGCGTGTTATTTAGCGTGTTATTGTTGTGCGTTTAAATATTTTATTTAGCGTGTTATTGTAGTGCGTTTCAATATTTTATTTAGAGTGGTATTCCAGAAACGGATCCATCCATTTTTTAGTATTTCAATTAAAAAAAAAAAATTTTAGAACTCCAACGAATTGGAATTAGGTCAGTTCCAGGTACTGATTAACCGCATATGCCGATTAACCAATGTACTTGATACAGGTGCATGAGTGAGTTTCGGATATAATTATATTATTGACTTGACTTACTGGTGAAATGATATTTCATCAACGGCGCTGCAACCTCCTTCTTTCAGAAAGCTGAAATAGTATTAAAGATATATACACATTAAACACATTGCACACATTACACACATTACACCACACATTACACACATTACACCACACATTACACACATTACACCACACATTACACACATTGCACATATTGCACACATTACACATATTGCACACATTACACACATTACGCACTACACATACAACAGAAATATATTTCATTTTCAAAATCAGATAAACATAAATCTTATCTGACGTTAGTGGCGATACTAGTGTTAGTGGCGATACTCGTGTTAATGGCGATACTAGTGATTGTGGCGATACTCGTGTTAGAAGGCGATACTAGTGTTAGTGGCGATACTAGTGTTTGTGGCGATACTAGTGTTAGAAGGCGATACTACTGTTTGTGGCGATACTACTGTTTGTGGCGATAATAGTGTTAGTGGCGATACTAGTGTTTGTGGCAATACTAGTGTTTGTGGCGATACTCGTGTTAGAAGGCGATACTAGTGTTAGTGGCGATACTAGTGTTTGTGGCGATACTAGTGTTAGTGGCGATACTAGTGTTTGTGGCGATACTCGTGTTAGAAGGCGATACTAGTGTTTGTGGCGATACTAGTGTTTGTGGCGATAATAGTATTTGTGGCGATACTAGTGTTTGTGGCCATTCTGGTTAAAAAGATTTTATTTTCTATTTTTTAAATATTTCTTTTTTAGGTTTGCAATACTCCACATTCGATAAGGCTAACATTGGTTCAAACTAGTGGGGGGGGGGAAGGAGGAGATATTGGGTGGGTTACTAGTGAGTTGGGGGTTTTGGGATGTTGGTATTGGGCTGGGGGGGTATTTGGATGGTTGTATTGGGCTGGGGTTTATTGTGCTGGGAGGGTATTGGGCAGGGGTTTCTTGTGCTGGGAGGGTATTGGGCTGGGATTTATTGTGCTGGGAGGGTATTGGGCTGGGGTTTATTGTGCTGGGAGGGTATTGGGCTGGGGTTTATTATGCTGGGAGTGTATTGGGCTGGGGTTTATTGTGCTGGGAGGGTATTGGTCTGGGGTTATTTTGGCTGGGTGTATTGGGCTGGGAGGGTATTGGGCTGGGAGGGTATTGGGCTGGGAAGGTATTGGGCTAGGTCATTTGATTGGGTGTATTGGGCTGGGAGGGTATTGGGCAAAGGTACGTGTCTTCAAAACTATCGCATTCTTTTTTTTTTTTAATACAAATTAGTTTAACTAACGCAGATACGAATAAAATGTGATGAATGTTCAAAACTTTCTCCTAAAAGAGATGTATGTTTATGTATATGAATTCTTAGAGTAACCCCCCCCTCCCATAACACTGTAATGACCGTGAATCAACGCCCCTCCCCCTCTGGGTGCCACCTACCCCTGCAGTACTTACGATGAAACGTACGGGCCTGAAGCGGTCGGCTGCGAGCACTCGGGCCCAAGGATGGAGCTTGTCATGTAGGTGGGGTAGCTGTGTACCAGTTTCCTTAAGTGCTGAAAATCTTTGGCTGCCCATTGGGTGGAGTAAGTCATATTTAGGGAACGGACGTACGAGTTGGGCTCTGGGGAAATAAAGTGGGAAATAGTTACTTAAGTCTTAGGTACCGAATATATATATATATATATATATATATATATAGTTATAGATAGATAGATAGATAGATAGATAAATAGATAGATAGATAGATAGATAGAGAGATAGATAGATAGATAGATAGATAGATAGATAGATAGATAGATAGATAGATAGATAGATAGATAGATAGATAGATAGATAGATAGATAGATAGATAGATAGATAGATAGATAGATAGATAGATAGATAGATAGATGTGCATGTCTTCTACCAGCCAGTGCTTATCCTCTCTGATCAGATACACCAAACAAACGCCACTTGGCAAAGGGTCCAACGATAGCCAGCTATGGCTCTGGTCATAACTATGTACAATGTACATATGGATTCCCATTTAAATTTTGTGGCGACCCATACAATGAGGACCCTTGAAGTAAGCTATTCACCATTTCCCAGTTGAAAGTCTGGTATCGGAATTTGATGTTTCTCAGCGTAGTCCAGGAAAGCTCTGGCGTTGTCGTCATTCCAGTCGTTGTTAGGCCTGCGATCTAAGTTGGCAAAGTTCATGGACACTCTCCAGTCTACTGACTGCAAAAAGGTGAACAGTCTCTGCCAGGTACGCACTAGTGAAGTAATTTTTTTTGTTAAATCATATTAAATGCCCATGTTAAACATAATATGACAAAAACTTGTATGGGTATTAAATTTTGGGGTTTCGTTTTATTAAAATAAGTTCAGATTTCAGGTTTCATTAGTGTATTCTCAGATTTGAGGTTTCATTATTGTATTCTCAGATATGAGGTTTCATTATTGTATTCTCAGATTTTGGGTTTCGTTATCATAATTTCAGTTATGGGTTTCCCTTTAAACATTATATAATGTTCAATTTTAGGTTGTATGTTACTATAAACTCAATTTTTATGGGTTCCCTTTCATTATTTTAAGTTCAGTTTTGTAAAGTTTAAAAGAGGCAATTCTTACGTCAATGTGCTCTGTTAAAAATTTACGACTTCCGCTTCTGTTTCGTTAACTTTCAAAAAGGTGCGCAGTTGCGATATTAATGCACCATATTTTCTCATACCTTCATTTAATGAGATGGGCCTATGCGAAATTGGTTTGAAACCAACTACAACACTAGTTGATATTGTGTAATGAAACCATGCTGAAGTATTTATCAATCTGTTACCTTGAAAACTACAACACTAGTTGATATTGTGCAACGAAACTATGCTGAAGTATTGTTCAATCTGTTACCTTGACATGTTAATGAATTTATATTAAGTTCAGCTCTTGGTGAGTGTTTATTTGTTTTAAAACAATTTGAACTTGTCTCTCTCTCTCTCTCTCTCTCTCTCTCTCTGTATATATATATATATATATATATATATATATATATATATATATATATATCAGTGAAGCAAATATTGACAGGGGAAATAATAAGCATGAAAGATTGAACATTTGTATTGATTAGGAAAGGGGGAGGAGGGTAGAGCGAGCTTTGGGTGTGTCTAATTTTCTTGGGGACCACCCCACCCCACCCACCCCCTATTTCTCACTCGTGAAAACTGAGCACGTGCCCTACTTTCCCCTCCCCATCCCCCCCCACCCAGACCTCCAACTGTCATTACTTTACCGCTATAGAGTTCATGTCCGATTTTTATTTTCAGTATTGTTAATACAGATGCAGTGGCGTAGTGAGATGGGGGTGGGCAAGGAGAGCATCATGCCCCGGGCGCTACTCACAAAGGAGAGACAAATGGTTCACAAAACATATAATATTATATGGTTTTCGAATGGGGGGGGGGCGCGCTAAAAAGGTATTGTGACCCGGGCGAGAGTTAAGCTTGCTACGTCATTGTACAGGTGTCAACCTGTTAACTTTGGCTAGACATTTCGTTTATAAATTGAATTTACTGAAGACATTTGTGTTCAATCAGATAGGTTATGGGTAACACATCTATCTAACTATAATGGAATTTTTTATTACATAGAGCCTTTTTTTATATTGATTTGGGTCAAACCAGTTTGTGTGTGTGTAAACCAGGTCTTGTTAAAACTGCTGACAGTTTTATTTCGATTGGGAAATGCTAGTGGATTATTAACTTATAGAGTTCAACATGTGAACAAATGTCTCTCTATTTGTCAAACTCTTGTTTACATTGACATATTACAATGAGTAGAAGTCCCTTAACAAACTCAGACTCACAGAATATACACCAGACAGAAAGCGGATCCGCAATTTAAATTGGATTTTCCCCGAAAGCCGTCATATTCGTGTATTATTTATTTCTATACTGTATCAGTATTTTGCCTGCTACACTATTCAAAAGGAAACTTGAAACAAACTGCGACATAATTTTTTTGAAGTCATTGGTCAAGGACTTTTTTAATTAGCGATGCGTTTTTTTGTATGATTTTTCAATTCTGTGATGCGGCCTTCCGCTTTAAAATATTTTATGAGGGGACCTTAGCCAAGGGGAGAGGGAGGGGGGTGAAGGGGGGGGGTAAAATATGCGATGTGTAGGTTTTAAACGATGCTTACAAGATTTTTTTTTTTTTACTTTTTACTTTTAAAAAAAAATTAGATTCTAAAAGCAATTATTCTTTTATGATGCTTAGAAAAACTGTGAAAAACTGACCGGACATGTCCTGGTTGGGAAACGGTTTGCCGTTGACGATCTGCTGACCTAGATATGGGGGAAACAGGGGTCGGCACAGGATGCGGACTGACATGGGTGACAGTTGACGGCACAGATGTCTGGTGTGGGGGTTGCTGCGTTTTAATAAAAAGAAAAAAAGGGGTGTGTCATATCAGTTTATCGAAATGACACGTCATAATGTCATCACGTGGCTGTGTCGATATGTCATGACATTGTCAGGTCACTGCTTCCTTGTGTCGTAACGTCGATCATGTCATTGTGTCATTATGCTGCAAAATAGTCACGTTTTTTATGCCATTATGTCATCCTTGTCGCCTCTGTCACCATGTCATAATTTCGCTGTCATCATGTCACCATTTTATCATATCACTGCGCCATTCATGTCATCTTGTTTACATGTCATTATAACACTATGTTACCACGCAATGGCTGATACGGTAGGAATTTGCAAAGGGGTTCAAAGCACACGGGCGGCATTCTCCTACGGGCGACAGTCTCTAGATTAGTGCTTCTCAAACTTTTTGAAGTCACGGCCCACTAGGAACGCCAATCAATATGTCGCGGCCCCCCAATTTTTTTTGTTTGTTTTGGCTTAGATTGCTTAAATTTATAATTTTAAACTTCTATATGCAAACTTTTACTAGTCAATACATGCTTGTTCTAATGTTAACAATGAAAGAGTGAAAGGATGCAACATATAAAATAAGATAAACTAGATTTTATTTTAAACATATATTAATACTATTTACATATAATACATTAGGTTAATTCTATTTTATGTGTCACATTTTTCGAAAATCAACGCCCCCCCCTCCGGTCAGTCCACGGCCACCTAGGGGGCCTCGGCCCACCACTTTGAGAAGCACTGGTATAGAGTATGGATAAGAAAAAAATTTACTTCCATTAGACTCATACAGATCAAAAAGTTCCTACTCAAAAGTAAAATAGTCAAACTTGCTGACGATGTGGGGCAAGCCAACACTTAGGAACAGACTGTCCACACTGGCGTTGCTGCTGTCCAGTCGCACTTCTATGTTGACCACTTCGTTTCTCTTGTCTCTCTGCGCGTGCACATGGTCAGCTGCGGTCAGTGAGAGGAAGTACACAGATGTCCAGAAACTGACCAGACAAAGTTTGTCCATTGTCCTGATTAAAATAATTAACTTAAAACAGATTCTTTAAAAAATGAAAGTGTTTTATGCTGAGCGTTAGGTGAAATGGATGACACGTGATATTACGTCAGAATCATGATATAGAAGACTTACTACATAACATTTAAAATTAATTGAAACATATAAGATCCATGCAGTCGACATATAAAGCAGCTGTCTTGTCGTCCGCCAGTCCTGTATGGGAAAGCCGTTGCTATAAATAATCTATGACGTGCCGATGGTAATTTTTTTTTTTGCAGAATGGGAGCGCCGTCGCTATAAATAAATATAATCCTCTATGACGCCATTTCCCCATGGGTGCTGTATCGTGCCTTCGTGCTGCAAAATGGCATAATAAAGTAGTTATTTTTTTTTTACTTTTCAGTTTGCTCAAACAGGCTATTTACTAAGTTTTTTTGTTATGCACTTAGAATTCCGTGTTAATAGTTCCTATTAATTCTCATATTAAACATTTTATTGAGATAAAAACTTAAGTTGCGAATGCAACGGGCAACTACTAGTATATATATATGACATTCTCGTTAAAGCTTGGTTTTAATATTTGCTTGTCTAACGCACTGACACAATAAATCAGGCACCTTTATATTTCTACAATACCATAGTGCACGACGACGACGACGACGACGAAGAAGAAGAAGAAGTAGTAGTAGAAGAAGAAGAAGTAGAAGAAGAAGAAGACGAGACCTTGTGAAGTTGTCCAAGATTTATTCGTTTGAGTGTTTCTTGTCTGTGACGTATTGCAAGCATTGTGTGTGTGTGTGTGTGTGTGTGTATGTGTGTGTGTGTGTGTTTATAGTCTGTAAATGTTTTTCAAGCATTATTTGAGCTTTTCTAGTTTGTGAAATTTTTTTTAGCATTGTTGTGTGTCATAAATTTTAAGATCATTAATTAGGTCAGACATTCTATAATATGCCCGGGCAATGATCAACAATGTTTATCACAGTTTTGTCCTAAGGAGAAATGTCTGGACCCAATTACAATATGTTTATATTCTAGATAAAAATTATTGCTTTGGTACAACTTTCTGATGTCCCTACTTGATCTGATCAACGATGTATTGGTTACAGGGCTGCAGTCAGAAAACCCCAGACCTCCCTCAATGAATTTTGACGTTTGGGGGGGGGGCAGCCCCGTAGCGTGAAAATTCTACCGCAGGGGGCCAGGCATTTTACAGCAGGGGGCCAGGCAATAGCAGGGGCGGGCCAGGTAGACCTGCCAGCCGAATTTTTTTTTAAGTTTCGGCTGGCTGACATAATTTTTCGGCTGATAGCCGGCATAGCCGAATTTGACCGTAAATTGAGTAAATTGACATTTGCGGCTGATTTTCAGCTGATTTTCGGCAGATTACGAAATATTTGGCTAAAATTCGGCTGACGCCTAGACAATATTGAATTGATAAAACTTCAGCAATAAAACAATTTTACAATACTTGGGGAAAAGTTTTATTATTTAAAACAACAGAAATAAACAGTTTTATTTATCATCATCATCTTTTCAAGTCAAGTATAGACTGAATCATCATCAATGTTGAATTCCAACTCGTTGGACATGATGCCTTTACTGACTTATCATTGTGTCTAAGACTGTCATTGATGGCGTTAGTGCTGTTCTCAGAGGCATCCATTATTGATGCACTGAGCTGATCATCGACAAGAAGCAATATACACACTGAAGACATGCCTTCTTTCAGGGTCTTTATCATTTCTTTATCCTCTGTGAATGCTGCATCGTCTTCTATAATTGCGGTCTTGAAATTCTTCATTTTTATTGATGCTGTCGGTAGTATTAAGGTGCAATACGTGTGCTGTAAAGTTCTGATAAAAGTCAACCTTCAAAAGCTTTGAAGTCTTTATCATAATTGCAGCACCATCATGGCAGCTAGTATTTTGTGATCAACAGAAAAGCTTTTCAAGACAGAGCTGATATGGCCAGCAAGGTCATGTGCAACAAGATTAAGTAATGCGACAGTTAATATAACGGCGAACGAAATACTGCGGCAAATGAGACGCGCCGCATATTTTTCGGCGGATTTACGGCGGACGAAAATTCGGCGGCGTAGCCGGCGCGCGGCGCCGACTGAGGGGTCTAGGGCCAGGTAATATATTTAACTATGTAAAACAAATAAGCAGAGGGGGGCCAGACAAAACGCAGGGGGTGGCCGGACCCCCGTGCCTGCCCCCCACCCGCACGCTACGGGCCTGTTGGGGGCCTCTTGCCCTTAAATGATGTCCTGAATATTTTTTTTTAATTGAAACCCGAGACCCGTATTCTGGTTGCCTTTCCCCACACATTCGACCCTGCTGGTACAGAGGCCCATTACATAGGCCTTAAAATTGTTAGCTGTATCGGCCCCAGTGATACGGTCATGCCCGCTTTCTCTCTTTTTTTTTGGCAAGTTTTGCCCTAAAGGCTTTCTGCCTGTACCGTTGAACAAAAATAATTCGACCTTACCTTCTCATGACCTCGCTAGTTGTTTGTTAAGCAAAGATGACTTCAACCGATTCCCCTGTGAGGTCAAACTAAATAAACCTGTCCTTTATAAAAAAAAAAATAATAATAATACAAATTAAGTCCAGTATTGGTTAACAGCTGCCGTGTCGTGACACACCCACTGTTGTTTAGCCAGTGTTTATCTGTCATCTGTCAACGTGCTGGAAAGTGGCTAGATCGAAGTTTGAAGATCGGCGGGGGCAGGGTGGAGGTGAGGGGGGGGGCTGGAAATCAGGGGGAGATAAGCACTAAGGATTACTGTGATGTAATTATGGCCCTGTCTTTGTTATCCATCCGTTGCTTTTAACTTCTACCCCCCCCCCCACCCTTTCCCGCCCAATTTTTCCACTTTACTACAACAAAAGTGCCAACTTGCAATTAAAATGAATTTTCTTGTTCAGGAGTGAATTGTAAGAAGTTTCAGAACCAGTGATCTAGAGAGACAGAATGAGGGAGAAAGAGAGAAAGAGAGAGAGAGAGAGAGAGAGAGAGAGAGAAAGAGAGAGAAAGAGAGAAAGAGAGAGAGAGAGAGAGAGACAGAGAGAGAGAGAGAGAGAGAGAGAGAGAGAGAGAGAGAGAGAGAGATTGAAATACTTCTAATATCCAATACAAATCTAGGTTTACGTTATCTGAAATTTTTCGTCGGTTGTTTCGGTTTTCGCCAACTCTTGACATAATCTTTATTTCGGTACTGTTGGTAACAGATAATTGTGGAGTTGTCTCCCACAACAAGAGAGAGAGAGAGAGAGAGAGAGAGAGAGAGAGAGAGATAGAGAGAGAGACAGATAGAGTGAATGAACCGACAAGGACGGTAGAGATATAGTAAAAGATGTCAGCGAAAGATAAAGAAAGGAACAGGAACGAGAAGTAAACAAGATGGCATGAAGAAAGTCCTCAATACAACCGTGTTTTGACAGTAAAATTACCTCTTATCGTAGTATACTGTTTGTTCTACATAAGTTACTAATGGAATAATTTCAACTGTTTATATTTTATTAGTCTGACTCGTCATAATATAATTTACATGTGTCGTGTTACACTACATACACACACACTACTATCTCGATGTCATTAGAGGCATGACACTTGACAGATATCAATAGAGTTCTATTACACACAAAGCCACGACATTGGAGACATACTGTCGTACTGTTTATTGATTATTTGTTTATAAATACCATCTTACCCGGATGTCTATAAAGTCTTTTTTTTTTTATAAAATTAAGATTTTTAACACACACACACAACACAACATACGCACAACATGCACACACAACGCACATACAAACAAATGTTCGGAACTGTAATTATATTGAGAGTCTTAATAATGGACGGTCAATTAATACTACTAATGTGTTCCAAATCTGTTGCTTAGTAGGTCACGTCTGGAGCCTGGTGCCCCGAATATCATCGCAGTTTCTGCCTAGATCGCCTGAAATTAATGGTCTCTGCCTCGGGGCCCCCAGACGGAGACCTGATGACGGCACTGCTTACATACACCTCACAATGATCCGGGCCGATCTTATGGGTAGGCAAAACTACATCCCGCGGACCGAATCTGGCCCGTCTGGCTGTTCGAGCTGGACTGCGATAAAATTGTTTAAGTTCGTTATATATATATATATAACTGTTCATCTAAATACTCCACTCATCTTACTTACTGGCCTGGCTCTTCTGTCAAATTTAAGAACCAGTTCTGACCCGCGATGGGAAAAGGTTGCCCACCCCTGGCCTCCAAGCTTCACCCCTCCATCTTTTCTTTCCCTATGCAAGCTTCTATCATGTCTGAAAGTATTATTTTACTTAATGTTGTAATGGTCTCAACAAATACAAATTTGTGTTTTTGGGCAGATATTGTACAGCGGGTCCTAGGTTTTTGTAGGCCCTAGACAAAAAGGGAAGGTTTGAAGCCTTTGTAGGTTTGGCAGTGATGGCCTTTGGTGTGGCTTTCTTTACCTAGTCGTAAAATAGGCTCTGAATTATGTATTATAGAAACAGCTTTGTTTACGGGCTCAATAACTGGTCGGACACAGGTTCAATAACTGGGCGGGCACAGGTTCAATAACTGGGCGGGCACTGGTTTAATAACTGGGCGGACACAGGTTCAATAACTGGGCGGACACAGGTTCAATAACTGGGTGGACACAGGTTCAATAACTGGGCGGACACAGGTTCAATAACTGGGCGGACAAAGGTTCAATAACTGGGCGGACACGGGTTCAATAACTGGGCGGACAAAGGTTCAATAACTGGGCGGACACAGGTTCAATAACTGGGCGGACACAGGTTCAATAACTGGGCGGACACAGGTTCAATAACTGGGCGGACACAGGTTCAATAACTGGGCGGACACAGGTTCAATAACTGGGCGGACACAGGTTCAATAACTGGGCGGACACAGGTTCAATAACTGGGCGGACACAGGTTCAATAACTGGGCGGACAAAGGTTCAATAACTGGGCGGACACAGGTTCAATAACTGGGCGGACACGGGTTCAGTCACTTATTAGACACGTTTTTAATCAATGGTGGGACGCTTACTCAATCACTGGGCAGATACAGGTTCAATCACAATCATTAGGGGGATAGATCTTCAATCAATGGGTGACACAGGCGCATTATCTGGGCTGTCACAACATTCAATCACATGGATGTGTACAGGTTGAATAACTGAACAGAAGCAGGTTCGATTACTATGTGGATACCTGTTTGTTCAATGGAAAGGGGGGGGGAGAGGGGGCACAGGCTAAATAACTGGCTAGACTGATGTTTAAGTGATCATTGGGCGGACACATATTCAAACGCTGGGAAACACCGGTTCAATAACTGATTGGGCTGATGTTTGATTAATCATTGGGCGGACACATATTCAATCGCTGGGAGACACCGGTTCAATAACTGATTGGGCTGATGTTTGATTAATCAATGGGCGGACACATATTCAATCGCTGGGAGACACGGGCTCAATAACTGGTTGGGCTGATGTTTGATTAATCAATGGGCGGACACATATTCAATCGCTGGGAGACACGGGCTCAATAACTGGTTGGGCTGATGTTTGATTAATCAATGGGCGGACACATATTTAATCGCTGGGAGACACGGGTTCAATAACTGATTAGGCTGATGTTTAATTAATCATTGGGCGGACACATATTCAATTGCTGGGAGACACGGGTTCAATAACCGGGCGGACACAGGCTCGATAAATGGATAGAAACAGGTTCAATAACTCGGTGGATACGTGTTTAACCAATGGGCGGACACAGGTTCAATTATTGGGCGGACACAGGTTCAATCATGGGGCGGAAATGACGAAGTTGAGACGAAGTGTCCGACACAGTTCCGCGTTGGCGTCAGGTACCAGAACAAAACCGTAGCTGTGGCCGGGCATCTGGACCTGCCGACCGGTGACCGTTATGGGCGTGAAGGTCAAGCTGCCCTCTCCGTTGAAGGTCATCGGGACGTCACTCACTTTGACTGACCTGTGAGGGGGATGGAAACAAGTGAAAGATCTCATAAAATGAAAGCAGAAAGATTGGATCGAGGAATTAATATAACGGGAAAGTGTGTGTGTGTGGGGGGAGGGGGGGAAGGGGATTGAAAATAATCCTGCATTGTAGAATGAATAACTGCAGACCTGTATGTCCCGGGGTTTGATTCCCCGCTAATCGACTGGGGATTCTTGTCAGGTCCGGGTGAAAGTCGCCAAGCACCTGACATAAGTTGGAGGAAGAGTGGACATTGTACTATGTCATCTAGGTATGTCTCCGTGGTGCCTTCATTACAGGAACCCGTGGGGGGTATGGGGAGAGGGTGAATGAAGGGCACTTTAAATTGGTTCAAGAAGATCGCATCTGTCTACATGGGACGTGCTAAATAATAAATAAAATACAAGACTTTTGGTAATCAGAAAGTCACTTTGCATCTTGAAAAAAACTTACTTAGAAAAGTGTATATATATAATAACGGTGTGGGTTCTGCGTTAAATCGAAAGTAAAGAATTAATACAACAGTATTTCAGATTAAAATCGTCAAACGTAAACAATAGTAATAAAAATCATTTTAAAAAAATCGGATCTGCCCGAAACCAAAAAATAACCTAGCCTACCGATCAAACCGAAGGGGATATAATTCTAAGCAAATTTTTTGCAGGGTACAGCTAGTACATATGTATTGTTATAACTATACTTCACCCCTTTCTACACCCCCCCTCCCCACGGAGATAATTGACAAAATCACAAATTTCGGACAACGGCTAGACGTTATCATTCCGGTCTGTCTATAAAAAGGGAGCATGCTGTAATTCAAGTGGTCAAACACACAGCAGAGTAGACACACAGTGAGACGAGTACCAGACAGGGACAGTACTGTACATTCTATATAGACTGTAAATAAATCTTGGATTATTCAACTAACAAACTCACGTGTTATCGAGTGCCTACCTTGGAGAACTTCATAACAACCAATATATATATAAATATTGGGGTGGCCCAAAATAACTTTTTGTCAATTTTTTTTTTGGAGCATTTTGTTTTTTGTTTCCTTTGACTTCAAAACAGCACAGAAAAAATTTCATGAATATTTGACTTTATTTAGTACTGCCTCATCGACACTGAAATTTTAAATCATTTCGAATGAATTTTGGATGTGAGTATATATATATAATGTACATAGAAAATGCTAGAAGTTTCTGGAAGGTTCTGTGAAATCTCTAGAAGGTTCTAGAAAAACGGGAAAAAAAACTTGAGCGGTTCTGGGAAATTCTAGAAAACTCTAGAAGTTTTGATTTTCATATAAATAGCCAGCTTCACCAGTGCATTTCAATTTAGCTATAAAAATCAAGTGTTATAAGATCAAATGTTGCGGCTATATAAATATCATTCATTTAGTTATGACTTCTAGGTCGAAAAGTGTTCATTTAACTGGCATAGAAGTTGACACAACTCCTGTTTATTGAGCTAGGTACTTCCCCTATTTGAGCCTACTGGCCAATGGCATGTTTACAAACACAGCCGTATGGCAGTTGGTACAATTTTTTCATGACCTATTTCTTTGCTAGTATACTGTCCAGTGGATATGTCAATGTTTATTGAGCTAGGTACTTCCCCTAACTGAGCCTACTGGCCAATGGTATGTTTACAAACACACCCGTCTTCAATAAGACATTTGGGAGTAGTACAACTGGACCGGATGTGCTGCTATTCAAGCTCTTTTAGACGTGTTGACCGAAAATAAGACAGGCAGACATTAGTATATGCCACGATGTTCGACTGGAGCAAAATCTCAAGCCATTAAAAGAAGAAGTCATCACATTTTGTTCAAATATCCTCCAATTGAAAGACAACTCAAGATATTTGCCACGTGAAGATTACAAAGAACTTCTGACTCTGAATCTTATCTTCCTGGGACGCACCTCTGAACGATCTGGTTTCATCAAGCTTCTTATTGATTATAAGAATGTTTCTCCCTTCATTTCTCAGACTGCATTGAAAACGATTGGCCGACATCTCTGGTACCTTAGTGTAGAACCATGGAAATCTAGATATAGCATCAGGAAGGACAACCAATATTTTAAAAAATACGGTTTAGGCTGACACACAATCAAGTGTTTAGCGTTAGTCTTCATGTTTAATAGCAGTTTTGTATATTTGGTACTTATGTTTTTATGAAATAAACACAAACGCAATTAAAGTTTGAAAACTTTTAATAACAAATTTTTTAATTTAAAATCTTTATTTTGTCAATTTATTTATTTTTCGTTTTTTTCATTGGTTTTTCATGAACCGTTTCATTCAATTGCTTAACATAATTTTTAGACGAACAATTAAAAAATTTAACAGAAATAAGTTCTTTTAAATTATGATTGAAATTACAAACATTTTCTTCAATCAGCAATGACTCATCAATTGTTACTCTATCAACAATTTTAATAAACATTTTTTTTATTTGTTTGTCCTAGAAATAGTTTCAGACTATTTGCTGATCTTTTCAATGAATTGAATACTTTCCAATTTTGTAGGCAAGTAGAGAAGGTGTACTCAGATGGCTTCAATAGCCCTCCTCTGTTGACATCGTTCAAAAAAACATCCAGCTTTTTCAATCTTAATTCGTCAATGTCTTTAAATTTTTCATCGACTAATATTTCTCTACAGCTGGTACACTTATTCTGATGAATGATGGAATGTGCAATTGCTCCTGCAACATAATATATGTTGATGCTTCATCGTCATTAGGGCTTTCCGAAATTTTTAAACAATCTAAAATTGCATTTACATTTTCATCCGTACCAGCTGGCAAGCTTTTAACATCATCAATGAAATCATCGATCTCGCTAATATTCAATTTTGAATGACTTAACAGAGACATCATTTTTATCTTGGTGTTGCTATCTGCAACTTGTCGAACTGAGACAAAATAATTGCCCCCTGACATTTGGCGCAACCATCCAAATCTCAACTCTATGGGGTCCGACTGCAGATGACCAAGGATGATGAATCTCAAGTCTGTCTCACTCATCAAATATTGCAACAACTAGCAAGAGCAGAACATGTTTGACCAACAGCCAAATAAGTCTCACGACTGAGTCCTTTTGTTTTTGCGTTTTGCCAGCTGTGTAGGAAATCACGAAATTCTAAGAGAAATTCTATTTTCCAATCAGAGGAAGATTTTACTGGATCCATGTGGTAGTTTCTTTTTCTTTTCCCCTTCGAACAAGTTTTTACATGTAAAACTTCCCAGAGTTTGGTGATAATACCCACAAACCAAGCTGTTGCACTCCATTCAACTTTATTTTCATGCTCCACATAATATTTTAAAGCATTCACAGTCGATTCGCAAAACACTGACGATGAGAGTTTGACAGACATTTTCTCAATATTTGTAGGATTCAGTACTTTCGCAATCAGCTTGTATGCTTTTTTAACAACCATGTTAAGCTCCAAGTTGTAAAGATCCTCAATGTGCTGAAAATCGGCTGATGAATCAGGTGCTGCAATGTTATTGTTGCAAAATTTTGGAAAGACAAAGGATCGTCGATTCAAAAAGTTATTGTATATATTTTTTAAATTGTGGACTGCATCGAAAATTAAAAACATTGGCTGATTAATCCATTTGTTTTCAATAGATGGTTTAATCGTGCCTCCACAAAGTTCTTGAATATAAAACTTTCTGTTAACAGCTGCATTGTCAACCGAAATGCCAATTACAATAACCCCTGCTCGGTGCACCATTTCCATCACTTCTGTGTAACATTGATGCATTTGGCCAGCAGTCAAATTATGGATAGGGTAGAGAGCTACCGTATCTCTAAATTATGACAAAAAGATTTAAGGCCCAGTACTACAGAATGGACCTTTTTTCTTTAAATTTGTAGCTAATGTAAAGACACTTGGCAAGAAATGGAGCGAACACATTTTTGAATATTTCCCAGGCTGAAAATTTTGGCAAGGATTAGCTCTAATCCATTTTTCACATAATTCCACATTGTTTAATGGATACGAATGAAAAGAAACTCCTTTACTTTCCGCTTTTTCAACACTGCCATATCCACTTTTGCATCCGTATGCAGAACACTTATTGACCATTTTCTTAGTTATTTATTATATTTAAAATTAGATTTATAAACCAAAACAATTATTATACGTAAATTTTACCGAGAAAAAGAGAAATTTTAGAAAAACAACAGTAATAACACAAAATAAAACCCGAATAAACAATGGACGAACGAAAACAAGCAAGCATGTATATAATAGTGCAACTTTGTTTAACCCTTGCGTCAGCCTAAACCGTACACGGCTAGAATGAAATTTTGTTTGGTTGTCTATCCTGGTGTTATATCTAGATATCCATGGTAGAACTCATTCCTCTGGTTCTCTTTTCTCAACGTGTCTCAGTGGATGAGAAAAACAGCCTTGCTGCTTGCTTGAGGCAATTCATGGAGAAATCTTCTGATGATCAGAAAGAAGAAAGGTGCATCCGCAGCACAAATGATCCTTCAGCACTTCATAATGTGACATAAAAGGATTTTGTGACCTCGTCATCGCTGCTCTTCTTTAATGCTCTTCTGCTTCCCACATATTTTCTCATGACTGATGCTTCCACCTGGCAACAAACCCCATTATTTCAGAAGGCAACATCAGTGGTCTCTTCCTTGAAAGTTCTCAATGACTGTGCCGAGCGGGGAATTACACTGGCGTCATCATTCAACTCATCTCTCACCAAATCAGAGGAGGAAAAGCAGTACTTTTTCCAAATTGCTGAACAGCATCGCAAAGAGTTTCCAGATGAAAAAAAAAGTCAACTGTGCTGAAGAGATCGCAACTTGAAGACCTTCAAGTGCATCAGAAAGTATAGACTAAAAAACTTTTAAAGTGTATTTTTGAATGGCGTACTTAGAACTACTCTACAGTCAGGTTAATGTGTCTTGTAACTAGTATTTTTTTACTGTTTAATTCCTACTGTGTAATATAATTGTTCTTTGTATCTAAATACAGTAGTCAAATTTTAAACCTTGCAAAATTTTTATTTGTTGCAACTGGCGAATACCATAAAACACGAGATAACAAGTGCACTGTGGCAGTATTTATAGGAGCCCAAATGGTGTGAAATTTGGTATATACATGTTTTAAATCCTAAAATGCTCATGATAAAAAATCAACTTTATTTTTTTCCATTATAAAGTGAGCCACCCTAATATATATATATATATATATATATATATATATATATATATATATATATATATATGTTGTACTTATGCACATTGGTCATTTAAATATTATTGCAATTTAATCTAATGTAAGCCAAATAAAATCATCATGGTATCTTCTTGAAATAATTACAACATTGCTTAAAGCAACCTATGTCACCAAACTACGTCACCAAACTACGTCACCCAACTATGTCACCAAACTATGTCACCAAACTACGTCACCCAACTATGTCACCAAACTATGTCACGTCACCAAACTATGTTACCAAACTACGTCTGCAAACTATGTCACCAAACTATATCACAAATCTGTATCACCAAACAGTGATATTTTGTTGACATTTCGACATATATGACAGAGAATTGAACTAACGTGGAGTGCAGGTCTCCGTCAGTCCCAGGTGTAAAGAAGTAAGTGTCCACTTTGTGGTTAGTGAACTGTTTGAGTGAGACGGTCACTGGGCTGTCCCGTACATTCAGCAAGTAGATGACCACAGCTCCAGATTTGGACCTAATACACACAAATAAATGGTTAAATTGATATATTACGTAAGTAAATTTTAGTGTTTAAAAAATAAATGAGTTAACATTACGAAAAAGTCATTATATTTTCATTCGTATTTGTTCAGCTACACCCATGTTCATATTGCCATTGTTCAACAATCAACATATACAAACCATACCCCCCCACCCCCATACCTCCGACGGTTTAACAAATGCGATCATTCAGCCATTACAGTACTGAGAAATACGCAGTTGAGTAAAAACAAAAACAAAAACTTACGCAGTAGACTTGGCGCAGTTGGCGTAAGCTCTGAGGTGCGGTGGGTTGCCTTGGACCTCTAGCACCGGGCCTTCAACAAGCCTTTTAAACAGCACAGAGAGGAAGTAATCCTGTCGATAAAACATCCACGTTTATATTTCATTGTTATGTCCCTTACACTGCATTTTTTTTTTTAAAAGTCAAATAGATGTTTAGTGTTAGAGAAAACTGTTTCACGGTGTCGACATGTTGGTATTACCATGGAGAAAGAAAAACGAAACAGAGTGCGTTAAGTCTATGTGAATGAAGATCAGTGTGGGATCCACTCACTACTTGGGGTGGGAGTTGGGGGACGGGAGGGTGGGATTAGATCTATTATTGGGGGCAATAGGAATAATTCAATTGTTGAATGGGTGGGGTGGGGGGGAATTGAATGAAGGAATAGGTGGGGGGGGGAGGGGTGGGGGGCACCAAAAGGTTGGGGGAAACACTGGTATAGAGTGCGAATCCAGTGACGTAGGGAGGGTTGCACAGATGCCCCTTTCAAGGGAGTTTACGCCCCACTCAGATCTTGGGGGCGGGGGGGGTAGGGCGCCGAATAATAAAAAATGCACGTAACCGTCAAAAGGCGCCAACACCTGGCTAACACAGTGCATGCATCTGTTATTAAGTAAATGAATCATTTGTGAGTCTAGGATGTGTATATCAAGATGTTTATTTACGGGCAAGGCAGGCTGAAAGTATGCTGGCTACATCTGGGGTAGTGAATACATCAGACATTATACACATATGCTGCCCCCCACACACACACACACTCCAACCACACCCCACTGACGAAAAGGTTTCAATTTTGATATGAAACAAACTATTCACTTTTCAAACGTATTTAAAAATGACGTCAAAAATGTCTTCAATAAAATTACCGGTAATGGTTTGAGCGGCCATGGACTAATCAGTGAGTAGGTTTTACTCCACAGGTTGAATCTGTAAAGTCGTTTGACTCCGTACAATGAGGAGACACCAAGTTTGTCCAACCACCTGTCGGAAATAAAACACGACGGGGTCATTGAAACGGAAATAGATATGACGTATGCTGGAGGCGTGGCAGAATTTAATAAAATAAATAAACATGGCACGGTAAGTGAACACAGAAATATGTTTGCAAGTGTAGAAATCTAAACGAGCACAGTGAAGTGCAGTAAGTACAGTACAGTACAATACAATATAGTACAGTACAGTACAATACAGTACAGTAAAGTAAATACAGTAGGTACAGTGCCATGCGGTACAGTACAGTAAGTAGGTACAGTGAGTACGGTGAATATGCTTTGTACAGTAAGTACTGTAAGTACTGTAAGTACTGTGAGTACAGTGAATACAGTAAGTACAGTGAATACAGTGAGTACAGTGAATATAGTGAATACAGAGAGTACAGTGAATACAGCAAGTACTGTACGTACAGTGAGTACAGTGAATACAGTGAGTTCTGTAAGTACGGTGAGTACAGTGAGTACTGAAAGAACGGTGAGTACAGTGAATACAGTGAGTTCTGTAAGTACGGTGAGTACAGTGAGTACTGAAAGAACGGTGGGTACGGTGAATACAGTGAGTTCTGTAAGTGCGGTGAGTACGGTGAATACAGTGAGTTCTGTAAATGCGGTGAGTACGGTGAATACAGTGAGTTCTGTAAGTGCGGTGAGTACGGTGAATACAGTGAGTTCTGTAAGTGCGGTGAGTACGGTGAATACAGTGAGTTCTGTAAGTACGGTGAGTACAGTGAGTACTGTAAGAACGGTGAGTACAGTGAGTACTGTAAGAACGGTGAGTACTGTAAGTACGGTGAGTACAGTGGATGCTGTGAGTTCTGTAAGTACGGTGAGTACAGTGAGTACTGTAAGAACGGTGAGTACAGTGAATACAGTGAGTTCTGTAAGTACGGTGAGTACAGTGAGTACTGAAAGAACGGTGAGTACGGTGAATAACGTGAGTTCTGTAAGTGCGGTGAGTACGGTGAATACAGTGAGTTCTGTAAGTGCGGTGAGTACGGTGAAAACAGTGAGTACTGTAAGAACGGTGAGTACAGTGAGTACTGTAAGAACGGTGAGTACGGTGAATAACGTGAGTTCTGTAAGTGCGGTGAGTACGGTGAATACAGTGAGTTCTGTAAGTGCGGTGAGTACGGTGAAAACAGTGAGTACTGTAAGAACGGTGAGTACAGTGAGTACTGTAAGAACGGTGAGTACTGTAAGTACTGTGAGTACAGTGGATGCAGTGAGTTCTGTAAGTACGGTGAGTACAGTGAGTACTGTAAGAACGGTGAGTACAGTGAATACAGTGAGTTCTGTAAGTACGGTGAGTACAGTGAGTACTGAAAGAACGGTGAGTACGGTAAATAACGTGAGTTCTGTAAGTGCGGTGAGTACGGTGAATACAGTGAGTTCTGTAAGTGCGGTGAGTACGGTAAATACAGTGAGTTCTGTAAGTACGGTGAGTACAGTGAGTACTGTAAGAACGGTGAGCACAGTGAGTACTGTAAGAACGGTGAGTACAGTGAGTACTGTAAGTACGGTGAGTACAGTGAATACAGTGAGTTCTGTAAGTACGGTGAGTACAGTGAGTACTGAAAGAACGGTGAGTACGGTGAATACAGTGAGTTCTGTAAGTGCGGTGAGTACGGTGAATACAGTGAGTTCTGTAAGTGCGGTGAGCACGGTGAATACAGTGAGTTCTGTCAGTGCGGTGAGTACAGTGAATACAGTGAGTTCTGTAAGTACGGTGAGTACAGTGAGTACTGTAAGAACGTTGAGTACGGTGAATACAGTGAGTTCTGTAAGTACGGTGAGTACAGTGAGTACTGTAAGAACGGTGAGCACAGTGAGTACTTTAAGAACGGTGAGTACAGTGAGTACTGTAAGTACGGTGAGTACAGTGAGTTCTGTAAGTACGGTGAGTACAGTGAGTACTGTAAGAACGGTGAGTACAGTGAATACAGTGAGTTCTGTAAGTACGGTGAGTACAGTGAGTACTGTAAGAACGGTGAGTACAGTGGATACAGTAAATACGGAGAGTACAATTAAGTACAGTACAGTATACCAAGTTCCAAATTGGACCCCCCCCAACCAAATAAAAATAGAGTGAGAGGGGAGAGGTTAATCCCCACCCCCTCCCAACAATAGGTTTTTAACTATTGAAATATTTGTTTGTTTTTTGTTTGTTATTCTGTATCCTCGGTGTAAATACACATCAAATGTAGCAACACTAACCAACATTTCTTTTTTAAACAGAACCAAAATAATAATACTAAACAAGACACCTATCATACATAATTAGCAGTGGAAATATTCAGTAGTGAATTCAAAATGCCCCCCCCCCTCCAGCTAAAAAAAATAAAAGAAACAACTTACAAAAATCCAGCCACGAATCGGTCAGCGACTCCGGGCAGTCCACCACCGGACACACTGGACGTCTCCGTAATGCTGACCGGCTTGGTGCAGTTGTTCTCCTTCATGTACTGTCGGTTCCTGATGAGGTTTATCTTCAGTTCGTCCATCCCGGTGGTGTTGATGAAGTGGCGGTAGGTTGGTTTGTGGTAAGCGAAATTCACATAGTAGCTGTGGAGGAGACGTGGATGGTCAGTTTTACAAGGTGCAAAAATAAATATTAAAAAAAACCGCTTTTCCTTTTTTTTGCGTTTTGTGGGCTGGCTAGAAGAGCAGAGGGGGTGGGGATGGGGGGGTGGGGGTATGTAGACTAAACCACTACGTGTTTTTATTATTGTTTTTGTTTTCAATTAGTATACACGCAAATATTTAATATTGGAGTATTCGTTTTTCAATTTTTAAAATAGAACCCACTGCAGGGCTGAAAATTTTAGATAACTTGAGACTCAACGTTCTGGGTTTAGTTCAAGGTACACTACTATCACACACACACACACACACACAAACACACACACACACACACACACACAGACACACACACACACACACACACACGGCGGCTCATTGAGAGAAATTGTTCAGTTGTTGTTTTGTTTTTTGTTTTTAAATCCGCTAAACACAAATCTTGTCTTAAACAGAGGCGTAGATTTAACGTCAGGGACACGGTGCACGCGTAAGGGGGGACCCCCGAATTATGATGGGGGCCCCGGCAAACCCCCCAATCTTTATACATTCGAAGCTCAACTTTATACCCCGTTTAGATTTCTCCATTCATTGCATGGGCCCAGTATTGACTGCCTGCGTCGGGGTACACAACCGACATTGATCCGCCTCTGTTAAAACCACTGGCGTAGCAGGCGTCTGTGGAGCTCTGGGTATACTGTTTTTAAAAACTCAACCCATTACCTTGCCAAAAGTACCCATTACCTTTCCAAAAGTACCCATTACCTTGCCAAAAGTACCCATTACCTTGCCGAAAGTACCAATTACCTTGCCAAAAGTAACCATTACCTTGCCAAAAAGTACCCATTACCTTGCCAAAAAGTACCCATTACCTTGCCAAAAAGTACCCATTACCTTGCCAAAAAGTACCCATTACCTTGCCAAAAAGTAACCATTACCTTGCCAAAAAGTACCCATTACCTTACCAAAAAGTACCCATTACCTTGCCAACAAGTACCCATTACCTTGCCAAAAAGTACCCATTACCTTGCCACAAGTACCCATTACCTTGCCACAAGTACCCATTACCTTGCCAAAAAGTACCCATTACCTTGCCACAAGTACCCTAGCACGACAACTGACGCCCCCCACCCCCTGAGTCTTAAAATAATGTTAAAAAATAAACACATTAATCAGAATTATTATATATTATATATTTTGGGGTGGGATGGAGGGGGGGGGGTTGGGATGGTTCTGAATGCGTCTAAGAATTAAAACATGAGTGGCAACAATAACGTCATGGAACCAAAATTGTTTAAAAGGTTTTTGAAATATTTTGGTCTCTGGGGGACAAGTCAAACACATTCATCTCAACAACTTCTTCCCCCCTCCCTCCCCCGTTCCTACTTTTTAACTAATTTGTACCACCAAAAGAATGACCTCATAACCTCCCCCACCCTTTATTTTCGTTATCCACCCCCCCCACAGCAGTACTTACGATGAAATGTACGGGCCTGAAGCGGTCGGCTGCGAGCACTCAGGTCCAAGGATGGAACTAGCCATGTACATGGGGTAGCTATGCACCAGTTTCCTAAACTTCTGGAAGTCTTTGGCTGCCCACTGGGTGGAGTATGTCATATTGAGGACACGGACGTACGAGTTGGGCTCTGGAGGGGGGGGAATGTTAACTCCGAGTTTTATAACATACATATGTAATTAATTTGTGTGTATATGTGTGTATATATATGTGTGTGTGTATATATATATATGTGTGTGTTTGTGTATATATGTGTGTGTTTGTGTATGCAGTGATCTTGGACACAGAAGTAAGATTTCCCTTCTCTAGAAAACTGTTGAACTAGAGATGAGCCAAAATAAAGTAGAGATGAGATCAACTAGAAATGAGTTAAATTAGAGATCAGCTTTACTAGAGATGGGTTAAACTAAAGATAACTTAGAGTACAGATGAGTTAAACTAGAGGAATCTTAGACTAGAGTTGAGTTAAAGTAATGATGAGTTAATCGAGAGATTACTTCAAACTATTCACCATTTCCCAGTTGAAAGTCTGGTATCGGAATTTGATTTTTCTCTGCATAGTCCAGGAAAGCTCTGGCGTTGTCGTCATTCCAGTCGTTGTTAGGCCTGCGATCTAAGTTGGCAAAGTTCATGGACACTCTCCAGTCTACTGACCGCATAAAGTTGAACAGTCTCTGCCAAGTACTCACTAGTTACACAAATAATTAAAAAAAAAATCACCATAAATGCCCATTGTTTTGTCATGGGAAACTCTACTCACTATGCTGCCCTCATAAGGAAGAAAGTAGTGTTGTTTTTGTTGACGAAAACTAAAACTAAAACCTTCGTTGACGAAAATGTTGACTTTTCGTCAACGAGAACTAAAACTAAAACTAAAATTAGCAGCAAGACTAAAACTAGACGAAAACTAAAATTATTACAGAAAAAACGAAATAAAAACTGAAACTAAAATATAGTGTTGCTTTCGTTCACGAAAACTAAAACTAAAACCTTCGTTAACAAAAATGTTGACTTTTCGTCAACGAGAACTAAAACTAAAACTAAAATTAGCAGCAAGACTAAAACTAGACGAAAACTAAAATTATTACAGAAAAAACGAAATAAAAACTGAAACTAAAATATGACCTGGAACTAAAACAACACTAGAAGAAAGTACTTATCTGCATCTGAGTAGATTTTGAGAAATAGAGGAAAAATGACTTTCCGATTCCTCTTCAAAAATGCACTCACGGTCTACATGACTGTTAAAATTTGACCAATTGGAGGCCACTTACGGCTTTCTAGCGTAGTAATATGATTGGTTAACTGATTAACATACCAAATATACCTCTATCTCGTAATATGATTGGTTAACTGATTAACATACCAAATATACCTCTATCTCCTAATATGATTGGTTAACTGATTAACATACCAAATATACCTCTATCTCCTAATATGATTGGTTAACTGATTAACATACCAAATATACCTCTATCTCATTTTTCACCAAAAATGCAGACACGTATTTTTTTTTTTGCTTATGAGGGCAGTGTGAGTAATACATGTTGAAATTCAGTTTTTATTGAATTAAAGAAATTTCGCTAACAATCGCTACAGACTGATAACATTACTTAAATGAAACAGACAGGGGCTTTAAGGGCCGGCCTTACATATCACGGGGGCCCAATTTAACGGAGGCTTGTGAGGCCCCCCTCTATTATTTATTTTTTTACAATAACAACTATTACTACTAATGTTAAATTTTAATTGCGGGCCCCTGCCAGGCGCGGGGCCCAATCGGTCTAAGGCCGGCCCCGGGGGGGTCGTCTTTAACATCAAATTGACCAACTGACCGGACATGTCCTGGTTGGGAAACGGTTTGCCGTTGACGATCTGCTGACCTAGATATGGGGGAAACAGAGGCCGGCACAGGATGCGAACTGACATGGGGGACAGTTGGCGGCACAGATGTCTGGTGTAGAAGTTGCTGTAAGAAAATGGAAGAACGATTTGTCGTCTGCTGGCGATGTCGTCATCTCATATCGTCATCGTGTTTCGTATGTCATCGTGTTATGTATGCCATAAAGCCACCATGTTGACATTCTCTGTCATCATGTCGGAATTTCATTAAGATGACATGTCTCTGTGACATCAAGTGTCATTTGATAAGATTATGTCACTATATCGCTGTGTCATCTTGTCGTAGTGTTATCAAGTCATCATGTCAATTTTTCTATCATAACGTCATAATGTTGTCAATAGTTGTCATGTAATAATGTCACAACGTCACATAGTGAATCCATGCCATTCTAGTGGCAGCTGATAGAGTAACAGATGCCACCATGTCATCTTGTCATAATGTCGCAATGTCATCATGTCAGCATTTAATCATATCACTGCACCATTCATGTCATAATGTCATCATGTCAGCATTTTATCATACCATTGCGCCATTCATGTCATAATGTCATCATGTCAGCATTTTATCATACCATTGCGCCATTCATGTCATAATGTCATCATGTCAGCATTTTATCATACCATTGCGCCATTCATGTCATAATGTCATCATGTCAGCATTTTATCATATCACTGCACCATTCATGTCATAATGTCATAATGTCATCATGTCATTATATGGCCATGTTACCACGCAACGGCTGATACGATTGAAACCATTGCAGCGTCATACCTATTTGCAATGGGGTTCAAAACACCAGGGCGGCATTCTCCTATAAGCTACAGTGTCTAAAGTATTTGTTAGAAAAAATTTACTTTCATTAGACTCAAACAGTGCAAAAAGTTCCTACTCAAAAGTAAAATAGTCAAACAGATCAAAATTTCCTACTCAAAAGTAAAATAGTCAAACAGATCAAAAAGTTCCTACTCAAAAGTAAAATAGTCACACAGATCAAAAAGTTCCTACTCAAAAGTAAAATAGTCAAACTTGCTGACAATGTGGGGCAAGCCAACACTTAGGAACAGACTGTCCACACTCGCGTTGCTTCTGTCCAGTCGCACTTCGATGTTGACCACTTCGTTTCTCTTGTCTCTCTGCAAGTTTACATGGTCAGCTGCGGTCAGTGAGAGGAAATACACAGATGTCCAGAAACTGACCAGGCAAAGTTTGTCCATTGTCCTGATTAAAATAAATGATTCACAACAGATACTTTTTAAAAAATGCTTTATTTTGAGTGTCTGGTCAAATGGATGACATGTGATTGAGCGTTTGGTCAAATGGATGACATGTGATTGAGCGTTTCGTCAAATGGATGACATGTGATTGAGCGTTTGGTCAAATGAATGACATGTGATTAAGCGTTTGGTCAAATGGATGACATGTGATTGAGCGTTTGGTCAAATGAATGACATGTGATTGAGAGTTAGGTCAAATGGATGACATGTCATGTGGTATTAATTCATATTCAGGCTTGTAAGACATTTTATTACAAAGAAATACAATTTATTTAAATTGCCTCGTTGTCTAGAATCTTAATCTGATGAAGTGCGAGTACCCCTGGGGGTCACGTGACCGTGTATCGCATTAAAAAAGTAAGGGCATTCCATTATGAAAACGCAGTGGCTCCGGATACGTGTAAGCGTACTACGTATTTTTTTTTCGGGACACGTCTAGCAAACTTTGATGACGTCAGTAAACAGAATGAATGAGAACTCTTATTTACTGCAGACGTTGATGACGTCATTTACTGTTAATAATCGGAGATATATTTTTTTTTCGGGGACCATCAATAGATCTTGCTCCACAGCCTAACCCTATCCCTAACCCTATCCCTATCCCTAACCCTATCCCTAACCCTATCCCTAACCCTATCCCTAACCCTAATCCTGAAAAAAAAATTATGTCTCTGAGAGGTAGTGTTGTTTTAGTCCCAGGTCATATTTTAGTTTCAGTTTTTATTTCGTTTTTTCTGTAATAATTTCAGTTTTCGTCTAGTTTTAGTCTTGCTGCTAATTTTAGTTTTAGTTCTAGTTCTCGTTGACGAAAAGTCAAGATTTTCGTCAACGAAGGTTTTAGTTTTAGTTTTCGTCAACGAAAACAACACTACTGAGAGGAATCGAACCCGCATATAGTTAGCCGAAATGGGTCACGGCCAAGCGATTAACCCACTATGCCAGCGCGCCACACAAACATAGCTACAATTTTAATGTATAATCAGAAAAAATTGCTCGGTTTATGCAATTTCCCGCGAAAAGAAAATAACTTTAAATCATAAGAGTTCATTCTGTTTACAGACGTCATCAAAGTTTGCTAGACGTGTCCCGAAAAAAAAATACGTAGTACGCTTAGACGTATCCGGAGCCACTGCGTTATGAAAATATGTACATGTATTCACGAACTTACGTGTGAGGGGTTTACCAGGTGGGCACACTATCTCACTGTCTGGGGGGTACAGTCGCGAAAGAAAAAAAAGGGGGTGAGAACCACTAGTTTAGAAACATACCAGCCATTGGCTGTCTTCTTTTTTTTTAAACTGTTGATTAATATATTTGAAAACAAACTTCAAATACACTATCTAATATAAAAATACTTTTATAAGTATAATTTTGTGGCTTTTGTTCAATTAAATAAATTGTATTGATTATGTGACGTATTCACCCCCCAGCCTTTATATAGGTGCCTGACTTACGGCTGGGCGTTGTGCTAACCACTCGATTCCCTTTATAAGCCGAGTTTTCAGCAACAGATGAATCCTACAGTTTATTTATCTGTCCCGTTGCTAAGAGAACTAACATTAGAGTTCTATAGATTAGTGAGGGATGGGATTCAGGAATTATTTTATTTTTATTTTTGTTTAACAATAGAAACACAACTTTTGTTAATAAGAGAAAGATGTGAACTTTTATTAAACTGTGATCATTCCACTTCATCACAATTAAAAATGTGAAGTTTTGAGGAACGTGCCTTGGTCCGAGGAAACGATAAATTTTGATGGTGTCCATGTTTATGACGTCATTATGGCCGGCGGGCAACTCGACCTATACAACATATACACCATATACAGCCTATACACCATATACAACCTATACACCATATACAACCTACACAACCTATACAACCTATACACCATATACGACCTATACAACATATACACCAAATACAACCTATACACCATATACAACCTATACAACCTATACAACCTATACACCATATACGACCTATACAACCTATACAACCTATACAACTAATACACCATATACAACCTACACAACCTATACAACCTATACACCATATACAACCTATACAAACTATACAACATATACACCAAATACAACCTATACACCATATACAACCTATACAACCTATACAACCTATACAACTTATACACCATATACAACCTACACAACTTATACAACCTATACACCATGTACGACCTATACAACCTATACACCATATACAACCTATACAACTTCTACACCATATACAACCTACACAACCTATACACCCTATACAACATATACAACATATACACCATATACAACCTATACAGCCTATACAACATATACAACCTATACACCATATACAACATATACAACCTATACAGCCTATACAACATATACAACATATACACCATATACAACCTATACAGCCTATACAACATATACAACCTATACACTATATACAACATATACAACCTATACAGCCTATACACCATATACAACCTATACACCATATACAACCTGTACAACATAAAGTTCTATAATTATTACACAATTTAAAAAATATATCGTTTTTAGCCATAAAAATCAAATTCCTATGTAGGTCATTGAACAATGAACTGATCAAATTTTTCCTTAAAATGCCGGGGGGGGGTATATTTTGTTTTCAATGCTGAATCAATAATCCCTTGCTGATCTATAGACCATCATCATCTTACCTTTACATCCCTTGCTAATCTATAGACCATCATCATCTTACCTTTACATCCCTTGCTAATCTATAGACCATCATCATCTTACCTTTACATCCCTTGCTAATCTATAGACCATCATCATCTTACCTTTACATCCCTTGCTAATCTATAGACCATCATCGTCTTACCTTTACATCATCCCTTGCTAATCTATAGACCATCATCATCTTACCTTTACATCCCTTGCTAATCTATAGACCATCATCATCTTACCTTTACATCCCTTGCTAATCTATAGACCATCATCGTCTTACCTTTACTCGGCGATTCGTTTTTCTCGACCTTTTAAATATTAACTGTAAAAAAAATAAATACATAAAACTGTTCATAACATGTGTCCCTAATATGGCTGCCTCAATAGTCCAAACAGACTGACCAGCTCTTTAGAAATATTTAATAAAAAAGTCCATAATGGCTGGAAATGTGTGACGTCATGTGAACAAACCGCAAACGATATTATATGTCGTCGGTCGTTGCTCCGGAAAATGTGTGCTTGGGGGTGTGTGGGGTGTGTGTGTGTGTGTGTGTGTGTGTGTGGAGGGAGACAGACGCTAATACAATTTGTGCAACAGAAAAATTATCTACCTGCAAATGTCTGTCTGTCTGTCATTCCTTTACCCCCCCCCCCACCCTCCCCTTGTTCTTCGCTTCAACAGCTGTGACATTACGTCTGCTGTGACATTACGTCTGCTGAGTTTCTCCATAAACGTTCACAGTTCTTCAATGACCATAGGCAGAGACTTACCTTCAATGACCATAGGCAGAGACTTACAGAAATATAACACAACAAGCCCTTAGTACAACAATACGACAAGCCTATAGTACAACAATAAGACAATCTCATAGTACAACAATAAGACAAGCTCATAATACAACAATGCAACAATCTCATAGTACAACAATAAGACAAGCTCATAGTACAACAATGCAACAATGTCATAGTACAACAATACAACAAGCACATAGTACAACAATACAACAAGCACATAGTACAACAAGATAGACCGCCCTTAACATAAGACAGACCGCCCATAATACAACAAGACAGACAATTCATTATATAAAAAGACAGACCGCTCATAGTAAATCAGGACTTGAACACACTACACACACTACACTACACACTCTAACACTACACAAGAACCAAATACAATGAAAGACGAATTGATATTTAAAAAAGAAAATAAAAAAAACCGACCGGACCATAACATGACCATTGCATACGTCAGACATGGTACCTTCATTTAATTAATAGAGACCCACAGATCGCAAGAATGATAAACTAGGCTGGACTGCATACTAGACTGGACTGCATACTAGACTGGACTGCATACTAGACTGGACTGCATACTAGACTTGACTGCATACTAGACTGGACTGCATACTAGACTGGACTGCATACTAGACTGGACTGCATACTAGACTGGACTGCATACTAGACTTGACTACATACTAGACTGGACCTCATACTAGACTGGACCTCATACTAGACTGGACTGCATACTAGACTTGACTACATACTAGACTGGACCTCATACTAGACTGGACCTCATACTAGACTGGACCGCATACTAGACTTGACTACATACTAGACTGGACCTCATACTAGACTGGACTGCATACTAGACTTGACTACATACTAGACTGGACCTCATACTAGACTGGACCGCATACTAGACAGGGTGTAAATTATTTCCTATCCCAGTAGTCCCCTCAAAAGAATTATAAAACTCTCCCCCCCCGGACCGTCCAGATGACTATTCTGTTCTATCCCCCACCCCCACCCACATCCCAATCTCTCCCCCCCTCTTTAACCAACCCCCAACCCTCCATTTGATTTCTAATTAAGTCCACACACTGACCGGTTGAATACCTTAAGCAGCCTTGTGTGTGTGTGTGTGTGTGTGTGTGTGTTTGTGTGTGTGTGGGCAGTGCCGCCGAGAGGGGGTCGGGGGGGGGGAAATGCCCAGGGGCCCGGTGAGTTTTATGGCGAGTTTTAGAGACCCGGACTGAGCTGGCCAATCAACTTTTGAAAATAGTATTAACAGCACGGGGGGGGGGGCGTGACAGCCCTGTCCAGGAGCCCAAAGAAATTTCTGTCGGTGGGTATTTTTTAAGGGTTTGTTTGTGGGTGTGTTTGATTGTTTGTGTGCATGTGCGCGTGTGTCTGGGAATGCCACTAAAACAACTAAGATTATTAAATAAAGAGTGTAACAAACACCATATTGTGGTTGATTTTGTCCATTCGGTTTAATCAAGGGGTGGGGGAGGGGGTGCAGAACATTCACCCACCCATACTACGCCCATGGTGTGACTGTTGTACCAATGATATGGACTCCAACAGTCAAAAGAAAACTTACTCATTTATTTTGTGTCTAAAACAAATTACGTTTATTGGAGGGTGACAGACATTACAGAACAAAACCAATTTGATTCATAACGACCTTTTACAGGTGTTAGTTTTAGACCAATCAGAATACTTCAACCTGACCTCACTATGTACTTGATTTGAGTAAGACAAAAATTGAAAATAATAAATTGCTCTCTCTCAGTCTCTCTCTCTCTCTCTCTCTCTCTCTCTCTCTCTTTCTCTCTCTTTCTCTCTTTTCTTTTTCTCTTTTCTTTTTTTCTTTTTTTTCTCTCTCTCTTTTCTCTCTCTTTTCTCTCTCTTTATCTCTCTCCATTTTTTTCCTCTCTCTCTCTTTTCTCTCTCTTTTCTCTCTCTCTCTGTTCTCTCAGTTCTCTCTCTCTCTTTCTCTCTTTTCTCTCACTTTTCTTTCTCTTTTCTCTCTCTCTCCCTTTTCTCTCTCTCCTTTCTCTCTCTCTTTTCTCTCTCTCTCTCTCTCTCTCTCTCTCTCTCTCTCTCTTTTCTATCTCTCTTTTCTCTCTCTCTCTTTCTCTCTCTCTCTTTTCTCTCTCTCTTTTCTCTCTCTCTTTTCTCTCTCTCTCTGTCTCTCTCTATTTATCTCTCTCTCAATCTATCACTCTCACATGTGTTCAGGATGAACCTGCTCCATTTAAACCACAAACCCACACACACATACACACACATACACACATATGTTTGACTGACTTATTTTCTTGTGTGACCTATTTACCACTCCACCAACTGACAGGTCACCACCACGCGATGTGTTCAGTTTAAACAAGAAATAATGAGCCACATCACTGCGATCCATGTCAGGGCGGTCCCCTCACTGCCGCAGCACCTGTCGGCCGAGCCCGTGGTCCGGGCAGCATGCGGCGGCTGTCGACAAATGGCCGCGCCGGCCTCTGAGACCAGGACGTAACCGAAGCTGTAGGCTTGTATGCGGATCTCCCTACCCGTGGCAGGGATAGGCTTGAAGATCAGGTCGCCCTCTCCGTTGTACGTCATCATGACGCCGCTGACTTTCACTGACCTGTGGGGGTGGGAGGGGGTCGGGGGGTGGGGGTCCGGGGGAAAATAATAAATCTGGGGTTCAAATGGGTCACTTAATGGTAGGTTTAGTGTGCCCTGGATAGACACTTCTTGAGGCATGTATAGGCTCTAAGTATCTGTCAGGGCCCACTTAGTTATCTGTCACGGCCCACTTAGGTATCTGTCAGGGCCCACTTAGGTATCTGTCAGGGCCCACTTACATATCTGTCAGGGCCCACTTAGGTATCTATCAGGGCCCACTTAGGTATCTGTCAGGGCCCACTTAGGTATCTGTCAGGGCCCACTTACATATCTGTCTGGGCCCACTTAGGTATCTGTCAGGGCCCACTTAGGTATTTGTCAGGGCCCACTTAGGTATCTGTCAGGGCCCACTTAATATCTGTCAGGGCCCACTTAGTTATCTGTCACGGCCCACTTAGGTATCTGTCAGGGCCCACTTAGGTATCTGTCAGGGCCCACTTACATATCTGTCAGGGCCCACTTAGGTATCTATCAGGGCCCACTTAGGTATCTGTCAGGGCCCACTTAGGTATCTGTCAGGGCCCACTTAGGTATCTGTCAGGGCCCACTTAGGTATCTGTCTGGGCCCACTTAGGTGTCTGTCAGGGCCCACTTAGGTATCTGTCAGGGTCCACGTACATATCTGTCAGGGCCCACTTAGTTATCTGTCAGGGCCCACTTAGGTATCTGTCAGGGCCCACTTAATATCTGTCAGGGCCCACTTAGGTATCTGTCAGGGCCCACTTACATATCTGTCAGGGCCCACTTAGGTATCTATCAGGGCCCACTTAGGTATCTGTCAGGGCCCACTTAGGTATCTGTCAGGGCCCACTTACATATCTGTCTGGGCCCACTTAGGTATCTGTCAGGGCCCACTTAGGTATTTGTCAGGGCCCACTTAGGTATCTGTCAGGGCCCACTTAATATCTGTCAGGGCCCACTTAGTTATCTGTCACGGCCCACTTAGGTATCTGTCAGGGCCCACTTAGGTATCTGTCAGGGCCCACTTACATATCTGTCAGGGCCCACTTAGGTATCTATCAGGGCCCACTTAGGTATCTGTCAGGGCCCACTTAGGTATCTGTCAGGGCCCACTTAGGTATCTGTCAGGGCCCACTTAGGTATCTGTCTGGGCCCACTTAGGTGTCTGTCAGGGCCCACTTAGGTATCTGTCAGGGTCCACGTACATATCTGTCAGGGCCCACTTAGTTATCTGTCAGGGCCCACTTAGTTATCTGTCAGGGCCCACTTAGGTATCTGTCAGGGCCCACTTAATATCTGTCAGGGCCCACTTAGGTATCTGTCAGGGCCCACTTACATATCTGTCTGGGCCCACTTAGGTATCTGTCAGGGCCCACTTAGGTATTTGTCAGGGCCCACTTAGGTATCTGTCAGGGCCCACTTAGGTAACTGTCAGGGCCCACTTAGGTATCTGTCAGGGCCCACTTAGGTATCTGTCAGGGCCCACTTAGGTATCTGTCAGGGCCCACTTAGGTATCTGTCAGGGCCTACTGTTAGTTTTAGATCTAATATAATAGATGAGGTGAGAAGGAGACGCCAATGACCAGATTGGTGTCAGTATTGACCTAGGGCACTTACCTGGATAGCAGGTCACCGTCTGTCCCTGGTGTAAAGAAGAAAGTGTCCACTTTGCGGTCAGCGAACTGTTTGAGTGAGACGGTCACTGGGCTGTCCCGTACATTCAGCAAGTAGATGACAATAGCACCGGCATTGTAACTAGCACCACAGAAATCAGAAATACAGTATTTGTAAAAATGAATAAGCTATTCACATATCTATATATCTATTATTTTTATTTCTTAAACAATATATCAGTGCTGAACATAGGGATTCGGGGGGCCCGGGGGCTTTGCCTCTTTAGGGGCCCCTGCATTTTGACATTTGACACCACGACATGAGTTAATGTACTTAATATTTAATGTGAAAAAAAATGTGGGGGCCCCCTCAAGCTGGGGTCCGGGGGACTTTCGAATTACGACCCTTCCCCCCCCCACTCTTGTTAAGCGTCTGCAATTTATATATATTTCTATCTATTGGTCTATCCATCTATCTACCTACCTATCGATCTATATAATATATACATCAATCTATCGATCAATCTCTCACAAGTCTTTCTCTATGTCCTGTCTACTGACTATCAATATTAAGAGCTTTTATAGAAAGACGTATGTAAGAAAATCCTTACGCAGCTGCCTTGGCACAATTTGCATACACTCGAAGGTACGGCGGGTTACCAAGAACCTCTAGCACCGGACCTTCAACAAGTCTCTTGTGCAGCACAGAGAGGAAGTAATCCTGTCGATTTAAATCAAATTCATTTTTCATTGTTATGTCCCTTATACCAGAGAGCTCGAACAGGAGAAAACCGGTTGTATTCTAATTTGATTCCATTCACGCACAGGTCGAAGTATTTCGAGCATTGGTCGTGAGTAGAAGACTATGTAGGTCAACTCGGATTGTATCGCAGAAGAAGTTTAATATATAATGTGTCGAACAACTTGATAGATTGATTAGTAAACAAACTGGTAGATGATATAGATATATAGACCGACAGACAGACAGACAGACAGACAGACAGACAGACAGATAGATAGATAGATAGATAGATAGATAGATAGATAGATAGATAGATAGATAGATAGATAGACATTGCGATCCTGATTAATTAAATATCTTGAGAACAATTACCGGGTTCGGCTTTAAAGTCTGTCTATTGAGCAGGGAGTAGCTGCTCCCCCAGACATTAAATCTGTAGAGCCGGGTGATGCCTTGGAGGGAGGCGACGCCAAGTTTATCTAACCACCTGCAGAGAATTAAAAACATGTACGGTGCTCCGTTATTGTTGTTGTTTTTGTTTTTTTTTGCCAAACGTTTGTGTTTTGGCCTTTACTGGTGAAATATGATAGCAACCGTCACACCATGTATGATGATATATGATGATGTATTACCAATTACACCAACAAACACACACTGAGGGGTGTGCTTCCAAACCTTGTGTCAGGAGAGGTGGTGGTTTGGGGTACGGGGCTATTACAGTATTAAGGAGAGCGAGGGTTGGGGGTCGGGGGTGAGTGGAAATCATGGGCTATTGGCAAATGAAATCGTCTTGATTTTGATAAGCGACAATTATTTAGTATTATTTTTGGCATAGCGATGGGGCGGCTTTTGAAGTGCCCGCGCTTGGCGTTACTATTTTTTTTTCATGAATTATGTTGAGACTGGAATTCAATAATATATATTACAGTCATTAATAAATATATTTCAATGAAATATAATCCATGCATTTATAAATATAATTGAATTATATATATATATATATATATATATATATATATATATATATATATATATATATATATATATATACAGTGCTTTTTTTCAGTGGGAACTCATGGGAGCTGAGTTCCCATACCTTTTTTTTTTTATAGACTATTATAGTATTTTCTGACATAAGTTAAAAAACAGATGTGAAATGAGTTCCCAAACATTTTTCGCTGGAAAAAAAAGCACTGTATATATATATATATATATATATATATATATATATATATATATATATATATTAGTACTAGCTGTACCCTGCAAAACATGTGCATAGAGTTATATCCCCTTAGGTTTGATCGGTAGACTAGCTTATTTTTTGGTTTCGGGTAGATTCGATTTTTTCATGATTGTATTTTAAACTGCAATACTATTGTATTAATTCTTTACTTTCGATTTAACGCAGAACCCAAATCGCTATTATTAGTATTATTAGAATTCTTCATGGTGTCTACAATAATGGAATACTTATCCTAAAGGCACTTTACCCGCCCCCTCCCCCCCCCGAGACCCCCAGAGGGCACTGTCTATAAGGTATAAAACATGTCAATGTAGGGTTTGTTCCGATACCTGAGCAACGGTTTTCTCCCCTGAAACTTACAAAAATCCCGCGATGTATCGGTCAGCGACTCCGCCCAGCCCCCCGGACACGCTGGACGTCTCTGTAATTCTCAGCGGCTTACTGCAGTTGTTGCCCTTGAGCATCTGCTGACCTAGAAAGATCTGCAGTCTCAGGTGCTCCATGACTGTGGTGTTGATGAAGTCACGGTAGACCGGCTTGCTGGACAGGAGATTCATGTAGTAGCTGAGATAACAGAGAGTCATGTAGTAGCTGAGATAACAGATAGTCATGTAGTAAGTGAGAAAACAGAGAGTCATGTGGTAGGTGAGATAACAGAGAGTCATGTAGTAAGTGAGATAACAGAGAGTCATGTGGTGGGTGAGATAACAGAGAGTCATGTGGTAGGTGAGATAACAGAGAGTCATGTGGTAGGTGAGATAACAGAGAGTCATGTGGTGGGTGAGATAACAGAGAGTCTTGTGGTGGGTGAGATAACAGAGAGTCATGTGGTAGGTGAGATAACAGAGAGTCATGTAGTAGATGAGGTAACAGAGAGTCATGCAGTAAGTGAGATAGTAGTGACTCTTATAGTAGGTAACAGAATATGGAAAAAAAATTAACGGCATAATGATAAATATTCCTGGTGCTTAAGAAATCGAAAAATTAGTTTTCAGACAAACCTATTTTTTGTCTAAATCTAATACTTATAACAAATTTCATTCTTATATCGCGCATTTATGTGTTTTACCATATGAACCACCAAGCCAGCATTTTTGTATGACAAAACATAGCCTGCTGCCAGCCCCGTAGCGTGAAAATTCTATCGCAGGGGCCAGGCATTCTACAGCAGGGGCCAGGCATTCTACAGCAGGGGCCAGGCACTAGCAGGGGGGGGGGGGGCAGGTAATACATTTTACTAAGTAGAACAAATAAGCAGGGGGGGGGGCAGACATGCACATAAGATATGTACACAAGAATGTACACAAGACATGCACACAAGACATGCTCACAAGACATGTACATAATGTACACAAGACATACACACAAGACATGTACACAATGTACACAAGACATGCATACAAGACATGTACACAATGCACACAAGACATACACACTAGACAGGCACCCAAAACATGCACACAAGACATACACACAAGACATGTACACAATGTACACAAGACATGTACGTAAGACATGCACACAAAACATTACACAATGTACACAAGACATGCACACGAGACATTACACAAGACATGCAGACTAGACATGCACACAAGACATTCACACAAGATATCCACACAAGACATTCACACAAGACATACACACAAGACATGCACACAAGACATACACACAAGATATCCACACAAGACATTCACACAAGACATACACACAAGATATCCACACAAGACACTCACACAAGACATGCACAAAAGACATTCACACAAGATATCCACACAAGACATTCACACAAGACATACACACAAGACATGCACACAAGACATACACACAAGATATCCACACAAGACATTCACACAAGACATACACACAAGATATCCACACAAGACATTCACACAAGACATACACACAAGACATGCTCACAAGACATGCACACAATGTACACAAGACATGCACACAAGACATGTACACAATGTACACAAGACATGTACGTAAGACATGCACACAAAACATTACACAATGTACACAAGACATGCACACGAGACATTACACAAGACATGCAGACTAGACATGCACACAAGACATTCACACAAGACATCCACACAAGACATACACACAAGACATGCACACAAGACATACACACAAGATATCCACACAAGACATTCACACAAGACATACACACAAGACATGCACACAAGACATACACACAAGATATCCACACAAGACATTCACACAAGACATACACACAAGATATCCACACAAGACACTCACACAAGACATGCACACAAGACATTCACACAAGATATCCACACAAGACATTCACACAAGACATACACACAAGACATGCACACAAGACATACACACAAGATATCCACAATAGACATTCACAAAAGACATACACACAAGATATCCACACAAGACATTCACACAAGACATACACACAAGACATACACACAAGACATCCACACAAGACACACAAGACATGCTCACAAGACATGCACACAATGACATACACACAAGACATGCATGACAAGACATACACACAATAATGTACACAAGACATGCACACACGACATGTACACAAGACATGCACACAAAACTTACACACAAGACAATGTACACAAGACATGCACACAAGACATGTACACAAGACATGCAGACAAGACATGCACACAAGACATTCACACAAGACATCCACACAAGACATTCACACAAGACATCCACACAAGACATTCACACAAGACATACACACAAGACATGCACACAAGACATACACACAAGATATCCACACAAGACATTCACACAAGACATACACACAAGATATCCACACAAGACATGTACACAAGACATACACACAAGACATACACACAAGACATTCACACAAGACATGCACACAAGACATACACAAGACACACAAGACATGCACACAAGACATGTACAAAAGGCACAACGACATACACACAAGACATGTACACAAGACATACACACAAGACATTTACACAAGACATACACACAAGACATGTACACAAGACATACACACAAGACATGTACACAAGACATTCACACAAGACATGCACAAGACATACACACAAGACATACACACACGACATGTACACAAGACATACACACAAGACATACACACAAGACATACACACAAGACATACACACACGACATGTACACAAGACACACAAGACATACACACAAGACATGCACACAAGACATACACACAAGACATACACACACGACACGTACACAAGACATACACACAAGACATACACACAAGACATACACACAAGACATACACAAGACATACACACAAGACATACACACACGCCATTCACACAAGACATACACACAAGACATGCACACAAGACATTCACACAAGACATTCACACAAGACATACACAAGACATTCACACAAGACATACACACAAGACATTCACACAAGACATGCACACAAGACATGCACACAAGACATGCACACAAGACATACACACAAGACATACACACAAGACATACACACAAGACATGCACACAAGACATACACACAAGACATACACACAAGACATACACACAAGACATTCACACAAGACATACACACAAGACATGCACACAAGACATGCACACAAGACATACACACAAGACATACACACAAGACATACACACAAGACATACACACATGACATACACACAAGACATACACACAAGACATACACACAAGACATGCACACAAGACATACACACAAGACATGCACACATGACATACACACAAGACATCCACACAAGACATACACACAAGAGATATAATACCTACTGGTGGAAGGAGACCTCGTTCCACCACGTCGCAGCCGCCATATTTAAAAAACCTAAACATCAACAGAAAAACTAAGAATTTGGTGATTAAAAAAATATAATTATTAATGTTAATTTACAAAGTCTAGCAATCATTGGTGTGAATAGTATGGGACGGAATGGGGTCCATTGGGGGCCACATTTTCACCACATTATAATGTTTGTTTTTTTCTTTATAGTGTCCGCCTTGGGTGACCCTGACACTATAGTGACGCCACTGTTGTAATAATGGACTACACGTCTCTGGTCCTATAAATAACCAAGTTTGAGGGTTTTTTGTGGAATGTCTTTGGCTTATTCCCAATTGTAGCCCTATGTGCAATGGCTACGGAGGCACTACGGAGGATGCTGCGGTTCAAACCCGTCCAGTACATCATCCCGTGTGTGTTGACACATTGAAATACACTGTCGAGGCTGGAGCTGTGTTTGTATTGCCAATGTCTATTTTTAGCTAGACTACAAGCTATATAAAAAACCCATGGCGATGCTCCTCTCTGATTGGCCGAAGGTCGTGTGGGGTCGAAAGATATTGGCTGAGCGCAACGTAAGGGTGCAAAGGACTTACCGAACGGAACGTTTTTATAGAGTTTGTTGTGTGTGAGCACTGGCGCACATACTATATGGAGGGCTGCACCCCATACACTCGGAACCACTTCATCACCACCAGTGGCGTAGTGAGCTTAACTCGCGCCCGGGGCACAACGCCCTTTAGCGCCCACCCTCTCCCATTCGAAAACCATAAAGTATTATAAGTTTTAAGGACCGTTTGGCGCCCCTTTGTGAGTAGCGCCCAAGGCATGATGCCCCTGGCCCCTCCCTCATTACCTTACTGATCACCACCATACCCGTCCTTCCATCCTAGGGGAATATCTAGTCAGAGACTTATGATAATTGGGGTAGAAAATTATATGTTTTATGGGCCCTAGGAAGAGATTGAGATAAGTTTGGGCCCTAGGAAGAGATTGAGATAAGTGTGGGCCCCTAGAAGAGATTGAGATAATTGTGGGCCCCTAGGAAGAGATTGAGATAAGTGGGCCCCTAGAAGAGATTGAGATAATTGTGGGCCCTAGAAGAGATTGAGATAATTGTGGGCCCCTAGGAAGAGATTGAGATAATTGTGGGCCCTTAGAAGAGACTTGGAGATGTTCCAAATATTTCTATGGAGGCTCTTAGAAAACAAAATATATGTTGGGGGACACTAGCAAAAGCTGTGAAAGATTTTTTTTTATTTTTATTTGAAAGGTTGGGGCAGTGGCATGGCAAGCGTAATCGCGCCCGGGCACAATACCTTTTAGCTCCCCCTTCCCATTCGAAAACCGTATATAATATTATATGTTTTACGGACCTTTTGGCGCCCTTTGTGGTAGCACCCGGGGCATGATGCCCTTGCCCCCTCCTATAGAGACCACCATTTGGGGGTGGGGGGTGGTGGTAGGATGGGCTCTGACTATCTCTCGCATCTGCCAACACAGCCCCCACAAACAGGCTACGGGCCAGTATTGACATCCGGGTATCGGGCCACTCACGGTGGTAGGTACCGACGCACTTTGATTTATTTAACTTTGATTTATTTAACTTTGTTTAACTTGATTTATTTAACTTTGATTTATTTAACTTTATTTAACTTTGATTTATTTAACTTTATTTAACTTTGATTTATTTAACTTTATTTAACTTTGATTTATTTAACTTTGATTTATTTAACTTTGATTTATTTTATTTGATTTATTTATTAATAATTTTAACGGTTCCCCAGTTGAAAATCTGGAATGGGGATGTGATTCCTCTCGGCGGTCCAAGAACGCCTCTGGCGTTGTCGTCATTGATCTGATTGTCCGGTCTGCGGTTCAGGTTGGTGAAGTCCATGGACAGTCGCCAGCCGACAGACTTGACGAATTCGTACAGCTTCTCCCAGACTTTAACTGGTTGTCGATATTTCATTGATTATATGGGCTACATCGGGCTCTACATCGTGTTTATTATATGAATCAAACCGTCAAGTATTTATTAAAAGAAAACACCCATTATGTGACAATTAAAAGAACTGACCCATTATGCCAATTAAAAGAACTCACCCATTATGTGCATTAAAATAATCCCCATTGTGTGCTAATTAAAATAACTGCCCCATATGTGCCAATTAAAATAACTGCCCCATTATGTGCCATTAAAAGAACTCACCCATTATGTGCCAATTAAAACAACTGACCATTATGTTCCAATTAAAAGAACTCACCCATCTCTTGTTTATTAAAAGGACTAATAAAATAAAAGTTTTTTTTTTAAAACAACTAAGTACCTATCAGTCTTGTATCAATAACTCAAAAATAATCTACAAACAATCCGTTTACATCATTCACCAACTGACCAGACATGTCCTGTTTACATCATTCACCAACTGACCAGACATGTCCTGTTTACACCATTCACCAACTGACCAGACATGTCCTGTTTACACCATTCACCAACTGACCAGACATGTCCTGTTTACACCATTCACCAACTGACCAGACATGTCCTGTTTACACCATTCACCAACTGACCAGACATGTCCTGGTTGGTCGTCACCTCGGCGCACCCCCTGGTCCTCATGGGCGGGCTGTGAGGTGGTGGGGGTGGAGGGCGATGCGAAGATAGGGTTGCACAGGACGCGGACTGACGCCGGGCGCAGCAGTCTATAACTGTCTTGTCTTGGCGTCACTGGTGAGACAGCGAATACAAACAGCAATTAAGCCTGTTCCATTCTGACACAGGCGTGTTAGAGCATTTTCGTATTATGTATCAGTACGTTTGTTAGCTTTCAGTAAATATTTTAAATTTTGGAAATGTTTATAAATTCAATTGTGTAATGCATATATTTGTAAAAAATTAGAAGACGTTTCTTTATATTTGAAAAAAATTATTGTCTCTAAATCTAACTACAAGTGGTTTGTGGTTACTGAAATAGGACTCATAATTGAAAACATTCTAAATTATTGTCATTTAATCGTCTGAAAACTCCGTCAATTGCATAGCTCTGATACTTTCAATTAAACTCAGAACACAAGCTTACTATTTCATTTGATGAGTTTCTTAATAAATCTTGGTGAAACTACGTGCTGCAGTATTTCGCACCAATTGAACGGGTTATTGAACGTACAAGGTGTATATATAATATATAAGCCCCTTAGGAGCCCTGAAGCCCGCCCTCAGAGGTCCTGTCGCAAATGAACTATTGATGTACACATGGCAGGCCAAGACCTACAAAATGATATATACATCATGGGTCTAGGACTTATAGTTGCTGAGATATAGCGCTCCTTTATTAATATAGCTTATAGTAAAAAACGGTACTAAGGCCCTTTACGGCCCTGAGAGGTCAGATTGCGAAATGGAAAAAGTCATTTTTACAGGCCAAGACCTACAAAATGATATATACATCATGGGTCTAGGACTTATGGTTGTTGAGATTTAGGGTGATGACGGACGGACAGACAAAACGATTGGGTTAGAGCATTTTTTTCGAAATGTCTAAAAACTGCACGTCAAGTGTCAAATCCAACTCCGCGGAACACATAGATATTACCTTCTAAACACAGATTTTCATTTATCTCTTTCCATCTCCTTTCTTTCTCTCTCTCTCTACCCCTAGCTTGAGTCTTTTTTCTTACCATTCATTTTTTTCTAAATCTCTTTATCTTATTCTTTGTCAATTTTATTTTTAATGTTTTTTTGCACACTCTTCTTCCTACCATTCTTCAGTTTTTTTCTTCTTTCTATCTTTCATTCTTTCTTCCTTTTTTCTTCTTTCTGTCTTTCATTCTTTCTTCCTTTTTTCTTCTTTCTATCTTTCATTCTTTCTTCCTTTTTTCTTCTTTCTATTTTTTTCTTTTTTTCTTCCTTTTTTTCCATTTCTTCTATCACACTTCTTTCTTTCTTCTTACACAATCTTCTTTGTTTTATCTGAATTTTCTCCTAATCTGGAATAAAATAAAATACTAAAGATGTTTAAATGAAACACGGAATAATTATTCAACTTTCCATTCACGCTTCAAGCGGATTAGGCATTCCACTGTAGACTTTGATGGTCCCAGTTCGATCATCAGTGAAAATTTAATTTTCCCAAGTCACCAATCCTACCTCTCTCAGTACACCCAGCTGACTTCAATTGAGGTGGGGGAAGGAGGGGGCGTATAAAGGCGGCTGTGTGTTGTTGCGCTACCATCACATTTCCCCTTAATATGCCGCGGGCTAAACTTCATCTGCCCCGATGGCCCTTAATGACGTAAAAATGGATACTTTAAAGAGAGGCTCGCCTACTGAAAAGTGAAAGTGTTCCATAGATCATGTGAGGCAGGGCGACACTTAGAAACAGGCTGTCCACGCTGGCGTTGCTTCTGTCCAGTAGAACTTCGATGTCCACCACCTCATTAGTTGCTCGATGGAAACGTCCCCGGTGGTCACTTTGCACGTTGAGACTGACCGTCGCCGTCACCAGGTGGACATAAAACGATGACCACAGGCACGGAAGGCGTTGGCTACTCATGTTGACCTAATGGACCAAAAAAAAAAAGAATGCCTGAGAGTTAATTCGGGCCCAAGTAGCCCCCACCATTAGGTGACTTCCCCTCCAATCTGTTGTTTTCAAGATTATTATATGTCTGCAGTTACCGCGCGTGCGTAGTTAGCATACCCCCCAACCTGTCAGAAAATGTAACTCGCACAAGAAGGAAGCCACAATAGCTAGCTACGGATCTAAATATATATATATATAGAATGTAATAGAATCATAAACCTTGCCCTGGTCTGTTAAGTCCCCTGTAAGGAGGAGATGTTTATCTCTTAGAGACTATAAACCATTATGAGATGGTTCATGTTGTGCCCTTCATTCATCTCCACTATAACCGATAGTGCAATGGCATGGGAAACACTACGGGAGACATTAAGGTAACTTTCACCAAGGCCTGAAAAAACGAAAGAAAAAAAAACAAGGGCGAAAGAAATAGACCTGAAAATAAAGTACTGTTTTCTCCTTATTTGATTGACTGCACATGCTTCCTTTACACGCTTTAAAAGTCTTTTTAAATTGCATGCACATGTATAGTGTAACAGTCATTTGATGATTTTGTCCAGACATGAACATTTCACTTGGAACAGGAAGTAGCGAGGCTACATAACATGAAAATAAATGTATGTTTTTAAAGAGAAATTTGGGTTGAGTATTTATTAATCTTATTCTATTGTTGATATTTCACTGTCCTTAACTTAATACAGTTGTACTCATTATTGTATTGAACTTGCTTATTAAAGGTAGTGGTTAGGATGATGGATGGATACTGACGTAAGATGGATAGATTTACTAGATAGACAGACAGACAGACAGACAGATAGACAGACAGACAGAGATAGACAGATAGAGGATAGATAGATAGATAGATAGATAGATAGGATAGATAGATAGATAGATAGATAGATAGATAGATAGATAGATAGAGATAGATAGATAGATAGATAGATAGATAGATAGATAGATAGATAGATAGATAGATAGATAGATAGATAGATAGATAGAGATAGGTAAATGAATTAAGAAAATAAAATTGAACCAATGACACTATATTAAATTGTTCTAGCCCAGGGTCGGCAACTATGGCTCGCGAGCCGCATGCGGCTCTTTCTTATAGATAGTTTCGTTTCTCCTTCGATGTCAAATTGTGACCTAACTGTATTGAAACAACAAATTTATTTGGCTCTTAAAAAATTGAGAAGATTGTAAATTATAATTTTTTGCTCTTCCGTCTCAAAAGGTTGCCGACCCCTGTTCTAACTAACAAAGTACAATTTATGTCTCAAAACACGAAAGTTGATAATATTAATCTCCAAAAAAAAAAATAGGAAATGACGTTATAGGAAATAAAGTTAATAATAAAAAAAGTTCACAAAAAGATTTGACCCGTTTCTGAAAACCAAACAGTGAATCAATATTCTCTACTTTCTAGAACAATAATTTCTATACGCAGGCCATACATAACATGACATAATCACAGGCTAATTATGAATTAAAAATGAGATATTTGTAATCGCCAATATCATAATTCATGCGCACTTCTTAATATAAGACGGACGCATCTGTTGCACATTATTTGATTTTATCTAACTGCACACTATATATATTCCCATTTTTTTATGTCCATACTAATTATTCTAAAAGAGAAGCATCCATTGGTACAGGAAGTAAAGCAATGTAAAAGAAACTATTTTCTTTCTTTCAAGCGTAAGGTATTGATCATTGGTCAACTTATCACGTGTCATTCCATGTTGTTGTTGTTTTATGTCCTCAAAGAAAATGTTTTAGGTGATTGATTGGGGGGGCTTGAAAGGGAGGGGTAGGGTAGAGCCAACGGAGGGTGTCTTAACTTAAATTTTCAGTAACAGATAGTAATCAATAATGCATTCGTAAATGATGGATCGAATAGAAACAACACATTTAATTCAGATCACCTTCAATGAGATATTAATCCAGATAGTTTAGATATTTATAATAGTGGCTCGATACCAAGGAAATTAGAACATGATGGAACTTTGGGACTAAGTGTTTAAAACGAAGTGTTTACTTGTTGGCTAAACAGAATGGCATTGGTAATCGTTTTCAAATATTCGTCGCACTTAGACTAATGTGTTTTACATGTTGTCCACTCACCGTAAAATGTGTTTTACATTTTGTCTACTCACCGTAAAATGTGTTTTACATTTTGTCTACTCACCGTAAAATGTGTTTCATATGTTGTCACTCACCGTAAAATGTGTTTTACGTTTGTCCACTCACCGTAAATGTGCTTTACATGTTGTCCACTTACCGTAAAATGTGTTTTACATTTTGTCTACTCACCGTAAAATGTGTTTTACATTTTGACTACTCACCAAATGTGTTTTACATTTTGTCACTACCGTAAAATGTGTTTCATATGTTGTCCACTCACTTTACAAAGAAAATGTCACATAACGATACTGGTGGAATTCCAGATGGTCAAGTTATGGCGACCCGTTACGTATGAATCATTGCCAATGTCGGTGTGTCCACGTCTGGCTGCTATTAATCACCGCAGGCGTCAGTGGATAGAGTCCAGCCTGGAAGGCCGCTAACGGACGCACGGCCAATATAAGACTGAAAGTGGACATAAGCTCATCCAAGTTCTACTTCAGAGGAGTTTTCTGATCTGGGACTGCCCCATTATCACTCCAAGTGGAACGCCTACAACTTGAGGTCTGTGTGCACTCTCTGTGAGCTAGATAGGTCTGTGCACTCTCTGTGAGGTAGATAGGTCTGTGCACTCTCTGTGATATATATAGGTCTGTGCACTCTCTGTGAGATATATAGGTCTGTGCACTTCCAGCTAGATAGGTCTGTGCACTCTCTGTGAGATAGATAGGTCTGTGCACTCTCTGTGAGCAGAAAGGTCTGTGCACTTCTGTGAGATAGATATGTCTGTGCACTCTTTGGAGCTAGATAGGTCTGTGCACTCTGTGAGCTAGATAGGTCTATGTATTGTCTGTGAGTTAGATAGGTCTGTGCATACCCTTGCGTTAGATATGTTTATGAGTTTATTATGGTTGAGTAGGTTTATAGAGGTGGTGAAAGGTGTTATGCGTTTATTGGGTTGAGTAGATATGTTAGATAGGGAAATCTATGAAGCTATAGGTATAATGGAAGGACTGATACAATATTTACCTGTACTTATGCAGTCAAATGTGATAATGTTTGGTGGTAATGTAATGTGTTGGTTAGAAACAATTCAGATTGACATATTAGCTTATGTTTACATGTTATTTACATAAGAGTGACATATTATCTTATGTTTACATGTTATTTACAGTAAGATTGACATATTAGCTTATGTTTACATGTTATTTACAGTAAGAGTGACATATTAGCTTATGTTGACATGTTATTTACAGTTATTTACAGTAAGAGTGACATATTAGCTTATGTTTACATGTTATTTACAGTAAGACTGACATATTAGCTTATGTTTACATGTTATTTACAGTAAGAGTGACATATTAGCGTATGTTTACATGTTATTTACAGTAAGAGTGACATATTATCTTATGTTTACATGTTATTTACAGTTATTTACAAAAAGAGTGACATATTAGCTTATGTTTAATGTTATTTACAGTAAGATTGACATATTAGCTTATGTTTACATGTTATTTACAGTAAGAGCGACATATTAGCTTATGTTACATGTTATTACAGTAAGAGTGACATGCATTATCTTATGTTTACATGTTATTTACAGTAAGAGCGACATATTAGCTTATGTTTACATGGTATTTATGTAAGAGTGACATATTAGCTTATGTTGACAGCATTACAGTAAGAGTGACATATTAGCCTAATACATGCTATTTACAGTAAGAGTGACATATTAGCTTATGTTCACATGGTTATTACAGTAAGAGCGACATATTAGCTTATGTTGATATGTGATACAGTATGAGCTATGATGTTTAACTTATGTTTACATGTTATTTACAGTAAGATTGACATATTAGCTTATGTTTACATGTTATTTACAGTAAGAGCGACATATTAGCTTATGTTTGCTGTTATTTATAGTAAGAGTGACATATTAGCTTATGTTGACATGTTATTACAGTAAGAGCGACATATTAGCTTATGTTTACATGTTATTTAGGTAAGAGCGACATATTAGCTTATGTTGACATGTTATTTGCCAGTGGAGTGACATATTAGCTTATGTTTACATGCTATTTACAGTAAGAGTGACATATTAGCTATGTGGACATATTATTTAAGCGTAATATGATATTAGCTTATGTTGACATGTTATTTACAGTAGAATGACTATTAGCTTTTGTTTACATGTTATTCACAGTAATAGTGACATATTAGCTTATGTTTACGTTATCTATGAGAAAGAGCGGCATGAAATACGTTGTATGATATTTACAGTAAGATGGACATATTAGCTTATGTTTACATGTTATTTATTGGTAAGAGCGACATATTAGCTTATGTTGACATGTTATTTACACTAAGAGTGACATATTAGTTATGTTTACATGCTATTTAGCGAAAGTAAGACAGACATATTAGCTATGTTGACATATTATTTACAGTAAGAGCTATTGATATTAGCTATGTTGACATGTTATTTAATACAGTAAGAGCGACATATTGCTTGTTTACATGTTACTAGATAAGAGTGACATATTAGCTTACGTTTGGCATGCTATTTACAGTAAGAGTGGCATATTAGCCTATGTTGACATGTGTTATTTACAGTAAGAGTGACATATTAGCTTATGTTTACATGTTATTATTAATAGTAAGAGTGATATATTAGCTTATGTTTACTGTTATTTACAGTAAGAGTGACATATTAGACTATGTTGACATGTTATTTACAGTAAGAGTGACATATTAGCTATGTTTACATGTTATTTACAGTAAGAGTGATATATTAGCTTATGTTTACATGTTATTTACAATAAGAGCGACATATTAGCTTATGTTTACATGTTATTTAGGGTAAGAGCGACATATTACTTATGTTTACATGTTATTTACAGTAAGAGTGATATATTAGCTTATGTTTAGATAAAGCATTACAGTAAGAGTGACATATTAGCTTATGTTTAATATTATACAGTAAGAGTGATATATTAGCTTATGTTTACATGTTATTTATGGTAAGAGCGACACCTCAGCAATCAGCATATGTTTACACTGAGAGCGGCAGTACGCAAAAGAGTTTTCTTTGATAAAGTCATAAAAAGTGATTGTCGAACTTGTGCCGTTGCCTCTTAATCCCCACCGTAGCTGAGAATGCATTGTTCCGTGGAGGAATTCGGGAATCATTGGCCGTGGAGGGAACTCGGGAGAGACATTGTGGGGACTCAACCAGATCGCTCCCCGGGTTCGAAGTCAATGGATGACACCGTTTGCATTCAAGCCAGTGATACTCGATAATCTGTCTGTCTATCTTTCTATCTATCTATATATCTATCTATCTGTCTGTCATCTCTATATCTATCTATCTATCTATCTATCTATCTATCTATCTATCTATCTATCTATCTATCTATCTATCTATCTATCTATCTATCTATCTATCTATCTATCTATCTATCTATCTGTCTGTCTATCTATCTATCTATCTATCTATCTATCTATCTATCTATCTGTCTGTCTGCGTGTCTTTGAACTTTTAAATAAAAGATTTCTGCTCACTGCTTCTTACAAGCTCCCCACCCCTCCCAATTTCATTAAAGGAGTTCCTCTCTGTCCACGAGCACATTACACAGCCCAGGGTAACGGTCAAGTACAGAACTGTAAGACTGTAGGATCCTGCTAATCTATTCCATTATTAAAATAACGATAAACGGATAACTCAATAACCCATAGCTTCGATAATAGGATACAGTGATGAACGGAATACGCGATATATATATATATATATATATATATATATATGTAGGAATAAAAGTGAGAACATCATATAACATACGAATTATTTAAAAATATAATTTAATTAATTGTATCGTTTCATGTAGTTTTGCTTGCAAAGTATTAAGGTATTTAGCCAATCAGAAATCTTGTTCAATGTGTCCTCCCTACTTATCAACAACTTTGTTCTAAGCGTAGACGCCATCACCTTTATGCTGCTGTCAATACATCGTTCCAGGATTTCTCCACTTTCTTCACTATTGCCAACTCAGCTGTCAACTACTGTGGTAAATATTCGTCAGACTTTTTCTTGCAAAGCACTTCATATGTGGCATAATCTTCTGGGTTTAAATCAAGACTGTCTGGTGGCCACATGTCTGGCTCAATGAAGTTAACATTCTCCTGACGAAGAAAGTTGATCGTATTTCTGGCTGTGTGAGAAGGAGCTCCGTCTTGCTGTAATGTCCAGTTTTGACGACCACATTCGCTTGAATTACAGGCAACACACCTTCTTCTAGAACATGTTCACAATAGTATTCACGGGCATGTAAGTAAATGAGTAAGCAATTTTGAGTTAAGCATACAGCTAAACAAGCTTTAATTATAATTAAATTACTTTCTACACAATGTTCTCACTTTTTTGGCCCACTCTGTATATATTTCTCGGAGCATGTCAAGTTGCGCATGCGTATAGATATCGGTTTTTTATCTGATCTATGTCTTGAATCGTACTTCCCATCACATGACCATCAGCTCGCCGAGGATTTTACGTCTCGCGGCTGCCCTGAGTCCCACCAGGGTCCGTATCTACGGCACGCCGCTAGCGAGAGCGAGGGGGAGGAGGAGGAGGAGCCCGGCCGCGCCCAGCTGGTCTACCATGACCCGGATAGACTTCTGTTGAAAGGTAGGTCCAGTTGTTTTTTTTCTGTGGGTCTTGTCTTTGCGTTGTCGCTATCTGTCGGGTTCATTGTTAACATGACCAGTCATCTCCCCTCTCTCTGTCTCTCCGTCTCTGTCAATCTCTCTCTATCTATCTATCTATCTATCTATCTATCTATCTATCTATCTATCTATCTATCTATCTATCTATCTATCTATCTATCTATCTATCTATCTATCTATCTATCTATCTATCTATCTATCTATCTATCTATCTATCTATCTATCTATCTATCTATCTATCTATCTATCTATCTATCTATCTATCTATCTATCTATCTATCTATTCATCTATCTATCTATCTATCTATCTATCTATCTATCTATCTATCTATCTATCTATCTATCTATCTATCTATCTATCTATCTATCTATTTCTTTATCTTTGAACTATCTCATTGGTTCTGCACCAATACTTAGGCACGTCAGGTGAAACACGATGTTCCCCAGCAACCTGGTGGGGGCTGTACAATGGTCTGCAAGACTGGTTCTACCTGTGGACCGCTCAATGGAAGGCGCTCGTCAAGCGCTACAGACCTGTTCGTTGGTCTTGACCACATGTCAGCCCACTAATCTAGCCCTCATGTCAGGCCCACATGTCAAGCCCACTATTCCGGCCCACAAGTCCACCCACGAGTCCAGCCCACAGGTCAGGCCCACAAGTCCGACCCTTCTCTCAGATCTAAGTACACAGTTAATGTATCCCGACTCACGCCCTCTCATTTTATTTCCCTGACAGCCAAAAACTGGCGGAGCGTGGTGAGATTCGCGCGGGACGTCGGCTGGCACCTCATGGTCGACTTCACTGCATTCTTCCACAGTAATGGCAAATGGATCCCCAAAGTTCGCCAAGTCATTGCTGGACAGGGCATCTCGGAAAAAAACAAAGATTCCGGACTTTCAGTTGGGAAACGGCAAGTGTTACAGTTTTGAGACTTAGCAATATTCTTTGGCATTTACCCAGCTGCATTACAGTGGGTGTGCCTTATGTCCACCTGCATTACAGGAGTTAGCATATGTCCAGCTGCATTAGGGGAGTAGATATGTCCAGCTGCATGAGGGGAGGGGGAGCTTATGTCCAGCTGCATTAGGGCAGTAGACAGGTCCAGCTGCATTAGAGGAGGTGGCATTTACCCAGCTACATTACAGGGGGTGGTATACGCCCACCTGGATTACAGGAGTTGACATGGCCAGCTGCATTAGAGGGGTGGGATGGGGTATGTCCGGCTGCATTAGGGAAGTAAATAAGTCCAGATGTATTAGGGAGTGGCATATGTCCAGCTGCATTACGGGAGGGGTGTATACACATATTACGAGTTAAGGTGTAATGTGAAACAAAGATCTACTGGCCAGTATGTGGTCTTTTAAAGACAGAGAGAAAGAAAGAAAAATAGAATTTTGGACTGGTCGATTAAAAAAGATTTAGACACATATTAGGGCTGGAATTGCAACAGACAGAAATAGACAGACAATCAGTCAGGCAGACAGAAAGACAGACAGAAATACCATCCGAAAGACAATCAATCTAGATAGATAGATAGATAGATAGATAGATAGATAGATAGATAGATAGATAGATAGATAGATAGATAGATAGATAGATAGATAGATAGATAGATAGATAGAGATAGATAGATAGATAGATAGATAGATAGATAGATAGATAGATAGATAGATTCAAACAGACTTAATGTCTGTGATCTTCCCTATATTTCTCTAAACAGAACCTAACCTCTATAATCCTGCTTTCCGGATCAATGCGTCCACTGTGGCCAATGACTTCAGGCTGTTCCGACTTTGGCTCAAAAGTAGATACCCATTTTATAAGTCCAGTAAGATCATTGGGCCCGACGTGACCCGATTCCAAAAGTCCATGAGATTCTTTGAGCCGTAAGTGACATCGTTTCATTGTTTGTGTTTAACGTGTGTGTCGTGGCAAGTTTAACGGTGTGTTTACTTGGCCTTTACGCCGTTAAATAGTGTTTAGTGGCGTTTTTAAAACTTTTATGCTTAATTTTCCACTAGCGTTGAGTTTTTCAATAGTCAATAAATTTGCTTAATTAAAGATTTTTTTTCAGATCAATTAACAAAAAGAGAAGTAAAAAACTAGAAAGTAATTCCATAAACAATTAGGTCACTTGGTGTGATTTTGATATAAGATTCGAATTATATAATTTTAACCGTTCATGGGAAAATGTTACAATAATTGCCTCTAAATTACGATAATTATTCATTAAAGAGTTTGTATACATACATGTGATGTATATATTTCAGTTTTCTACAAGCCAATGGTTGTAGCTTTGTTGACGAAATTTCTTTCCATCAGTAAGTGTTGAACTTGTCTGTCCTATCTACACTTGGTTTAGTACATCTTCTGTTTCATCATGTCTGTCCTATCTACACTTGGTTTAGTACATCTGTTTCATCATCATCTGTCCTATCTACACTTGGTATAGTACATCTTCTGTCTCATCATGTCTGTCAGATCTACACTTGGTATAGTACATCTTCTGTCTCATCATGTCTGTCCTATCTACACTTGGTATAGTACATCTTCTGTCTCATCATGTCTGTCAGATCTACACTTGGTATAGTACATCTTCTGTCTCATCATGTCTGTCAGATCTACACTTGGTTTAGTACATCTTCTGTTTCATCATGTCTGTCAGATCTACACTTGGTTTAGTACATCTTCTGTTTCATCATGTCTGTCAGATCACACTTGGTAGTACATCTTCTGTTTCATCATGTCTGTTGATCACACTTGGTTTAGTACATCTTCTGTTTCATCATGTCTGTCAGATCTACTTTTGTAGTACATCTTCGTCTCATCATGTCTGTCAGATCTACACTTGGTTTAGTACATCTTCAGTCGTAAACATGTTTTGGAAATTAAAAATAAAGTACCTCTTCTGTCATAGTGTGTGATGTCCTGGTAGGTCTGCGGCTTTAGTTTTTGTGTTTTTCTACTGTATAAACATTGATGTCGTTATGTAGAATCCATTTATTGATGTCGTTACTTGAGAATACATCTCTTGATGTCGTTACTGTAGAATACATCTCTTGATGTCCTTACTGTAGAATACATCTCTTGATGTCTTTACTGCAGAATACATCTCTTGATGTCTTTACTGTAGAATACATCTCTTGATGTCCTTACTGCAGAATACATTCCTTGATGCCTTTACTTGAGAATACATCTCTTGATGTCCTTACTGCAGAATACATTTCTTGATGTCCTTACTGCAGAATACATCTCTTGTTGTCCTTACTGTAGAATACATCTACCGTTACAAACCCAACCGATCCCCTCTCTCCCCTCAGAATGGCCCCGTCAGAGATATCATCCTTCCACTTCCTTCATTGGCTTTTCTTAATTTGAAAAAAAAAATTACAAAAATGTCCCTAGCTGTAGATAACCATCGGGGCAGATGAAGTGTAGAATTCATCTGTTTCTGTAACCAGGGCATATGAAGGATCTGAGTGGTAAACACAACGCCCAGCCGCCTTTACTTCCCAGCTTAAAGTCGGGTACCACAACGCCCAGCCGCCTTTACTTCCCCAGCTTAAAGTCGGGTACTCATTAAAAGCTTGGTGAGCTTGAAGGGCTTCAACTTTCACCAGGACCTTGAAAGTTTCGTTTGGTTCTCACCGAGGATCGAACCCTTGACTCTCAGATCGGCGGTCGAGTGCTGTACACCGCTCAATGATGTTCAATAGTTATTCTTAAGAAGTTACGAGTTTAGCTTTCGTTGATATTGTTGTTGTTGTTGTCTCTCTTTCCCCATATTACTGTATTGCTGGTCAGCTACTACTTCAGGGACGACATTACGGTCAGCAAGTTTATGGACATCGACATATTGGACAGCTTTGATGAGGAAATCTCCATCGGCCTGTCACTCATGAAGCGATACGACTGCAACAAACCTCTCCGACTGACCGAGACGTCCAACTCGGTGGGCGGTGGTACGACCAGGCTGAGTGACACCTTTGTGGCCGGATTTTCGTAAGCTGACCGCAGTTAGATTTTATTTCAATTACAGATCAATTAAGGTCAATTACAGGGGGGTCAATTACAGGTCAAAACATGTCAGTTACAGGTCAGTTACAGGTCAATTACTGGTCAAATACAGGTCAATTAAAGGTCAGTTACATGTCAATTACAGGTCAGTTACAGGTCAATTACAGGTCAATTATAGGTCAATTACAAGTCTATTACAAGTCAATTACAAATCAATTACAAGTCAGTTACAGATTCATTACAGCATTGTAAGATAATTTTAAAAGATTTATCAAATTTAGAATAACGAATATTTTAAATATTATGTGTGTGTTTTATTTTTTCCAGACAACCCCGTGGTGTACTACATAGGCCTAGTTATACCATGTGATGATAACTGCCGCTAAACTGTTTTATAACGGTCAACATCAAGGTCACAGTCCCTCCAATACCAGAGATACCCCCGCCCCTCCCCCCATATCATGTTTTTTTTCACCACCAGCCCCTAGGGTGGGGACCCAGCGCTGTGGTCAGCAGATCAAAGATCAACGCGACCATGCGCTCAAGAGGTGGGGGCAAAGTTAAAGCTAGGACAGAGCTGTGATCACTGACCGACATCTCTTGGTGACCCTTTAAGGGGTGGGGATGAGAAGAATTTTATGGGGAGGGGTAGCTATAGTACTTTAGGGACTGTGACCTTAAACTGATACCAATAAGCTATTTCTAACGTGTTCTCATCTGTGGCCCAGCAATCGTCACTGAAATTTGAACTGCGACTGAACTAGCGCAAATTGCTGTCTTAATTTATATTTTACATTGCATCCATTTTCATTAATGCAAGTTTGTGGCTAATAGAAAAAAAAACTAACCTTTCAAACATTGTTGGAATATAATAAAAAAATGGAAGAATTCTGATAATTGTAAACTTTCCTAACATTTAAGTTTGACAATTGCGAAAATTGCAGTTTTTTTTTTTCATATCTTTCTAGATGGTTGGACAAGTTGGGGAAGTCTGCACTTCATGGCATCACTCATGTCTTCCGCCATACGTTCTTCGCCTCACACTACGCTCTGATCAGCCCAAATCTAGTGCCGAACCCAGTAATTTCATATGTAGACTATACTCATTTCGTACCAGAACTATACTTATTGCGTGCCCATACTATACTCATTGCGTAACAAGACTATACTCATTGCTTACCAAGACCATGCTCATTGCGTAACAAGTTTATAATCATTGCTTACCAAGAATATACTCATTGCGTAACAAGACTATACTTTTTGCGTACCCATACAATACTCATTGCATAAAAAGACTATACTCATTGTATACTAAAATACTATACTTATTGCTTACCAAAAATATACATATTGCGTACCAAGGCTATACTCTTTCGTAACAATGTCATTTATTCAGACTTGACCTCTTACTTTATCTAAAACAAGCAGAGCCGTACTGATGCCCAGTATAATGACAAATAATGACTTAGAGACATTTTGAAAATAATTTAGGGGCTCTGGTCAAATGTGCGGTTAATGCCCCGATGATATTATTTGATAGGATATCAGGTGGGGGCCTTGTGTTGGGGGGCACTAGACTGACCGTGTATGATAAGTACAGTTGCACCGATCATTGGTTTCATTGTGTCTTCCCTCGTCCAACAGGACTACTATTTGTCTCTGATGTTCAAGCGGTACGTGGAAGGTCCAGTCTTCACTATTAGGAGCCGGCTACCACGTCACATACGGGCCTACGCCAACTGCGCCCGGGGGTAAGACGATGGGTGTGCGTGGGGGAGGGGGGGGCTACTTAAGGCCCGGGGACGCCAGAGGTGTTGTAGGTAGGGAAGGGTTAGAGTCCCATTCTCTAGGTCTTTTGAATGGGGATTCTTGAAAGTGATTGTACTGTAGAACACTTAGCCCAGGAAAGGGTAGGGTGGGCTGGGGGGTTCAGTTAATGCGGCCCTTTGCACCAGACATACTCTCGTGTTGTTTAACGGTTGGGTATTAATGTTTTAGTTTTTTTTCCTTCTAAAATTATTCATTTTGTTCGAGTTGCTACAATGCAGTTTAACCTTGTGCAGATGACATGGCTGGTATATCCTTCATTTTTCTGCTCTAGTATGCGCATATGTAACGTTTTTTTTTCTCATGTAATAAACCGTTATTTTTAGTAGAACTTTTTTTGAAGAAGATTTTGAGGATGCCAGTGTTTGTAGAGGTTTATTCAAAAATATGTTTCACCAGGAATTCTATTTTACTGTTTTTTTCCATTTCAATTTTGCACTAACTAATGTAGCAAATTTTACTTTCTTTTTTTAGAATAACTATTACAAGGTCTATTTTAAATTTTTGTCTTTTTTAAATTTCAGTCTTCTTTATTTCAGTATTTTTAAACATTTTATTTTGAAGAATATTTTAATTCCCAATGTATAGAGTCGGTGGCTCTCTTATGGATCGGCCAAATTTGAAGCTGTCTAACTCCCCACCCCCAACCCTCAGCCTCCCATTGTTTTACAGATTTGTCTTTCAAGTGTTTTTTTTTCTATCAGATCCATTGCATCTTTTTTATTTTATGTTATTTTTATTTAATCCTATGCAGGTATCCCCCTGTCTCGCTTGTTGTTTATTTGATGAACCTGAGTGACAGGAGTGAGTACATCAACTTCACTCAGTTCCACAGGAACACGCTGTCTGTGTACACGTTCACTGCTCACCAAGGAGACCTTCAATCCAGGTCAGTGATTGTAGGTCAGTGATTGTAGGTCAGTGATTGTAGGTCAGTGATTGTAGGTCAGTGATTGTAGGTCAGTGATTGTAGGTCAGTGATTGTAGGTCAGTGATTGTAGGTCAGTGAACTGGTTTAGCGATCTACCGACAGCGATGTCGGTCAGTGATATAATGTTGGCCAGTGGTCTGGGTGGGGGGTGGGGGTGGGGTGGGGGTGGACAGTGGTGCGAATCGGTGGAGCATGTCAGTAGGGAGCGACCGATAATCGGATCGCTATCGGTATCGGACCGATATTGGCACTATCGGTTAATATCGGATCGGCCGATTGTTGTGAGCGACCGATAGTCGAACCGATATTGGCACTATGGGTTAACTGTCGGACCGGCCGTTTTTTGGCGCCGATACATTGTTTTTTTTTTCACAACAGAGCATAAAAAAAATCAGTAAATAACCAGATCAGACAAGATTAAAAAAGGGAAAAAACCCGTACACAGAAATTGTCACGTCTTCCTCAGAGATATGACCTTGAAACAATAGGATTGGCATTTTTAATTCTAATGTATGACCTTGAATGATACAATTAGTGAACATCTGTATTTTTTGTTGGGATGGGAAGTTGGGGGAAACAAGACTTACGTGTGGGCGAAGTGTCACGAATATGACAGGGGGTAAGGCATGGGTTGACATACGTCATTAGCTGTAGCATGAGAGAGACACGTTTGGCATTGTTGTTGATTAAAAAAATATCGGTATTCACAAAATATGTGAACTTGGCTTGAAATACGTCATATAGCACGAGAATAACACGTGTTTGGCATTGTTGTTGCTTAAGGGGCTGTCCATTAATTACGTCAACAAAATAGGGGGAGGGGGTCAGAAAATTTTTTACAATTGTTGACAAGGGGGAGGGGGAGGTCAAGAAAAGTTGACGTCAACAATGTTACTTTTTTAAATTGAATATAATTACTTAATAAATAGGAAAATTAAGCAGCGTTTGTAGTTTTGTGTTACACACTCGCTTAACATTCAGTATTTTAATTAAACTAACTATATTCCTACTAATTTTGCCACATAAACATTTTGGAAGCCATCTTTTTTAGGGGGTAATCAAATGTTGACGTAATTTTATAGGGGAAGGGGTCTCTGGAAGTTTGACAAGTTGTTGATGGGGAGGAAAATCGCCAAAAATTTGTTGACATAAATAATGGACAGCCCCTAAAAAGAAAATATCGGTATCGGTATCGGTAAAAATGCTGGGGGAAAATATCGGTATCGGACTATTCAAAAGGCATATCGGTCGCTCCCTACATGTCAGTGATCTTGGTGTCAGTGATTGTAAGTCAGCTTTGTAGATCAGTTATGCGGGGCTGCGCTCTGGGTCGTTATGTTGGTCATGATTCGTGTCAGTGGTCATGCTAGTGATCTGGGTCAGTGCGCAGACAGTTTTTGCGACCGCAAACCTTCTCTATACCCTATATTAAACTTTACAGACTTGTTAACTGGATTGTCACCAACTTTAGTGGATTTCATTTTTTTAAAATGTTTTGTTTTGTTTTGTTTTTTTCTGTTTTGTTATTTTTTTTTTAAATTCACAGAAAAACTGTCCTGAATGGAGAACCACTTGAGATGACCGGCGACAGCCTGCCGGTCCTGAAGGAGTCCAGGATCTTGGGCGACGACATCATTACGCCCTACAGCTACGCCTTCGTCATCGCCACCCACACCAAGACGGAACCCCGCAGGTACTTCCGGGAAGTCGCGAGACAGGCCCTCAGCAGACGGACCAGGCGGCCCAGAACCCAGAGGCCCACCTCTAGACGCCCCGTCTCGAACACAACAACAACAACAACAGCGCCGCGCAGCGGCGCCCATGAAACTGCTGACGCGGCCGCGGGAACCGAGCCCGTGACCCCGGATGCACCCGCGAGTCGCAGCACGCCCAGGAGTCAGCGAACTTCAAAGGCGTCGACGTCGTCCGGTGACTCCATCAAACCAAGTGCACGCGCGACATCAGACGGGCGTGGCGCAACAGATGGGCGGGGCTCAAAGGACGGTCGGGGCACGTCAGATCCGATGGTGCCAGACGGCGCCGGCACCGAGACGGGCCTGATGAATATAGAAACCGACCCCTGGGAGACGGCCTCATCCTCGAGCCTTAGCACTTTGACGTCATCGACCTCGGAGAAGGTCGGGGCCGTCTCGTCTAAGACGAGCACGGAATATTACATGGACAACAACGACAGTACAGACAACCCACGAAACATGTCCGTCCCGGTGTTGCAGAGTTATCCTTTATTCATAATGAACGCAGTGTTGTTGGTGTTGTCTGCCATGTTTAGATGACGTCACGTAGCACCCTGCTGCAATTTTATTTTATTTTATAATTCAATAAATTATATCTTTCTAACCGAAACTCGAAACTTCCGTTTATTTTTTTTTATTTAAAAGCAACACTTTTTTGCTGCGCACCAGAATATATATTCCTTGATGCGCAGCTTCTTTAGATAATTATATCTCGTGTACAACACTGTTGTTTGTGATAGTTCTTTATTCCCGTGCGTGCCACTTTATCTTTTCTGACATGAACAAAGTACATTACAATAGGAAGTAAAAGGTCACATTTCTTCTAGCAAATCTGTTATTTGTTCAATTTATAAGGTAACGCTTCATACAGGGTGTAGATTTCATCCCTCAATTGAATGTTTACAAAAATACATATAGCCTTAATTCATTGTTTACAAATTATGTACTTAGACAAAAGTACACAACAAAAAACTCAAAATTTTAGCTCCAAAATGATTATTACTTCTAATCCATCTATTGCTTGCTGACAATGTACCCGGCGCTGCTCGGGAAGGAAGCGTATATAGAAAAAAACATGATTAAAACTGGAGGTATTCATGATAATTAGGATTGGTACTCTTATCCGTGTATAGAAGATATGACATTCATATTTCATGGAAACGGAGATTTTGAAGATATGGATGACATTTCAGATGTTACAGTTTTTGTCGACTTTCATTCGAACGGATGACATTGTTGGATTAACCGTGAACAAATTTTACAGATGTTACAGGTACGGCTATGTGTGACATGAGTACTTGTCCATGTCCCCACATCTGGTTGCTGTTAGCTACCGCGGTATTCGTCAGTGGACAGGGTCTGGCCTGGAACTCCACAGGGGCGCGCCGCCAACATCAAACTGAGAGTGGACACAGGCTCGTCCAGGTTTAACTGCAGCAGGAGTTTCCTGAGCGTGGGGCTGCCCCACCTTCATTACAAGTGGGATGCGATTAACTTCAGGTAAACAGATCCTGTGTGGGCATTACAGGGCCGTTCTGACGTGCTTTTGGTGGCCCAAGACAAAGATACATTATGGGGCCCTAGGCAAAAACATTTGGAGGCCCAAGGCAAAGATACATTACGGGACATTAGGCAAAGAGACATTTGGGGGCCCTAGGCAAGGATAAGTTTATGAAAATAGGCAAAGATACGTTTGGGGCCCTAGACAAACAGACATTTGGAGGCCCTGGGCAAAGATACGTTTGGGGGCCTAGGCAAAGAGACATTTGGAGGCCCCATGCAGAGATACATTTGGGGCCCAGACAAAGATACATAGGTCGCCCTAGTCTGTAATGGTCACCGCTTGCAACCTTGGGTCTTTGTTAATCTTAAATAGTGGGCCCATCTAATTCCTCACCCCTAGCTGTTAATTTAAGTTGATTTTTTTGTGGTTACGACAACTAACAAATAAAGCGTCCCAACGGCGTGGGGGTGGGGTCGCCATTTGGCCCACCCATAAGAACGGCCCTTGAGTTAATGGTTTCTGTGTGAGACACAGGTGGTATACATTCTGTCAGAGCTGAACAGATGATTGCACCTTATATGATATTGGCAGGTGCAAGGTTTTTGTGTGAGCTGACTGTAAAGAAAATTTAAAACATTTGCCAAGTTAAATAATGTGAAAACAATATTTGGCCATTGGTCAAGTTCTTCATTTCGTACCTCTGACTCAATCATTTTTTTAAGGGATATGACGAATATCAGCTTAACATAATCATTTCAATTAACCCCAATTTAATCTTTCATTTCAACCGTGTATTTGCGTGGTGTTTACGTTGATAATGGAAATTGAGAGGGTGGAGAGGAGATATTGAAATCCATTTGGGGAAATCGCCGGTCAGTTATTTCAAAAGAATGTTTTACCCTCAAACACATTATTTAGATTTAAAGCAACCATTAATATTATGTGAAAGGGGGGGCTATGTTTGGATATTTCAAATATCACGTTACACCGGCCCTGAGGGGGGATGTCCGTGTGGTGAAGTTTCTAGACTGTCGACCTGAGGGTCCCAGGTTCGATCTCCAGTGAGGACCAATGGAATTTTAAGGTCATGGTTGTTATAGTATCCATGGCCGTTGCATTTTCGGCCGGTGGGGGGATGAAAGAAGGCACACTGCAAAACCCGTCCCAGTAGTGGTTTATAGGATCTAAGAGATTTCATCTCATCCTTACAGGGACTTTACACACACTCACACACACATGGGCCCTGCCCCTTGTGATGGCAAACATTGGTTAACGCTCTCTTTTTAAAGAAATTGATTATGTTGTATTATAATTGTTCATATTTTTATTTAATTCAATTGCATCCTGGATTTTAACCACCAACTTAACACTGTGTGTGTGTGGGGTGTCTCTGTGCGTGCCACGCCATAATCAGCTCCCCGAGGATTCAACAACTCGCCGCTGCACTCAGCCCCGCCAGTGTCCGCATTTACGGCACGCCGATCTTGACCGGAAAGGACGCCAGACGTTTCGAGAAGGAGAAGCGTAACCTGACCGGGGAGGACGGGGCGCAGTCCAGATACCACCACCCTGATCAGATCCTGATAACAGGTGAGCTTGACCATTTCATTTCGTCCAAATCTCGTTGGTTGGCGATTTCATTTCGTCCAAGTCGCCAGGATTGAACCATTTCATTGTGTCCAAAATCACCATGATTAGAAAATGAAAACAAAGCGGGGTGCTACAGTCACAGAAAGGTGCGTCGACCCAAAAATGAATAGATGTTGACCGGGGAGGGGGAAGGAGGTGGCCAGCAACCATTTAACCCGTGTTGGCCATCTTCACCCTTCTATTCTAGTTGCGGCGGCCGCTAGACTGACCCATTCTATATAATTCTATTTATCTAAGAAATGCACACACACGATATAATTTACGGTTGATACATACCTCTAGGTGGGACAGCATGTGGCCAAACAGTCGTAAGCTGCACCCCCTCCCTCCCTCCCACCACCCCACAACTAAATGTCATTGTCCCGTGTCATGTAACATTTATATATTGTGATCAATTAGGCTTTAAAATAAACCTGGCTGCTTTTTTACAAACCCTTCCCTAATATCCTACAAACCCTTCTCAAATCTCTTACAAACACTTCACATATCTCTTACAAACCCTTCCCTAATCTCTTAAAAACCATTCCCAAATATCTTACAAACCCTTCATATCTCTTACAAACCTTCCTAATCTCCTAAAACCCTTCCCAAATATCTTAAACTCTTCCCAAATCTCTTACAAACCCTTGACAACTCTTACAAACCCTTTTTTAATTTCTTACAAACCCTTCACGAATCTCTTTTAAACCATTCCCAAATCTTACAAACTTTTCCCAAATATCTTACAAACCCTTCCCAAATCTCTTACAAACCTTTGACAACCCTTTTACAACCCTTCAAATCTCCTACAAACCCTTCCCAAATATCTTCCCAAACAGCCAAGAACTGGCAGAACGCGGTAAAGTTCTGTCGTCAGGTTGTCTGAGCCTAATGGTAGACTTCGGCATTCTTCCATAAAGATGGCAAATGGGTCTCCAGGTTCGCCAAGTCGCTGCTGGACAGGGCATCCATGATGAAAATACACATCCCAGACTTCCAGCTGGGAAACGGCAAGTATTGAACATAGACAACAGATTGATGATGTTTTATGATATTGCCAGCCAGAGGATGAAAGGAAGTTATCTGTTTGTTGACGGTATTAGGAAGTTATCTGTTTGTTGACGGTATCGGGAAGTTATCTGTTTGTTGACGGTATTAGGAAGTTATATGTTTGTTGACGGTATCAGTTATCTGTTTGTTGACGGTATCGGGAAGTTATCTGTTTGTTGACGGTATCGGAAAGTTATCTGTTTGTTGACGGTATTAGGAAGTTATCTGTTTGTTGAAGGTATTCGAAGTTATCTGTTTGTTGATTGTATTAGGAAGTTATCTGTTTGTTGATTTATAAGGAAGTTATCTGTTTGTTGACGCTATTAGAAGTTATCTGTTTGTTGACGGTATTAGGAAGTTATCAGTTTGTTGACGACATTAGGAAGTTATCTGTTTGTTGATTTGTGTATTAGGAAGTTATCTGTTTGTTGACGGTATTAGGAAGTTATCTGTTTGTTGACGGTATCAGGAAGTTATCTGTTTGTTGACGGTATCAGGAAGTTATCTGTTTGTTGACGGTATTAGGATAAAGTGTTTGAATTAAGATGTTTGAAGTTTGTGTATGGAGCATGAAATTACTGGGTGAGGGGACTGTGGGGTTGGGGGGGGGGGTGGGTGGAGACGGTCGTAATGGTAAACAGTAAGAGTTATAGACAGTCATACTGAGAGATAGGTAAATAGAACGAAAGAATAAAAGGCATATAATATATATAGAGAGAGAGATAGAAAGCAAATATATGTACTTATATTTAGACCGATAGACAGACAGACATTAAGACATATATTTGGGTAGTTGGGTGGGTTGCTTGGTGGATGGATGGACGAACAGACAGTCAGACTTGCAAAGCGACAGACGAATAGATAGATATTGATGTATAGATAGATTATAGATGTATTGATGTATAGATAGAGTACAGACAGACAGACAGACCTTCTGTAATGTCATTCTAAAATTCTTCTCTGTCTCTATCTGTACCTAACAGAGCCCAACATATACAACCCTAAATTCAACATCAACTCAACCACCGTGGCAAACGATTTTAAATTTTTCCGAAACTGGCTCAAAAAGAAATATCCGTTTTACAGATCAAGTAAAATTATCGGCCCCGACGTGACCAGATTAAAGGCTGTAAAATACCTGAAACCGTAAGTGGCACCATGGGATGATTATGCATAATAGCGTTGTTTTCTGGTGTTTGGTTTGCTGCTTGTAACTTATGTGTTTAACGACGTTGTTTACTGGTGTTTGGTTCTGCTGCTTGGTAACTTATGTGTTTAATGACATTGTTTACTGTTGATTGGTTTGCTGCTTGGTAACTTATGTGTTTAATGACGTTGTTTACTGGTGTTTGGTTTGCTGCTTGATGTTAATAGTGTATGTTTTCTGTTTTCTTGTTTTTCTTTTTCATATTGCTTTTCAACCTGTATTTTTTTTCCAAATACTCAACGGAATTCGAATATCAGATACTCAGTTGATCACCTACTTGTTCAATATTCTCAATACACGACCACGAGTTAATAAACTCGGTTGTTTTCTTCTGTTATTAAATTTACCGTTTATATAGGCTAGTGATTTTCAATTTTTTTAACTCTTGCGATATGCTGTGAAAGTGATTATTATTTAACTGAAAAAAAGATAAAGTAATAGCGCATATATGTAAACATTTCCTTTTATTTTTCATATTATCAAAACTGTTGTTTTGTAATATTAAAAAAATTATCACACATATTTTCTCAATCAGTTAATTATAACTTTTAAACTTTGTCGAGACACCTATCGCGTCTCTAGCTTTGAGAACCTTTAATGACGCTGTGATATATGTGTTATGCTTCCAGCTTCCTGCAAGCCAACGGTTGTGATTATGTCGACGAAATTTCTTTCCACCAGTAAGTCCTTACTGTCATAGTGTGGTGGTGTCTGTGATGAGGTTATGAGTAAAAATGCTGCTATTAAATGTAGCTTATGAACGGGGATCCCCCATGATGCGAATTGTGTGAACATGTTGTGAGCACCTGTGTTGAACGGAAGCGTTGCGGTGTGAATTTGACAGTGACGGTTAGGTTTCATAGTAAGTACGTATGTACTTTGTTTAATGTCATCGTATAAATGTCATGGCACCCAATTAGCCCCCGAAATCCCCCCCCGCACGAAGGGTGGTCGTCTGGGGCGTCGGTTTAGAGTAAAAACGTCAAACATTCCATTTTAATGATGATGCCCCACTTCAAGCATTTTACCGTAGACCCTCCAATCCAGGAAGTCGTTCTCAGATTGGGGGAGGGGTAGATTTTAAATAAGCCATGGGGAAAACTATGGCTCGTGGCTGATTCCCGCCAGCCAGATCCAATTGTTAAATCAGTTTGGCCCGGAGCCCATGACAAGTTGTTCATTATTGCAAAAAATAAAAAAATTCTGATTGGACCGTTCCATTAGCAGAGGGAGCCCCTGTATTGCGGCCTAGTTTAAACACCTATGACATTCGATATGCAGAGGGGGGCAAATTAGGCTTTTGAATGAATAACTGTAATAAAGCAATTAAAAAGATACTGTTACAATGTTGGACAGCTGTAGCTTTGTTACGATATTGGACAGCTGTAGCTTTTGTTACGATGTTATTGTAGCTAGTAGCAGAGTTACGACACATATAGCTTTTGTTACGATGTTGACAGCTGTAACGTTGTTACGATGTTGGACAGCTGTAGCTTTTGTTACGATGTTGGACAGCTGTAACGTTGTTACAATGTTGGACAGCTGTAGCTCTGTTACAATGTTGGACAGCTGTAACTTTTGTTACAATGTTTGCCAGCTGCCAGCTATATCTTTTGTTACAACGTTCGCCAGCTATTATTTCAAAAAAGAGGCCACGCTGAGCACGTTTTGAACCCAGATATTCTCGACACCTTCACGAAAGAGGTCTCCATCGGGACGACGTTCCTGGAGAACTACGACTGTCGCAAACCTCTCCGACTGACAGAGACGTCGTCCTCCGTGGGCGGGGGCACGGCCAGGGCGAGCGACGCCTTTGTGGCCGTTCTCGTGTTGACCTACACATGTTGTCCCACGTGCATGTTCCAATAAACAGGGACGTTGCCATCGGTACTAGTTGGCTCAAAAGTCTGTCGTGACCCACCTTCGCCAACCCTGCACCGCACCCCCTACCGCCTACAACCCGCCGTCGTTCAAAGCCGTTTTTAGTTAAGGCAAACTTGTCACCTAAGGTCAACCACTGCAAAAGGGCGCGCCCTTGAACTATTCGAATTTAATTAAACCCTAAGGCCTCCTCAGTAGGGCCCCCAATCATCTATAGAAGGCCCTGCCTAATGTCCCCCAAACATCAATGGTAGCTTCTGACTGGGGCCCCCAAACATCTATAGAAGGCCCTGCCTAATGTCCCCCAAACATCAATGGCAGTTTCAACAGGGGCCCCTAAACATCTATGGAAGCCGCTGCCTAATGTCCCCAAACATAAATGGCAGTTTCTGACTGGGGCCCCAAACATCTATGGAAGGCCCTGCCTAATGTCCCCAAACATCAATGGCAGTTTCTAACTGGGGCCCCCAAACATCTATGGAAGTCGCTGCCTAATGTCCCCATACATCAATGGCAGTTTCTGACTGGGGCCCCAAACATCTATTGGACCTAAGGCCCCAGTAACATTATAACGGCTCTGCTGGTCAAATAACAGACATCTGCCATTTATTCATTGTACATGTTGACCATAAATTACCCAAAGCTTTCTTAACATGCGTAGTTAAAAAAAAAGAAAGAAAGAAAGGAAAAGAAAAGTTTGAAATTTCATTAAATAATATTAATAAATACAAAGTTGGCTTTGGGCCTTGAACTTGATACATTACCTTCGACCTGAGATATAAGCGTTAACTTTGCGAGCTTTGATACTAAAAGCCAAAAGGCAGTGTCGAATGACGTATAAATGTGTCATACAAATAAAGCTATGGATCTCATAAACAGCTGTGTAAAAGGGTCTATATTTGTAACACTGGTTGATGAGTTAGCATATTTATTCATTGAAATTTAGTCAATTATTAGGCTTCAATAATATTAGCTTGAGTACCAATAATTTTTTTACGATTATCACAAAAAAAATTATTGATAAATTCATTTTTTAACTAATATTCTGTTTTTGGTTTGGTTTGTTTTTGTCTCTCCTAAGCTGATGGACAAGTTAGGTCAGGCCTCTCAGCTTGGAATCACTAAAATCTACCGGCACACTTTCTTTGGCTCCAACTACGCACTGATCAGCAAAAATCTGGCACCTAACCCAGTAACTAATATATATATATAACATGAAATATCATTAGTACAGCCTTTTATTTTATACTACCATCGAACATACTTTTTTTTTCTTCTTTGTTTTCTCCTTACACAGGACTATTATTTGTCTGTTATGTTCAAACGATACGTCGAAGGTCCAGTTTTTACCATTAGCAGCGAACTGCCACGTCACATCCGAGTTTACGCCAACTGCGCAAGAGAGTAAGTTACATGACGTGTTAGTGGGTTGTCTTGTTTGTCAACAGGTCCGCCTATTTGTGTTTTTTTTTTCTTCTCCAGATTCAAGTTTCTGATTTAATTTTCTTTACACATGTTTACTTTTACTTTTACACAATTTTTTTTTAAAACAGAAGGTAAACACTTTTCTGAGACTTCACAGCACCTCCACTGGGTTACGCTGCGAGCCGCGACCAATTTTTTTTTTTGCAAAGTGTATTAAATGATGCTCGCTTTGTTGTGTGGCGTGTTTGTTCTGTTGTTTAATTTGTTGTTTATCGATTTTTTTTACCATTAGCAGCGAACTACCACGTTAAAGTCACAGCAGGCCTGTAGCATGTGAGGGCAGGCCCCCCCCTGCGTTTTGTCTGGCCCCCCTGCTTATTTGTTCTACTTAGTAAAATGTATTACTGCCCCCCACCCGCTATTGCCTGGCCCCTGCTGGGAATGCCTGGCCCCTGCTGAGTCAGAGCCGGGTTTACAATATTAGGGGTCCTAAGCCAACACAAATTGAAGTCTTTTGAAAAATTAAAAAATATTGCTAAGTTATTTTTTATTTTTTTTTCTTTTCCTATACTGTTCAACATTTTGCCCCCCCCCTATTTTGCGGGCTCTATGCCCCGGCCTAGTTACCCTATCGGTATATCCGGCCATAGTTAGAGTATACGTTTTGTAATGAACTGTTTTCTGCTGCCAGCTTAAACCTGTATGTTCAAGTATTACCCGATTTGTTTTTGTTTGTTTTTTTTTGGGAAAGGGGTGGGGGTGTTTGTTTGTTTATCTAATGTTGTTTTATTTTTTTGTACAGGTATCCACCTGGAGCCCTGATAGTTTATTTAATGAACTTGAGTGACAGGAGTGAGTACATCAACTTCACACAGTTCCATAGCAGCACTCTATCTGTCTACTCTTTCACCGCTCACAAGAGAAACCTCCAGTCCAGGTCAGTTAACAGAGATGTGGCCCAGGTCAGTTAACAGTGTTGTGGCCCAGGTCAGTTAACAGTGATGTGGCCCAGGTCAGTTAACAGTGATGTGGCCCAGGTCAGTTAACGATGGATGTGCCCAGTCAGTTAACAGTGTTGTGGCCCAGGTCAGTTAACGGGGATGTGGCCCAGGTCAGTTAAGAGTGTTGTGGCCCAGGTCAGTTAACAGTGATGTGGCCCAGGTCAGTTAACGGGGATGTGGCCCAGGTCAGTTAACAGTGATGTGGCCCAGGTCAGTTAACAGTGATGTGGCCCAGGTCAGTTAACAGTGATGTGGCCCAGGTCAGTTAACGGGGATGTGGCCCAGGTCAGTTAACAGTGATGTGGCCCAGGTCAGTTAACAGTGTTGTGGCCCAGGTCAGTTAACGGGGATGTGGCCCAGGTCAGTTAACAGTGATGTGGCCCAGGTCAGTTAACAGTGTTGTGGCCCAGGTCAGTTAACAGTGATGTGGCCCAGGTCAGTTAACAGTGATGTGGTCCAGGTCAGTTAACAGTGTTGTGGCCCAGGTCAGTTAACAGTGATGTGGCCCAGGTCAGTTAACAGTGATGTGGCCCAGGTCAGTTAACGGGGATGTGGCCCAGGTCAGTTAACAGTGATGTGGCCCAGGTCAGTTAACAGATGTGGCCCAGGTGTGCTAACAGTGTTGTGGCCCAGGTCAGTTAACAGTGATGTGGCCCAGGTCAGTTAACAGTGATGTGGCCCAGGTCAGTTAACAGTGTTGTGGCCCAGGTCAGTTAACAGTGATGTGGCCCAGGTCAGTTAACAGTGATGTGGCCCAGGTCAGTTAACGGGGATGTGCCCAGGTCAGTTAACAGTGTTGTGGCCCAGGTCAGTTAACGGGGATGCGGCCCAGGTCAGTTAACAGTGTTGTGGCCCAGGTCAGTTAACAGTGATGTGGCCCAGGTCAGTTAACAGTGATATTATGTGGCCCAGGTCAGTTAACAGTGATGTGGCCCAGGTCAGTTAACAGTGATGTGGCCCAGGTCAGTTAACGGGGATGTGGCCCAGGTCAGTTAACAGTGTTGTGGCCCAGGTCAGTTAACAGTGATGTGGCCCAGGTCAGTTAACAGTGATGTGGCCCAGGTCAGTTAACAGTGATGTGGCCCAGGTCAGTTAACAGTGATGTGGCCCAGGTCAGTTAACAGGGATGCGGCCCAGGTCAGTTAACAGTGTTGTGGCCCAGGTCAGTTAACAGTGATGTGGCCCAGGTCAGGGTTTGTGGGATGGGCCCAGGTCAGTTAACAGTGATGTGGCCCAGGTCAGTTAACAGTGATGTGGCCCAGGTCAGTTAACAGTGTTGTGGCCCAGGTCAGTTAACGGGGATGTGGCCCAGGTCAGTTAACAGTGATGTGGCCCAGGTCAGTTAACAGTGTTGTGGCCCAGGTCAGTTAACAGTGATGTGGCCCAGGTCAGTTAACAGTGATGTGGCCCAGGTCAGTTAACAGTGTTGTGGCCCAGGTCAGTTAACAGTGATGTGGCCCAGGTCAGTTAACAGTGATGTGGCCCAGGTCAGTTAACGGGGATGTGGCCTAGGTCAGTTAACAGTGATGTGGCCCAGGTCAGTTAACAGTGATGTGGCCCAGGTCAGTTAACGGGGATGGCCCAGGTCAGTTAACAGTGTTGTGGCCCAGGTCAGTTAACAGTGATGTGGCCCAGGTCAGTTAACGGGGATGTGGCCCAGGTCAGTTAACGGGGATAGCCCAGGTCTGTTAACGGGGATGCGGCCCAGGTCAGTTAACAGGTTGTGGCCCAGGTCAGTTAACGGGGATGCGGCCCAGGTCAGTTAACAGTGTTGTGGCCCAGGTCAGTTAAAAGTGATGTGGCCCAGGTCAGTTAACAGTGATGGGGCCCAGGTCAGTTAACAGTGATGTGGCCCAGGTCAGTTAACAGTGATGTGGCCCAGGTCAGTTAACGGGGATGTGACCCAGGTCAGTTAACAGTGTTGTGGCCCAGGTCAGTTAACAGTGATGTGGCCCAGGTCAGTTAACAGTGATGTGGCCCAGGTCAGTTAACAGTGATGTGGCCCAGGTCAGTTAACAGTGATGTGGCCCAGGTCAGTTAACGGGGATGCGGCCCAGGTCAGTTAACAGTGTTGTGGCCCAGGTCAGTTAACAGTGATGTGGCCCAGGTCAGTTAACGGTGATGTGGCCCAGGTCAGTTAACAGTGATGTGGCCCAGGTCAGTTAACAGTGATGTGGCCCAGGTCAGTTAACAGTGTTGTGGCCCAGGTCAGTTAACGGGGATGTGGCCCAGGTCAGTTAACAGTGATGTGGCCCAGGTCAGTTAACAGTGTTGTGGCCCAGGTCAGTTAACAGTGATGTGGCCCAGGTCAGTTAACAGTGTTGTGGCCCAGGTCAGTTAACAGTGATGTGGCCCAGGTCAGTTAACAGTGATGTGGCCCAGGTCAGTTAACAGTGTTGTGGCCCAGGTCAGTTAACAGTGATGTGGCCCAGGTCAGTTAACAGTGATGTGGCCCAGGTCAGTTAACGGGGATGTGGCCCAGGTCAGTTAACAGTGATGTGGCCCAGGTCAGTTAACAGTGATGTGGCCCAGGTCAGTTAACGGGGATGCGGCCCAGGTCAGTTAACAGTGTTGTGGCCCAGGTCAGTTAACAGTGATGTGGCCCAGGTCAGTTAACGGGGATGTGGCCCAGGTCAGTTAACGGGGATGTGCCCAGGTCAGTTAACGGGGATGCGGCCCAGGTCAGTTAACAGTGTTGTGGCCCAGGTCAGTTAACGGGGATGCGGCCCAGGTCAGTTAACAGTGTTGTGGCCCAGGTCAGTTAACAGTGATGTGGCCCAGGTCAGTTAAGTGATGTGGCCCAGGTCAGTTAACAGTGATGTGGCCCAGGTCAGTTAACAGTGATGTGGCCCAGGTCAGTTAACAGTGTTGTGGCCCAGGTCAGTTAACGGGGATGTGGCCCAGGTCAGTTAACAGTGATGTGGCCCAGGTCAGTTAACAGTGTTGTGGCCCAGGTCAGTTAACAGTGATGTGGCCCAGGTCAGTTAACAGTGATGTGGCCCAGGTCAGTTAACAGTGTTGTTTCCAGGTCAGTTAACAGTGATGTGGCCCAGGTCAGTTAACAGTGATGTGGCCCAGGTCAGTTAACGGGGATGTGGCCCAGGTCAGTTAACAGTGATGTGGCCCAGGTCAGTTAACAGTGATGTGGCCCAGGTCAGTTAACGGGGATGCGGCCCAGGTCAGTTAACAGTGTTGTGGCCCAGGTCAGTTAACAGTGATGTGGCCCAGGTCAGTTAACGGGGATGTGGCCCAGGTCAGTTAACGGGGATGCGGCCCAGGTCTGTTAACGGGGATGCGGCCCAGGTCAGTTAACAGTGTTGTGGCCCAGGTCAGTTAACGGGGATGCGGCCCAGGTCAGTTAACAGTGTTGTGGCCCAGGTCAGTTATCAGTGTTGTGGCCCAGGTCAGTTAACAGTGATGTGGCCCAGGTCAGTTAACGGGATAGCCCAGGTCAGTTAACAGTGATGTGGCCCAGGTCAGTTAACGGGGATGTGGCCCAGGTCAGTTAACGGGGATGCGGCCCAGGTCAGTTAACAGGGATGCGGCCCAGGTCAGTTAACGGGGATGTGGCCCAGGTCAGTTAACGGGGATGTGGCCCAGGTCAGTTAACGGGGATGCGGCCCAGGTCAGTTAACGGGGATGCGGCCCAGGTCAGTTAACAGGGATGCGGCCCAGGTCAGTTAACAGGGATGCGGCCCAGGTCAGTTAAGGGGATGCGGCCTGTCTGTTAATGGGGATGCGGCCCAGGTCAGTTAACAGGGATGCGGCCCAGGTCTGTTAACGGGGATGCGGCCCAGGTCAGTTAACAGGGATGCGGCCCAGGTCTGTTAATGGGGATGCGGCCCAGTGAAGCTGATTTTAAATTAAATACGATTTTAAAAAGTTAAACGTTCCACTTAACTTACCGAGTGTCGAAGATTATTGATGTTGGTTCACGTTTGTGTATTGACCAATCCAAAACACTTACCCAGTAGTGTCGGAAGTGAACTGCGGGTTATGTTGCGGCGCATGGCGCATGGCGCCGAACCAGGAAGGGCGCCGAAGAGCGCTATTAAATGTTTTGAACTTTTCCGATTGGGAGAAAGGTGTCAAAATGTGTAACACGGGGCGTTACAATAGCTAGCTACGACTCTTCACTTAACACCAATGTCTAGCTATGTCTTGAACCTCTCGCCGGCTAGCACTAGTCGGTGGTCATTTTTTTTTAAAAAATGGCTGGCTTTTGGAATAAAAAAGATGGGGGGGGAGAGTATTAAGTCAAAGTAGACAATATTGTTAGGGACTTACAATTCTACTGACAGCGACTTTTTGCATTCATCTAACAATGACTCTGTCTTCACCTGCAACGACTGTGCCTTCTTACATCCGTTTGAGCCCGCGACCTCTACTAGCCCTATTAGTTCCCCATGATTCATATATGAATCAACCATATTTTCTCATTATTATAATCTTATTATTAACTTTGGCCTAAAAAGGTGAATGTATTTATTCATGTTAACACAGAGGGATGTGTAAATTACCGGAAAAGCAGGCAAAATCAACTTTCGCTTTTTTATTTGATCTGATGTTAATAATAGTACAAATATAAAAAAAATAAATTCGGGTACTGTAGGGCTAGACAAATATTGTGGCGTTTGACCTTACTGACTGGGGTTCTGGGTTACCATTTAAATTTAACGGATTTTTTTTTCTAAATTTGTTTGCAGAAAAATTCTCCTGAACGGCGAGCGACTTGAGATGGTTGAGGGAAGCCTGCCTGTCTTAAAGGAATCCAGGGAACTCGGGGACGACATCCGGATCCCGCCCTACAGTTACGCCTTCGTCGTCGCCACACACGCCAAAACGCCAGCTGCGTCAGCTACTTCCGGGAGGTGCACGGTCAGGCCGAGGAAGATAAAGTGCCGAGCGACCCGCGGGCGTGGAATCGACCACACACCCCGCTGCCGGCGCGACGGACGGGAAAGGCGGCGCACCATCCAGGTCTGGAGTCCCCGTAGGACCGAATGAGACTGAACCGGGACCAAACTCCGAAACAGAATTTGTCACCATGGAAACTGGAACAGGGGAAACATGGCCGCCCCCAAACCAGAGCACCGACGGCCGTCGACCACGGAGGTCAAAGCGACCACCCCCAGGGAAGATTACGGCGACACGGAAGGGACAGACAAGCCGGTGAACGTCTCCGTGTTATCGTCACGGAGTTATCCCGAATGTATGCTGTGTGCTGCGTTGTTTGTGTTGTACTGCACAAACTTTTATACGTCATATGTTTTCCTTTCTTTCTATGAACTTTTTTTATTCTCATTACTACAAAAACGCAGTACCAGTGATTATTATTATTATTATTATTACGATTTTAATATGTATTGATATATATATGTCTTTTTTTTGTAATACAGTTTTCAGCATTTGTTGTGCTTTCTTTTTAACTGTTTTAATTTTTTTATTTTTTATTTATTGCTTTATTATTTATGTGTGGGACGTGAAATGACTTTTTGTAGCATCCCAGCCTGCGTCAATAAAGGGGCTTCATTTTGTTGACCAAAATGGCCAAACAATTCACCCGTGAAATAAACTAGATTTCACATAGTGACGTGTTTCCAGAGGAGGTAGAGTCATCCAGATTACTTGTCGCTTTTATTCATTATTTTTTTTTTGCAACTTTAATATCATTATTCATCAATTAACTATTATTTACAAACATTAATTTCAATGATTCGATTCACGTACAGATCTAATCGGTGCCCGATTTAAGAAAAAACCAAAGCCGGGGATAAATGTATATGGTTTCATCCCCGGCCAGCCCCAGCGTGAAAGTTCTACAGCAGGGGCCATGCAATAGCAGACGGGGGCAGGAAATACAATTTTACTAAGTAGAGCAAACAAGCAGAGGGGGCCAGACAAACCGCAAGGGGGGGGGCGACCCCCTGGCCCCCTCGCACGCTACGGGCTTGTCCACGGCAGGGATATATTAGCTAAAGCAGAGCCGGGGATTACAGTTCTCAGTGCCGGGGATATCACCGGCGGTAAATTGAGCCCTGGATCTAATATAGGAATGAAATTAGTTCGCGAAACGAGGTTTCACCCTCATTTCAGTTTAGCCAATTTTGTACTATTGATACTTCATTTTTTTTTTTAATACACAAAAAAAAACCATTAAGAATAATACAAATCAACACAAAAGTCGAAACAAAATAGAACTATTATTTGAACTTTCACCTAAATTTGAAACTTTATAAATTTGTGTCGAATGAATGGGATTTTCCGATCGCACAACGTGACATTTATAAAATAATCTCACACCCAAATAGTTTCATGGATTATGAAAATTTTAATTCCAAAATATAATTCGTCGGGCGAATTATTATTATTATATATCTAAACGTACCAGAAAAAGAAATAACCTGTGATGTCATATGGGGGGAAACAAGTTTGTGTACACGAAAAGTTGTTATCATATGTTATGACTCCCTACGTGTCATGTGACTCCCTACGTGTCATGTGCTCCGCTTTAAGGACACGTGGATTTGTTCAGCAGTTTCTTACAGGTGAACAGCATCTCTGGACCATCTGTGACACAGGCCTAATGGTGAGTAGAAAGTGAAACTTGCAAGAAGAGATGTATTCAAACAAATTATATCAAGATATAAAAAATCAGCTTAAATCATAAAAATATTTTTTTAGAAAATTGAAATTTTAGTGAATAAACAAAAAGAGTGAGCGCCAATATGGATAAATTATTTTATTTACTTCTGGTGTCCACGCTTTTTTTTATTAATCAATTAAAATGTCTAATTATAGAACACCGAATAAAAAAGTGTTGATTACACACACCACTTGTTTACTATGTCTCAAATGAAAGAAGTGGATGAGTAGTAGTCTCTTGTGAGTACTACCCCTCCACCCCTTCACCCTCTCCTCCACCCTGCCAGCCCCGCACTACGGGTCACGTGGGTCTCATTTCGCTCCCCACTGCTTCCTCCCCTTTTTATTAAGATGTCGAACTGACCTGCATCAAGAAGTCGAAGACGAGTCCGGCGTCGCAGCTAGTTTTGGTCAAGTTGCCGTTATTGCACTCCCAGATGTAGGCGCAGTCCGTGAAGTCGGGGTAGTAGATGGGGCGTGGCCAGGCCGGGTCACACGGGTAGCATGACGTCGTCTCTGGGGGTATTAAAAAAATAGCGATACTTTTTGAAAACTTTATTTTGACACCTAGCGTCCGGGTATACTAACGCACATCATCGCTTGCGCATTTGGTCATTACATGGTTAAAGTTTCCACCATGTCTCTCGTGTACCTCCATGGCCATAGCACCATTGGCTATGGTGGGGATGAAAGAAGGGCACTACAATAACAGCCCCCGACAAACGGTCTATAGGATCTAAGAAACAAAACTTTTCTTCCTTTCAGGGACTTCACAGATCATTGGATAGTCAGATTTTTCACACATCACACTGCCGATTAGGATGCATCTCTAATTGTTCCTCAGTGTGTGGTCCCATTGTTTTCACTATGGGTGGTCGCTTGCTACAGTACAACATGGTGCAATACTGTACAGAAATGGCACGTAATTTTAAGTAATAAGTAGATAAAGATATGGGACGGATGGCCGAGTGGTGTAGATACTCGACTGTCCTGGGTTCGATCCTCGGTGAGGCCCATGGAATTTTTCCAGGTGAAATTTTGCAAAGTCGTCCCACAAGCCCACCCAGCTTTAAAATGGGTACCTGACTTTAAGTTGGGGAAGTAAAGGCGGCTGGGCGTTGTGCTAACCACACAATCCCTTTATATGCCGAGGTTACAGAAACAGATGAATTCTACACTTCATCTGCCCCATTTGGCCCGTTAGGGCCAAGAAGGGAAACTTCACTTTACTTAGATAAAGAAGTAATTGAATCGACAGTAAAACCTAAGCATGACCAGGTCAATTAAACTGTAAGGTATAATCAATATCTGAGTGGACGAAATGTGGGACGGTGTGGAGTGCTTGACTGTCAACCTGAGAGTCCTGGGTTCGATCCTCGGTGAGAACCATGGGAATTGTTTCAGGTCAAATTTGGTGTAAAGTCAACTAAGCTTTAAATGGGTACCTGACTTGAGTTATGGAAGTAAAAGGCCGGTGACCGTTCTGCTGACCACACAACCCCTTTTCATATGCCGAGTTACTGAAACAGATGAATTCTAACACTTCATCTGCCATCGATGCTCTTTAGTTCTAAGAACTTTACTTTTATGTTATATAATCAAAATCTAACAAGTTTGTTTACCTGAGTCAATGCTGTGTATGAAGATGGCAAATCATGCTATACCTGTGAAAATATAAAGTTCAATTATAATACCCAATGACAGATCATATAGGTAATACTCTTCCATGTCAGTCTCTATGTTGACACGATGTGACAGCTGACTTGATGCCATGAATCTTCATTTCCTTTCATCAACATACTCTATATATTTTAGTTTTAATTGTTTTTTGTGATAGTTTTTTTCCCACATTTTTTTTAAATTTAGTTAGAAAACAGAGACTTTAAAAAAGACAATTTTCAACTTTAATCATTTTTTTCTTGACAAAAACCTGTCTGACCATGTCACGTGGTCTAGCTAAGGCATTCTCCTTTACAGCGAACCACATAAAATGAATTATACAGAATGAGCGTCGTCAATTTAAAATGGATTTTTTCGAAAGCCATCATATTTACGTGCTTATACTATTAAAAATGCACATAGCATAAATGGCGGCAATTGTTGTAGTTGATATTCTAGGAGTTATAAATAATTCGATGCGCTTTTTGTATGATTTATATTCTGTGCAGCGAACTAGTTTCGAAATATTAGTATTGTTGTGTATTTTAATGTTTAGGTTTTCTTTGTTTATTCGATACTCCTAACAACTAAAAAATATATACACAATTCCATGACAATAATTGATTAAATATTAAGTTATTGATATTTTAAATTTAACGATACATCATTTCCAAATTACATTATTTATACATTTTTTTGCATTTATGGAAACTATACAACATATATATATAGTTTATCCTCTGTACATGGGTGTCGCTAGGAATTTTTCCAGAGGGGGGGCAAAATTTTCCAGGGGGGCAAATAACATAACAACTTTATGACATTTTTTTTAAATGTAAGGGGGGAGAGCAATGTCCCTTCTTATATGACATTTTTTCAATGTAGGGGGCAAATCCCCCCCTTCATGAATACGCCTATGCCTCTGTACAATTCAGCCTTGAAACCTAAAGAACTATAGTTTCCTACCTACAATGTACAGTGCTCGCCTGAAACGTAATTGTGGCGTAATTAGTCGCGCTCTGGGAGTAGTCTGAAAAAATATCACCTCATTGTCAATAAAAAATTACACCCATGTTGGTATCAGAGCCGCTGTTCTCAACACACAAAAGCTGTTACGGCCCCCGCCTGCAACTACTGGGGCCCCTAATAGTTCTTAAGCTTGGGCCCCCCACCCTCTGAAAAACCCCACTTTTAAATCATTTAATCTGATGCCGCCCTCCCCCTCCTCCCGGTGATCCCCGCCCCCTAATTGTGCGGCATCTTTCCATAATAACGGCTCTAACTACGACACTGAACTATATAACCGTAAACTCAGTCAGTGAAAAGACAGTACATGAACGACCAAGTACATGCTACGACGAATACAGTCAAATCCACAGTCAGAAAATCAGGAGCTCCCAAATCATCACCATTGCCCCCCCCTTCTGACCCTTTTTATCCCCAAATTTAGAAACAAGATACATAAAAAAACATAAATTTCAAAATTGACGCCCCTTTCCACTCAAGGTTCCAGGGCCCTGAAAGTGTCCGGGACCCTGAAAGTGTCAGGGGCCCTGAAAGTGTCCGGGGCCCTGTAAAGTGTCCTGGGCCCTGTAAAGTGTTAGGGACCCTGTAAAGTGTTAGGGACCCTGTAAATTGTTAGGGACCCTGAAAAGTGTTCAGGACCCTGAAAGTGTTAGGGACCCTGTAAATTGTTAGGGACCCTAAAAGTGTTCGGGACCCTGAAAAGTGTTCGGGACCCTGAAAAGTGTTAGGGACCCTGTAAATTGTTAGGGAACCCTAAAAGTGTTCGGGACCCAAAAAGTGTTCGGGACCCTAAAAAGTGTTAGGGACCCTGTAAATTGTTAGGGACACTAAAAAGTGTTAGGAACCCAAAAAGTGTCAGGGACCCTGAAAAGTGTTCGGGACCCTGAAAAGTGTTCGGGACCCTGAAAAGTGTTAGGGACCCTGTAAATTGTTAGGGACCCAAAAAGTGTTAGGGACCCTAAAAGTGTTCGGGACCCTAAAAAGTGTTCGGGACCCTGAAAAGTGTTCGGGACCCTGAAAAGTGTTAGGGACCCTGTAAATTGTTAGGGACCCTAAAAGTGTTCGGGACCCTAAAAGTGTTAGGGACCCTGTAAATTGTTAGGGACCCTAAAAAGTGTTAGGCTAAAAAGTGTCAGGGACCCTGAAAAAGTTCGGGACCCTGAAAAGTGTTCGGGACCCTGAAAAGTGTTAGGGACCCTGTAAATTGTTAGGACCCTTAAAAGTGTTAGGGACCCTAAAAGTGTTCGGGACCCTAAAAAGTGTTCGGGACCCTGAAAAGTGTTCGGGACCCTGAAAAGTGTTAGGGACCCTGTAAATTGTTAGGACCCCAAAGTGTTCGGGACCCTGAAAAGTGTTCGGGACCCTGAAAAGTGTTAGGGACCCTAAATTGTTAGGGACCCTAAAGTGTTCGACCCTAAAAAGTGTTCAGGACCCTGAAAAGTGTTCGGGACCCTGTAAATTGTTAGGGACCCTAAAAAGTGTTCGGGACCCTGAAAAGTGTTAGTGACCCTGAAAAGTGTTAGTGACCCTGAAAAGTGTCCGGGCCCTGAAAAGTGTTCGGGACCCTGAAAAGTGTTAGTGACCCTGAAAAGGTTAGACCCTGAAAAGTGTTCGGGACCCAAATTGTTAGACCCTGTAAATTGTTAGGGACCCTAAATTGTTAGGGACCCTGTAAATTGTTAGTGACCTTAAATTGTTAGGACCCTAAAAGTGTTAGGGACCCTAAAGTGTTCGGGACCCAAAGTGTTAGCCCTGAAAAGTGTTAGGGACCCTGAAAAGTGTTGGGACCCGTAAATTGTTAGGGACCCTGTAAATTGTTAGGGACCCTGTAAATTGTTAGTGACCCTGTAAATTGTTAGGGACCCTTAAAAGTGTTAGGGACCCTAAAGTGTTCGGGACCCTAAAAAGTGTTCGGGACCTCGAAAAGTGTTCGACCCTGAAAAGTGTTAGGGACCCTGTAAATTGTTAGGGACCCTAAAAAGTGGTCGGGATTCTGAAAAGTGTTCGGGACCCTGAAAAGTGTTAGGACCCTGTAAATTGTTAGGACCCTAAAGTGTTCGACCAAAAGTTCGGGACCCTGAAAAGTGTTCGGGACCCTGTGGTAAGGACCCTAAAAAGTGTTCGGGACCCTGAAAAGTGTTAGTGACCCTGAAAAGGTTAGTGACCCCTGAAAGTGTCCGGGGCCCTGAAAAGTGTTCGGGACCCTGAAAAGTGTTAGTGACCCTGAAAAGTGTTAGGGACCCTGAAAAGTGTTCGGGACCCTGTAAATTGTTAGGGACCCTGTAAATTGTTAGGGACCCTGTAAATTGTTAGTGACCCTGTAAAGTGTTAGTGACCCTGAAAAGTGTTAGTGACCCTGAAAAGTGTTAGTGACCCTGTAAAGTGTTAGTGACCCTGAAAAGTTAGTGACTCTTAAATTGTTAGGGACCCTGTAAAGTGTTAGGGACCCCAAAATTGTTAGGGACCCTGAAAAGTGTTAGACCCCAAAGTGTTAGGGACCCTGAAAAGTGTTCGGGACCCTGAAAAGTGTTAGGACCCTGTAAAGTGTTAGGACCCTGAAAAGTGTTTGGACCCTGAAAAGTGTTCGGTACTTCGGAACCTCATATAACTTTAAAAAAAAGAGAAAATCTTATCATTAATAAGACTTCGTACAGACAGACAATGAAACAGGATGTTTGTTTTATTGATTTTAAAAGGGAAAAAAAAAACAATAAACAGATGTCCACTCCGTGACTGAGAGAAAACTATTTTTTGTAATTGTTGGAAAAGTTGAAACTTCTTAAGTAAACAAAACAAATGTAAAAATATTTCGAATTATGCATATAGATTTCATTTTATTGAGCCTAATGTCTGATTGGCTGGAAATTGACATGAGGCGTGGTCAAACATACGACGAAGCTGTATAGACTAAACACGGCAAAGAACATACAATGTTCATTTTCCAAGCGCTGGCTTATCTTGAGTGTGTTGTATTCTCTTGTGTTATGGACCTTGATAGGTAAGCATAGAACCGTTGTATTAAACTCTATAACATTTCGTTTTCCACTTTGTAAAGCTAAACTCCACTTTGTTTCAAACTGGATTAGTGTTACTGTTGTGTTGACTTATTGTGTTGATAAGTTTGCTCAACCATCTCGCTGACTGGAAAGTGGTCAAGTTCAGGGCGTAAACGCCTTGGTGTTATTGTATGGGTTCGAATCCAAATGACTGTGTACACAACTTTGGCAGGAAGGGTAGTAATGAGGAAAACAAGGGATGTAATAAGATCCCATTAATGGTCATAGGCTTTAAAGAAGATTCATATTAATCTCCCTTAAGGATGGAGTGTTGTTCACTTCATCCCATACACCCAGGGGCGGATCTAGACAACTTTGACAGGTGGGGGGCAAAATTTTGACCTCGGGGATGAAAACTGTTTTCATTGTTGAAAATTGGTCTTAGAACAAAAAATATTTCGATAATTTAATGATTTCTTACCTTAATTTGGTAGGGGTGGGGGCTGCCCCCGCCCCCACCCCTAAATCCGCCCCTGCATACACCACTATTGGGATGGCTATTTTGTAGCGCCCTTTTTTCACAACCCCCACGATAACTGACAACACACCACGAATGACATATGGGTGGCTGATCCAGTGGGTTTTGAACCCATAACCTCCAGACTATAGATTGGGATCACAACTAAAGCAATATATTTTAAAAAATCTTCAAATTTATTTATTTTTTTCTTTACTAATCGATCAACCGGTGTTTATTTTTAAATTAAAGAATTTGTTGCAGAAAAAATTACTTCTTTTTATTACATGTAGTATTTAAAGTGGGACCTTAGAGTATTTACAAAGGACGCTTGTATCACCCAAAGTGTATCTTTGAACCACAACAACGAAAAAAATTGAAAAACAAACTTTTGTGTTTAAAAAAAAAGGTACGAAAAAAAAAGGTGCCAGTGTGAGCAGTGTGGGGGCTCACTGCCAAATACTGCAAGCAGGGCCGTCGAGTCCAAAGTACGGCAGGTGCCTAGGGCCTACGAACCTACAGGGGCCTACGAACTTACATGGGGGAGGGACTAAACCTAGAGTGCCTACAAACCTATTGCGACCTACAAGCCTACAGGGCCTACAAGCCTACACGGGCCTACGAAATACAGGCGCCTTCGAACTTACATGGGGGGGGTGCATCAAACTACAGGGGCATACAAACCTATTCTGACCTACAAGCCTACAGGGAGCTTACGAACTTACAGGGGGTCTACAAACCTAGATAGATAGATAGATTTCTTTTAAATATATATATATATATATATATATATATATATATATATATATAACTCATTACCTGAAATTGTAAATAAAAAAACAAATCATTTGAGATTATTTCCAATACTTTTTAAATCAAAGTCATAGATTTTTTTTGATTGAGATCTTTTTGCTGCTCACTGACCTCGATATTTACATATTGTTGAAATTGAAAGGTTCCAGATTCAGAAGTCATCAAAAATATAGTTGAATGTCTATTGTTTTAGTAAAATACATCGAACGCGCATTTAGATCTATATAATTATACTCTGTCGCATGTTCTAAATAAATATTGATAAAAATCTGTGAAACGCTAATCATGCCCTAAGCTTTATCAGCTATATGCTCTGTAATGTAATCTCTATTACACTTGATTCTCTCTATATATATATTCTCTATAATGTCATCTCTATTACACTTGTATGTCTCCCAGCTATATGCTCTGTAATGTGATCTCTATTACATTTGTATTTCTCCAAGCTGTATGCTTGGTAATGTAATCTCTATTACACTTGTATTCTCCAGCTATATTTTCTCTGTAACGTAATCTCTATTACACTTGTATTCTCCTGATATATTATATGTAGTGTGATCTCTATTACACTTGTATTCACCAGCTATATATTCTCTGTAATGTAATCTCTATTACACTTGTATTCTCCAGCTACATATTCTCTGTAATGTAATCTCTATTACACTTGATTCTCTCTATATATATATTCTCTATAATGTCATCTCTATTACACTTGTATGTCTCCCAGCTATATGCTCTGTAATGTGATCTCTATTACACTTGTATGTCTCCCAGCTATATGCTCTGTAATGTGATCTCTATTACATTTGTATTTCTCCAAGCTGTATGCTTGGTAATGTAATCTCTATTACACTTGTATTCTCCAGCTATATTTTCTCTGTAACGTAATCTCTATTACACTTGTATTCTCCTGTTATATTATATGTAGTGTGATCTCTATTACACTTGTATTCACCAGCTATATATTCTCTGTAATGTAATCTCTATTACACTTGTATTCTCCAGCTACATATTCTCTGTAGTGTAATCTCTATTACACTTGTATTCTCCAGCTACATATTCTCTGTAATGTAATCTCTATTAAACTTGTATTCTCTAGATAAATGCCCTGTAATGTAATCTCTATTACACTTGTACTCTCCAGCTATATATTCTCTGTAATGTAATCTCTATTACACTTGTACTCTCCAGCTATATATTCTCTGTAATGTAATCTCTATTACAATTGTACTCTCCAGCTACATATTCTCTGTAATGTAATCTCTATTACACTTGTACTCTCCAGCTACATATTCTCTGTAATGTAATCTCTATTACACTTGTACTCTCCAGCTACATATTCTCTGTAATGTAATCTCTATTACACTTGTACTCTCCAGCTATATATTCTCTGTAATTTAATCTCTATTACACTTGTACTCTCCAGCTATATATTCTCTGTAATGTAATCTCTATTACACTTGTACTCTCCAGCTATATATTCTCTGTAATGTAATCTCTATTACACTTGTACTCTCCAGCTATATATTCTCTGTAATGTAATCTCTATTACACTTGTACTCTCCAGCTATATATTCTCTGTAATGTAATCTCTATTACACTTGTACTCTCCAGCTATATATTCTCTGTAATGTAATCTCTAATACAATTGTACTCTCCAGCTACATATTCTCTGTAATGTAATCTCTATTACACTTGTACTCTCCAGCTATATATTCTCTGTAATGTAATCTCTATTACAATTGTACTCTCCAGCTACATATTCTCTGTAAAGTAATCTCTATTACAATTGTACTCTCCAGCTACATATTCTCTGTAATGTAATCTCTATTACACTTGTATTCTCCAGCCATCTGCCCTGTGCCATGCGCCTCCACGGGAACCTGCGACGCCGCCAACAAGAAATGTATCTGCAACACTGGGTACGGCGGTGCAGACTGCAGCACAGGTAAGAGGACATCATCACACTGCCACCAAGATCTAACCCGCTGACCCCATCATTTGCATCACTTTAGCACAAAAAGAGGGGGGAGGGGGGGTTATTCAGGGGAGATCACCACTAATCCCAGTAACCGTAACTCCTGTGATTTTAAAAAAAAAAAAAGATTTGATTTGGATAGCCATGAGTTAGGTTTTCATTGTTTTTTTTTTTTCATTTTTTTTTTGTGTGTGACGTGTCTGGACAGATATTGACGAGTGTTCGGCCAATACGGACAACTGTGACCAGATCTGCACCAACACGCCTGGCTCCTACACCTGCAGCTGCAACCCCGGGTACACGCTGACTCCTCCAGGGACCTGCGTTGGTAAATAAACGACAAGTGTCGATGGCAAAACAATATCGAACACGATAGCTTAACTGTGATTTTAAAAAATGTTCAATACTGACACGTAGTAGCGTGTATTATTGACAAGATTCGCGTGATGGCCTTGTTCATCTCACACACACACACAAACAGAAGATCGCGTTGATTATTAATTTAGATTTAATTCTTTTCATCTGCAGACATTGACGAGTGTACCCTGAACACGGACAATTGCCCCGCGGGGTGTCTGAACACCCCTGGGGGATTTACCTGCGGGTGTCCGGCTGGCTATTCGGCGGACGCTAAGGGAGTTTGTCAAGGTAAGTCTATAGGGAGGGAGGTACGTTAATGCTAATGTCCCATGAGATTTAATCTAATGTTCCATGAGGCGTAATGATAATGTTCTATGAGACTTAATGTTGATGTTCCATGAGGCTTAACGCTAATGTTCCATAAGACTTAATGTTGATGTTCCATGAGGCTTAACGCTATTGTTCCATAAGACTTAATCTAATGTTCCATGAGACGTAATGATAATGTTCTATTAGATAATCTAATATTCCATGAAACGTAATGCTAATGTTCCATGAGACTTAATGTTGATGTTCCATGAGGCTTAACGCTAATGTTCCATAAGACTTAATGTTGATGTTCCATGAGGCTTAACGCTAATGTTCCATAAGACTTAATCTAATGTTCCATGAGACGTAATGATAATGTTCTATTAGATAATCTAATATTCCATGAAACGTAATGCTAATGTTCCATGAGACTTAATGTTGATGTTCCATGAGGCTTAACGCTAATGTTCCATAAGACTTAATGTTGATGTTCCATGAGGCTTAACGCTAATGTTCCATAAGACTTAATGTTGATGTTCCATGAGGCTTAACGCTAATGTTCCATAAGACTTAATGTTGATGTTCCATGAGGCTTAACGCTAATGTTCCATAAGACTTAATGTTGATGTTCCATGAGGCTTAACGCTAATGTTCCATAAGACTTAATCTAATGTTCCATGAGACGTAATGATAATGTTCTATTAGATAATCTAATATTCCATGAAACGTAATGCTAATGTTCCATGAGACTTAATGTTGATGTTCCATGAGGCTTAACGCTAATGTTCCATAAGACTTAATGTTGATGTTCCATGAGGCTTAACGCTAATGTTCCATAAGACTTAATGTTGATGTTCCATGAGGCTTAACGCTAATGTTCCATAAGACTTAATGTTGATGTTCCATGAGACGTAATGCTAATGTTCCATAAGACTTAATCTAATGTTCCATGAGACGTAATGCTAAATCTCTATGAGACTTCATTCGACATCTGTCCTCTTTCAATATCATTCTCGTGTTATAAGTGTTTGTGTATATAAATATGAGCAAACGGTATTTCTCTCCCCTTTATGATGCAGACGTGAATGAGTGCGTCCTTCGGACGGCCAAGTGCACTGACATATGTACCAACACCAACGGCTCGTACGCATGCGACTGCCCAGCTGGCTTCAGTTTGGCTGTCGATGGCTACGCTTGTACTAAAGGTAAACTGTCGACATTGTAGTCAACTTATTTGTACATATTATGGTAAACATTTGAAATGTTGTGATAATATTGTTAACACAGATTGTGTGGAATTGTTAACATTTTGTGGAAACATGTGTTGACATGGTAAATTGTTGGTACATATGTGTTTTAATATGTTGAAATATAATGAAAACACGTTGAGAAAGTATGGCTAGTTGATGCCAAATTTGTTGACATATTGTGATCTACTGTTGGCTTATGCTGGTTAATAATATTAATAATGATTATATGAAATTAATATGGAAATTGTTAACATATATTAGTAAGGGGTTAACATATTTTGGTAAGGTGTTGAGGATAACTTGTTGACATAGTGAGGTAAATAGTTAAAACAAATTTATATTCAATCTGTCTTTTAAATGGGTCAACATTTCTTTCTCATTCAGCAAGTGTTATTGTATTGTTTTGTATTATTGTTGTTTATTGTTGTATTGTTGTTGTTTATTGTTGTATTATTGTTGTTTATTGTTGAATTATTGTTGTTTATTGTTGAATTAATGTTGTTTATTGTTGAATTAATGTTGTTTATTGTTGAATTAATGTTGTTTATTGTTGAATTAATGTAGTTTATTGTTGTATTATTGTTGTTTATTGTTGTATCATTGTTGTTTTTTTTTGTTGTATTATTGTTGTTTATTGTTGTATTGTTGTTGTTTATTGTTGTATTATTGTTGTTTATTGTTGTATTATTGTTGTTTATTGTTGTATTAATGTTGTTTATTGTTGAATTAATGTTGTTTATTGTTGTTATTTTTACCGCCCCTAGTGGGAGGACCTGTGTGTACGCCCACCTGCCAGAATGGAGGTACCTGCTTACTGAGTCCGACAACTGGACTGCCAGTCTGCCAGTGTCAGTGGGGATTCCTTGGCACAGCCTGTGAGATAAGTAAGACATGTCACACAAACACACAAACACCCACATAAATACACACATACGTACATTGTGACACACTGTAGACTGATAGCGATACATCGACATAGAAAGTTGGACATTTTGACATATTGTAGACTGATAGCGATACATTGACATATGAAGTTTGACATTTTGACATATTGTAAACCGATAGCAATACATTGACATATAAAGTTGGACATTTTGACATATTGTAGACCGTTAGCGATACATTGACATATAAAGTTGGACATTTTGACATATTGTAGACAGATAACGATACATTGATATATAAAGTTGGACATTTTGACATATTGTAGACCGTTAGCGATACATTGACATATAAAGTTGGACATTTTGACATATTGTAGACAGATAACGATACATTGATATATAAAGTTGGACATTTTGACATATTGTAGACAGATAACGATACATTGATATATAAAGTTGGACATTTTGACATATTGTAGACAGATAGCGATACATTGACAAATAAAGTTGGACATTTTGACATATTGTAGACAGATAGCGATACATTGACAAATAAACGTGGACATTTTGACATATTGTAGACAGATAGCGATACATTGACAAATAAACGTGGACATTTTGACATATTGTAGACAGATAGCGATACATTGACAAATAAACGTGGACATTTTGACATATTGTAGACAGATAGCGATTACATTGACAAATATCAAACGTGGACATTTTGACATATTGTAGACAGAGGAAGCGATACATTGACAAATAAACGTGATGGTTTTGACAATATTGTAGACAGATAGCAGATACATTGACACAAATAAAGTTGACATTTTATTATTATTGTAGACCGTTAGCGATACGGTTTGACATATAAAGTTGGACATTTTGACATATTGTAGACAGATAACGATACATTGATATATAAAGTTGGACATTTTGACATATTGTAGACAGATAACGATACATTGATATATAAAGTTGGACATTTTGACATATTGTAGACAGATAACGATACATTGATATATAAAGTTGGACATTTTGACATATTGTAGACTGAAGACATATAAAGTTTAATAACTTGACACCTTCACTGTCATGTCCCTTGCAGTCAATGTGTGTGCCCCCATCAACTGTCAGAACGGTGGCGTCTGCTCGATTGTAAAAGGTCAAGGAGTGTGCACATGTCCGCTGGGCACTAGCGGACCCCAGTGTGAGACTGGTCAGTCTACTATTTTGAACTATTTTCTTTGTACAAAAAAATGATTTGAATTAAGGCAAATGCTAATGATAATTTGTTACAAAAGCATTTGACACATTAAAGATCAAATGTAAGTCTTAACTTATATAGTTAACCCTCGATGTGTAACTGTTAAAGTTTAAAACTGGTTTATGACATGTTGTGAAAGAAGTGATGATGTAATACAACTATTTAACATCCAGTTATAAATGTTGTGGTATACAAGTATTTTCCAAGTGCTTTAATTGAAAGGAATTATTTAATGTCTATTAAATTCCAGTGGATCCCAACTTCAACCCATGTCTGACCTCTGGACTGACCTGTCAAAATGGTGGCAAGTGTCTGTCCAACAATGGCACCGCCACGTGTTACTGTCCAACCCCTTACATGGGCACGACCTGTGATCAAACAGGTAACAATAAAACTAAAACTAATAAATATGTTTAAGGACAGGTAATTCAGAAGTTGACAGGTGATTCCGAAGTTGACAGGTAATTCAGAAGTTGACAGGTAATTCAGAAGTTGACAGGTGATTCAGAAGTTGACAGGTAATTCAGAAGTTGACAGGTAATTCAGAAGTTGACAGGTGATTCAGAAGTTGACAGGTGATTCAGAAGTTGACAGGTAATTCAGAAGTTGACAGGTGATTCAGAAGTTGACAGGTGATTCAGAAGTTGACAGGTAATTCAGAAGTTGACAGATAAATATAATTCAAAAGCAGGCGGAGAAATTCAGAAGTTGACAGGTAATTCAGAAGTTGACAGGTAATTCAGAAGTTGACAGGTAATTCAGAAGTTGACAGATAAATATAATTCAAAAGCAGGCGGGGAAATTCAGAAGTTGACAGGTAATTCAGAAGTTGACAGGTAATTCAGAAGTTGACAGGTAATTCAGAAGTTGACAGGTGATTCAGAAGTTGACAGGTAATTCGGAAGTTGACAGATAAATATAATTCAAAAGCAGGCGGGGAAATTCAGAAGTTGACAGGTAATTCAGAAGTTGACAGGTAATTCAGAAGTTGACAGGTAATTCAGAAGTTGACAGGTAATTCAAAAGCAGAAGGTAATTCAGAAGTTGACAGGTAATACATTAACAGGTATCATAACAAATTAATAAGTGTAATGTTTATATCAGAACATACTTTTGGATATTAGATCATTTAGGGTCTTTATCTCAACAAATAAACAGTGTCAGATTGATGACCTGTGGCAGTGTTTCCCGAACTTTCGATATCAGTGTACCCCCTTGTTTTATTTTCGTAATACCCCAAGTAAAAAAAAAACAAACAATTTGCATATTTTGTTTTTACGATCATGGATTCCCCTCATTTCAATGTTGTTTCCGCTTTAGCCGTTCATATTACCCGTTGTTCTAAGCCCAGTGCAGCGCAAAGCCCCAGCCAAACTCTTCAGGTACCCTTGAGGTATTCCATACCACACTTTGGGAATCACTGGCCTATGGTTACATGTATAGAAAACCTATCATGCTACTTTATGGTCGTGCGGTAAAGAGCTCGACTTTCCAGCTGAAGGTACCAGGTTCGATCTCCGGTGAGGACCAAGGAAATTGTTCGTGGTGCCTCCATGGCCATTGCATTATCGGCTATGGTGGGGATGAACGAAGGGCAACCATAAAAACCGTCCCATTAATGGTTAATAGTATCTAAGAGATTTCATCTCATCCTTACATGGACATCACACACTGGCAGTAAAGAACAAAATTGTATTTTTCAACTCTTCAAGTGTATAATTATGAAGTATAAAAAAAAATTCTCTTGTCAATATTTACACTGTTTTAAGTTGTTTTTTTTTTACATTTGAAGATTTTTTTTAGTAACATAGATGTTCATGTCATTTAACGAATGTCAGGATGACAGATGTCATGAGTTCTCTGTTGTTATTTGTTTCTGTTTGCAGGAACGGTCATTCCGCCAGACACCTGTAATCCCAACGTGGTGTGTCAAAATGGTGGACGGTGTGTCCAGGTCAATAATGCCCCCTCGTGCTTTTGTCCTCAGGGATTTGGTGGACTTTACTGTGAAACTGGTTAGTACCAAAAAATGTCTTGTTATCGTGTCCAGTAGGGAGCGACCGATATGCCTTTTTACCGATAGTCCGATACCGATATTTTCCCCCAGCATTTTTACCGATACCGATACCGATATTTTATTTTTAGGGGCTGTCCATTATTTATGTCAACAAATTTTTGGCGATTTTTACCTCCCCCCCCCCTTGTCAACAACTTGTCAAACTTTCCGAGACCCCCCTATAAAATTACGTCAACATTTGATTACCCCCCCCCCTAAAAAGGTGGCTTCCAAAATGTTTATGTGGCAAAATTAGTAGGAATATAGTTAGTTTAATTAAAATACTGAATGTTAAGCGAGTGTTTAACACAGAACTACAAACGCTGCTTAATTTTCCTATTTATTAAGTAATTATATTAAATTTTAAAAAGTAACATTGTTGACGTCAACTTTTCTTGACCTCCCTCCCATCCCCCTTGTCAACAATTGTCAAAAATTTTCTGACCCCCCCCCTCCCACCTATTTTGTTGACGTAATTAATGGACAGCCCCTTAAGCAACAACAATGCCAATTGCCAAACACGTGTTTCTATCGTGCTAATACAGCTGATGACGTATGTCAACCCATGCTTACCCCTTCCCTGTCATATTTCGTGACGCTTCGCCGACACGTAAGTCTTGTTCCCCCCCCCCCCCCAATTTCCCATCCCAACAAAAAATACGCACAGATGTTCACTAATTGTATCATTCAAGGTCATACATTAGAATTAAGAAATGCCAATCCTATTGTTTCAATGTCGTATCTCTGATGTATACGTGACAATTTCTGTGTACGGCTTTTTTTTTTTCCTTTTTTTTTAAATCTTGTCTGATCTGGTTATAGAATTGGGTTATTTACTGATTTTCTTTTCTGCAACTCTGTTGTGAAAAAAAAAAACAATGTATCGGCAGCCAAAAAACGGCCGGTCCGACAGTTAACCCATAGTGCCAATATCGGTTCGACTATCGGTCGCTCCCTACAACAATCGGCCGATCCGATATTAACCGATAGTGCCAATATCGGTCCGATACCGATAGCGATCCGATTATCGGTCGCTCCCTAGTGTCCAGTAGTGGTGTATCACAATGCTCAGCTGTGATGTGTCTTCTTGTCACATCGTTCAGTAGTGGTGGGTCAATGTGTCTTGTCACAATGTCCAGTAGGGATGGGTCAGTGTGTCTTGTTACAATGTCCAATAGTGGTGGGTCAGTGTGTCTTTTCACAATGTCCAGTAGGGATGGGTCAGTGTGTCTTGTCACAATGTCCAGTAGGGATGGGTCAATGTGTCTTGTCACAATGTCCAGTAGGGATGGGTCGATGTGTCTTGTTACAATGTCCAGTAGGGATGGGTCAATGTGTCTTGTCACAATGTCCAGTAGGGATGGGTCGATGTGTCTTGTCACAATGTCCAGTAGGGATGGATCGATGTGTCTTGTCACAATGTCCAGTAGTGGTGGGTCAGTGTGTCTTGTCACAATGTCCAGTATTGGTGGGTCAATGTGTCTTGTCACATCGTCCAGTAGTGGTGGGTCAGTGTGTCTTGTCACGTCGTCCAGTAGTGGTGAGTCAGTGTGTCTTGTCACATCGTTCAGTAGTGGTGGGTCAGTGTGTCTTGTCAATCGTCCAGTAGTGGTGGGTCAGTGTGTCTTGTCACATCGTCCAGTAGTGGTGGGTCAGTGTGTCTTGTCAATCGTCCAGTAGTGGTGGGTCAGTGTGTCTTGTCAATCGTCCAGTAGTGGTGGGTCAGTGTGTCTTGTCACATTGTCCAGTAGTGGTGGGTCAGTGTGTCTTGTCAATCGTCCAGTAATGGTGGGTCAGTGTGTCTTGTCAATCGTCCAGTAATGGTGGGTCAGTGTGTTCGTTCACATCGTCCAGTAGTGGTGGGTCAGTGTGTCTTGTCACGTTGTCCAGTAGGAATGGCTCAATGTGTCTGTTCACCATGTTGTGTCATTATGTTAATACAAGGAGCTCCAAAAAAAAAGGTTTCTGGACCCCATTAATAAAAATTGTCGGTTTTCGACACTCACCTGTATAGAAAAGGGGACTATAAAAGAAACTGCAATATTGGGGCAATAACAAGAGAATTATAAGTAAGTAAATATTATAGAGTTGTACAATAATTACAGCGTCATTATTTAACCAGGGAGCAGGTGGTCCGATGATCAGTGAGGTACAAGAGACTCAATAAAAAAGTTGGTGGTTGGGGCGCCTTCTGATATTATGGCACCCCCAGGACATGGAGCCCCCCAATGACGTGCCCTAGCTCCTCCCGTCGTCAAAGCCGCCTCTGCTGTATAACATATCTTTTATTTTATTTTTCAATATTCATTTTCTGAAATTGTGTTATTACTAGCTGTACCCTGCAAAACCTTTGCATAGAGTTATATCCCCTTAGGCTTGATCGGTAGGCTAGGTTATTTTTGGTTTCGGGCATATCCGATTTTCATGATTGTATTTTAAACTGGAATACTGTTGTATTAATTCTTTACTTTCGATTTAACGCAAATCGCTATTATTTATATATACTTCTAACAGCTTTGAACCCATGCTGCTACATCAACTGCGAGAATGGCGGTCAGTGCGCCTACTCCTCCGGCTACCTCACCTGTCTGTGTCCAGATGGCTACACCGGCCCCAGGTGTGAACAAGGTATGTCTGACTTCGTGGCAGTGAGGTTGTGAGTCTGTGACATGTGTGGTGAAGGTGGTGGGGGTTCGAGTCCAGTTGTGAATGCATTCACGGCGCACCATTACTGGCCCCCCCCCCCCCATCATATCATGTCATCGATACTTTGCGGAATGTTCTATGTATCAGTTGACATGTAAACATCGTCTTCAACATATTGGTCACTCAGCTAGAAGACACATTGAGAAATTAATATATTCAATAAACGTTTATTAATTCAAGTACAAGTACGTATTTTCCATATGAAAATGTGCAGAGACAGCCTTGGGGGGTCTTTATTACGGGACGAATGCAGAGAAAAGTTGAAGAGGGGGGGGGGGGAATGGGGGGAGGGACTATAAGAAAAAAACGAATGTAGAACAATACATATAGGACAAAGCCCCCTCCCTCCCCTCCCACGGTAAAGAAGTTAACAGAGGGTTATAGCCATAAATAGCATTGCATACGCTGCAAGTCACATTGCCCGGGATACCACAGAGAGAGAGAGAGAGAGGGGGGGAGGAGGGAATTAGGGAGGGAGAGAGGGAGAGAGAGAGGACAGAGAGAGAGAGGGAGAGAGAGAGAGTGATAGTTATATAGTTATATTTTCATTGCTAATTGAAATACTACCTATGGTTAGGGAGTGAGGTTCTGTGCGGGTTGTATTGGGGGGGGGGGGTTCTGCTCTGATACCAGGTACTGGAGCGTTGGCTATTGTACCGTCAGGCCTCTAGGTCAGTGGTCCCCCCCCAGCCTTTTTTCTCGCCAGGGACCGGTCAGCGTTTGATAATTTCAACTGCGGCCCACTGGAAGAGGGGGAAAGGGGGGCGTTGCTTAATTCTCGTTCGTGGGAAGTACGCACAATCACGTGATGAGTGAATTAAAAAAAAAGGAAATGATTTAATTCAATGATTCTTGGGCGGCCCTGCATCATTCGTTCCACCGGTCCACTGCTTAGTTCACCTATCCACAAGATGATCTCAGAATATGAAAGTGCACGTTGAAGTTTGTTTGTTTATAACGTGGTAAATGAATGTGTGTCGCTAACAACATGTTTGATTGCAGCAACGATCATCGTATCTCTGCTTTTTATAATTTATTATTTTTTTTTGCTCTAACACAGTGACCGCTTGTCTTGGCTACACGTGTCAGAATGGTGGACACTGCGTCCTGAACGGAGGCAGCCCAACATGCGACTGTCCAAACGGTTTCACTGGACCCAAGTGTGAAAAATGTGAGTGACCAATGGTGGAGGGTCATACCTAGTTACGAGAAACTAAATAATGATCACTTAGTTTACAGACTATATCTAAGGCTAAAGTACATTTCAAAGGTGAAATTGTGGTCATTTTACTCTTAGAGAAAAAGAGTCCCAATTGTAAGTTATAGGTATCATGTGTTATTTAAAAGATAAGTAATAATAAGGACATATATATAGATATATGGATTACTAGGCAGAAAGACATTATACTGTATTTAGTTTCATTTAATTTTTAAGTGAGAGAGAGAGAGTGAGAGAGAGACATACAGACAGACAGGCAGATAGACAGACAATCAAAAAGATAGACAGATAGACAGATAGATAGATAGATAGATAGATAGATAGATAGATAGATAGATAGATAGATAGATAGATAGATAGATAGATAGATAGATAGATAGATAGATAGATAGATAGATAGATAGATAGATAGATAGATAGATAGATAGATAGATAGATAGATAGATAGATAGATAGATAGATAGATAGATAGATAGATAGATAGATAGATAGATAGATAGATAGATAGATAGATAGATAGATAGATAGATAGATAGATAGATAGATAGATAGATAGATAGATAGATAGATAGATAGATAGATAGTCTTAAACATGTCTTTACAATACAACTTTAAGTGGAGTGAACCAAATATCTCCATCTCAACAAGCACAATATACTAATTACAACCATAACAAGCACAATTATGCAATAAAAACCATACGATGACAATCATAGCAAGCACAATAACAGCCATCATGACGAGCGCAATCATGCATTTAAAAAAACTTGAAAATCTCTTCACCAGCTGATCCGTGTGGCCTGGTCACCTGTCTCAACGGAGGAGCCTGCAGCGCCGGCACCCAGGGGCAACTGACCTGCCAGTGCCCCACCGGATACACCGGGGACTTCTGTGAGATCAGTAAGTCCTGCATACGAACCACTAGCTAACCACTAGCTCTGTAGCTGAAAAACGTAGCGTAAAAGAAGTAACTGATATGTGGTGTAAATAAGTGGCGTTGGTTAGGTTTAGTGGCCTAACTATTTGGTTCAAAGAGAAAGAGTGTGAGGCTAAAGGCGTACCTGAAGATGAGGGCGGAGGGAGGTAGGTCCACCCGGGGAGGCATTTATTGTGACAACATCATCTGTGATTGTTTTTTTTTACATAAGTTACGCGAGTTGGTGTGTATCCATGGATGGTATAAATGGATTAGAAATCTTTATATAAGCTCCACTCTTTGTTCAGGCCTTTATCGGCAGATCTAGGCCATCCCATGCCACAGGCCCGTGGGAAGGGAGTGAGGGAGGGAGGGGTCAACCCCATTTAGGTGACGTCACATGCACATAGTCCACATAAAAAAAATCATAATCTTGACCTATGATGTATATTATTTTCTTTTTGTTTGTTTTTTTTTTTCAAATCGTTCAGAGGTGGACTGCAGCAAGTTGACCTGTTTGAACGGTGGTGTCTGTGGCGTAGTGAACAACCAGGCAGTCTGCGAATGTCCCATCGGAACCCAAGGAGAATTCTGTGAGAGAAGTAGGTCGTATGTGTAACTGTTGTACTGAATACTTTCTGTTGTATCTCTCTCTCTCTCTCTCTCTCTCTCTCTCTCTCTCTCTCTCTCTCTCTCTCTCTCTCTCTTTCTCTCTCTCTCTTTTACTCTCTCTCTCTCTCTCTCTCACTCTCTCTCTTCCTCTCTCTTTATCTTTATCTTTCTCTCTCTCTCTTCCTCAGTCTTTCTCTCTATCTTTCTCTCTCTTTTACTCTCTCTCTCTCTCACTCTCTCTCTTCCTCTTTCTTTATCTTCTCTCTTCCTCTGTCTTTCTCTCTATCTCTCTTTTACTCTCTCTCTCTTACTCTCACTCTCTCTCTTTCTCTCTCTCTCTCTTTTACTCTCTCTCTCTCTCTCTCTCTCACTCTCTCTTCCTCTTTCTTTATCTTTATCTTTCTCTCTCTCTCTTCACTCTATCTTCACTCTCTATCTCAATCTATCTCTCTCTACTTAGCATCTTGCTCACGCAAATCTCAGTCTACTATCTCTCTCTCTCTCTTTTTTTAATATATCTATCTCTCTCTCTCTCTCTTTCATGTAATAACCCTCCCTCCATACTTCTAACATCAACTTTAAATTCAAAAAGTAAAATCAGTAGCGTCTTTATTGTCAACATATACTTGGGTTCCCTCACTCTTATTTTTAAAGTCAAACATTTACACTATATCGAACTGAAAGCATCCAATAAATCATTTTAAGAAACCTTTATTATCAGCAACAGTTCAGTCTTGCGGCTTAGCGTCATCACTAGATATAAATTCTTGGTTTCAAAATCCAGATTTTGAACTTGAAGGTACAGATCAAGTAATGTTGAAAGGGATTGAAAAAATGAGGTAACAAAATATAATTATACAGAAATACAGCACCGGGAAGAAAAAGAAACTGGCAAAGATACACCATGTGACCAGATGTTTTAACTAAAATTCCAATTTCCAGAGGACATTGTGTGGGCTGAAGCCATTACTTTTGCGCATTATGGCGGTAGATGATGGGTACATGAATAGGGCTACCAGTGCAATTGATTAATTGGATCGGACTTGATTAAATTGTGGCCGGCATTCTGAGTATTGCGACCACTAATTTTAATTTTCATTTTACTAATACAAATTTGGTCTATTGTTTATGGTTCAATATACAGATGTATGTTGTAAAAATTAGTATTAAAACGATCCTCTCTGTGCATGTAGCATACTCTTTTGCCATGGTTATTAAAATTATACATTTTCATAAAGGGACTTACTGTTTTTCTTTAATAAGGAAAATATATCATTTAGGTTAATAACCTTTAGCAGTCTTGTAATGCAAAGAGAAATGTATTTGGCTTTCTATTTGATACCAATTAGTTGTGCATTATCTCCAGGGTTTTACTAGATTACAGGAAGAAGCTATAAGCCCAGTTGAGGAATTATTATATATATTTTTAGTACGTTCAACTTTTATTTTACAATGTTAGGAATAATAATTGAAAATATTAAAATTGGAATATTATGCTTTCTCCATACATTCAGTATTCTTCAGATAAATAAGCCTATGTAAAGTATAAAACATAAGTGCTAAATGTCGTTATGTTTGTATGCCCTTTAAACATAATATTTAATATTAAATGTCAGTTATATGTGTTAACATACAATAAAACCTTTAACTATTAATAACATATGTCATTATATAATATATGCAATATAGCTCAGAAAAATAATATTTATAATAATACTTATAAAATATGTTTACTTGACCATTACGAAAGGCCTATTACCTTTTAAATTACATGACCCCCCCCTGGAAAGGGTGGGGGGGGCTAATTACTATAAAAATTTTGTACGGATTTGGGTTTATTATAATTTAATAACTGCTTTAAAACATCAAATCTTTTATTTAACTAAATCAATAATAATAAAACTTTAAAAGTTTATATTTTGGCAATCATTCAGGCTGACCTAATATATGCTACATATAATAACATCCAATTTTATGGGCTTTTAAAAAGATTGAATCTTATTAGTTTGTCGCTTCTACTAAATTTTAAACTTGCCATTATTTATTTTTACGGTGCGCTAACAACCGTGTGTGAGAGCAGTTTCTCGGCCTCCACCTGAGTCTCCCCACTCCATGGATAGGAGTGAGTGCTAAGCCAGACTAGCAGCCTGCAGCCAGGTCAGTGAGCAGAGCATGAAATGCCTTGAGGGAGACCTTTACTTTTCTTCTTTTTTCTCTTTTTATTATATTTTTTGAGAAGTGGGGGGGGGGGGGGGAAGCCCTCTCCCACACCTTTGTAGGGGGATGTGCATTTACATTGTTCAAGCGGGGGATTTGCCTAAACCACACAAAGAGAAAGTTTTATAAATTAGAAACATGTATAACCATGCATCTCAGTTCTGCTCTAAAGTACCTCCGACTAAGGGAGGGGGGCAGGGTGTGCCCAATTTTGGCGAGTTTTTTAGGACCCGGCTGGGCTGGCCAAGTCAAAATCTTAACCGTATTATAACGGCTTGGGAGCCGAAAATTTCTATCGAAGGTTTCATTTTAAAAAACACCCTTGTAATAGTTTTATATCTACTAGATATCGTCTGCTGGCCAACTATCTCAACTATAAATTGGGTAATAAAATAGCCTCTAGCTTCTGACTTCCTTACCTTATGCATATCTCTTATGATCAAAACTAATAAATTACTAGTATCAAACTCTCATGTGATTTCTGAGTGATGTTATTCAATTTACAAGATTACCTTTCAGTAGAGATTAATTTTACTCTAAAATGAACTCAATATTAATTGCTTGACTCTTTAGTTGAAATAGATCTATTCTTATGTTTCATTATCTATAAGTAAATATCTACAAATCAATAAGCTTGTATAAATGCATACCTTTAGAATTCTTTACGAGTTCTTTTGTTAATAACAGTATAATAATATAATTCAGGTATCTACTATATAACTAGTACTTAACGGAACTATTGGTCAATATACCTTTAAGTAACAGAATCGAGGAATGATCAACCTGATTACATTTTTATCATTAAAACCTTTACTATCTCAATTATTTTTAAGCAAACACTACCCACCATGTATACCGTACATTATTCGACGTAGTTAAATTATATATTTCTAATTAATAGCTAAACAGTATGTTCGTAAATACCCATTCCCGGGTATAGGCCCGAAAATTTTCTTGGGAGGGACCCGGGAGATCCCTCCCGAACCCTATATATTATATGGCACGCACCCGCGGCGCGCCGCCGACTCGCCCCACCTCGAACATTTCTTCTACCCGCGGGGGGCGGATTTAGGGGAGGGGCCCGGGGCTCCGCCCCCCCGTTATCGCAAGTTTGATTGTTATATTAAATTATCAAATATTTTTTGTTCTAAGACCAATTTGCAACGCTAAGAAACGGTTTATTTTAGGGATCGATGTTTGCACCTCGTCATTTATTAGATCCGCTGATCATTTCTCTTCGCTTCCAAAAAAAAAAAGTACAACACCCCCGAAAGAAATGTCTTCTATTCAATCAATATTCACGCAATGCCACAGACTGCATTTATGTAAGTATATATTGTTTGATGTGTAACATATAATCAGACTCAATGCCAATCTATCATTGGAGTATTGTTGAGGTTACTAAGATAAGGAGATGACCTTACCAAAAAGCTGAAGATCTTTGAATGGACAGTAAAGTGAAGTCATGCATATAATCCACAGGTTTCACGGGCGCCTATTTGAGTCCATGGCAGGTGGTACCACTGGTCACAGTCTATGATAGTTGGTCTATTTAATGTAATAGACATTTAATACAGCATAAAGGTAGAAGGTCAGTAGAAGAAAACGTTACTTATTCTAGTGTGATGACCAAATTGATGATTGGCAGCCATCAATTGTCGAGTTGATCAATGTCCCCCCTCCTTCCCGACAGTTATTGGTGTTGTTTGATGTCATATGTCAAGTGACGATCTTTATTAAGTTGTCATCAAACGTTGTCATGTTTCAAACTGACTTTGAGTTAGTCAAGCAATGTCAAGTGTTGAAAGTGATTAAGCGATGTCATATGTCAAGTGATACAATATGTTGTTCGATATTCATTTCACACTAGATGCCAATTGTTATTGACCTAATTTGATAGTTTCTTATCAGCCGTCAACTGTGTGACGATTGGGCTTATTTATCTTTACCTGCAAACGAATTAAAGTTGATACTTCTTTATTCGTAATATTCAAATTAGCTGTACACCAAGTATAGTTGGAATGAAAAATTGTATAGATGCGGTAGATCTATATTCATATTATGTTGGGTTTTTCGTTTATCTAAGTTTT
>JAGDYQ010000109.1:2166599-2274099 GCA_021962125.1 Bulinus truncatus
CACATTATCTACCGATCACCTTGGCATTACCGCTGGCCGCAACCTTGGTTACGGATTGCCACTGGTGTGCAAACAATATGGAGTAAAGTTAGACAATTGTATGTGGATTTTTGTAAAAACTGGCCATTTTAAAGCAGTTTTAGGGGGTCAGCTTTTATGCAAGTATATACGGTGGCTATTTATTTTTTTAAAAAAAAAAGCTTCACAAGTTTTTCTTACCTTCTTAAGTCTTGTTAAACTTTTTGCCTCATTGGTTTTGACAGAATTAATAACTAAATCATTTGCATTGCCAATACCCTTGAGTTGATGACTGGCCAACAGCCTTGATAGCCCCTAAATAATTGAACTGCATTCAAACTAATGCTTTTCAAAAGCATATCTGCGACATTGTAATTAAGTTGTTGTTTTGTTGTTAATAATGTTACATTTATTTTATTTTTTTTAATTTCATGAAATATGGTCAAAATGGATAGCTCATGTTATTTTATCCCTGCAGGAGAATTTGGTAGTGAAAGACTTGTTCAGAAGATTGTAGATCTGATTTTACGGCAGACGAAAATTCCAGAGGAAAGCAGTGTTGGGACGGCAGCAAGAGAAAGTTCCCCTGCACATGAGCCAGTGACACAGCAGGATGACAGCCAGGCCTCATGGCAACCTGACGTTGCCTCTAAAGCCATTTTGACTGGTTTTCAGGTGAGTTGACAGAAGATTTGTTTGAGTAAATTATTTAGATACTGTAAATGAGGGTAATTCCCTGATAAATGGAGCTCATATTTGTTGATTTGTACTGTATACATTTTAATTTATAACACTTTTCTCAAAAACTAGCCTGAGTAATACACATTCATCATGCTCATTTCTAAACTTCTGCAGTTTGTCCATAAACTTTCCTTATGTTCCTAGGTATTTGTGCGGGTGCTAATCTATGTAATTCATTTTATTGTCTAGCATCAAAGTGTTCACAAAGAAGATTTAAACAAAAGTGATGCAGAGAAGAAGTTGAAGCAGCAAATTAAAACTAATGCTCCGAAGCAACAGAGGAAACTGTCGGATCAGATTATTGCAGAAAGGCGTCAATCTCCTGAAGCTGGAAATCAGGTTAATCACGTATTTCCAATCAATTAATGATGAGTTCTGATGGGTTTTTTTTTTACCAGCTAGCATCAACCGTAAATTAAAAAGGATTGACATTTTTTTATGTCGCTTCTTGCTATGTATTAATATATACAAATGCAAGAGGTATACTAAAATTATTTGATGATTACAACAGTCTGCATTATTTTATTTTTTATAGCAGAAGGCAAAGGAGAGCAAATCACACCAATCATCTCCATCACCATCGGCAAGTGTTTCGTCCCAGCCTTCAATTACAAGTCCCACTGAACCGGCTGGATCCTCAGCATCTCCTTCAACTAACAAACGCATCAGGCTGTCAACTTCTGATGGAAGAACTGTAAGCTTAAAATTTTTGATGCTATTAATCGATGATACTAAATAGTTTTCACTTATGTTTTTGGACCTTTTGAATAAAGTGTTACGGATTTCAAGGCAACAACGTAGATGGCTATTTTGCAAGATTCCTTTTTTCATGATACCATCTACAACAGCCACGGGCAAACTATGTCATGTGGTCCACTATGGCCATTGCACTCTCAGCTGTGGTAGGGATGAAAGAAGTGCGCCATCCCATCTAGTGGCTTTTAGAATTCAAGAGATAAACATCTCATCCTTACGAGATTGTAGTATGTTTTTAACAGTAACAGTTACACTAGCTGGCCAGTTGTGTAATTTTTTTCATGAAATGTCTCCCCAGCCTCCCCCGTTCGTAATTTGTTAAATGTAAAAATTGACTTAAATAAATAAAGAAATTTATTACTGCGACATTTTTTTACAGAGGCTGTATGTCAGCAAAGGGGGAAGAAACAGGAAAAATATTTGCATTACTGAATATGTTTTTACACTGCAGTTCGAAATAACAGAATACCACTGTATTTCTTTCAATGTAAATGCTAACTACCTTGTTGTTATTTGTTGGCTAGATCACCCTTGACCTGCCTTCAGAATGTACATATACAGAGCTGCAGTCTGTGATCGCCTCATCTGTTGGTGTCATGCCAACCCATCAGAGAATACGCCATGGTTTCCCACCAAGAGAGCTGAAACCTCCTACCAGTGCTGAAATTGACTACAAAGTGCCTATACAGCCTGGAGACAAAATAATGCTCAACATAAATATCAATCAAGCTGAGTCGCAGACTAAAAAGCCATCAGCTACTTGTAAGTTTAATGTTTAATTTTGTTATATTCAGGGTATACATTCTCATCTAACAGTGTTTCATGATCAAAGAGACAATTTTTTCATTGCAGTTTAAATAATTTATAATAGAACGATTGCTTAAATATTTCCATGAGTTTTAAAAAAAAGGATTATTACAGTACTTAAGTGATCAACTTAGCTTCCTCCATTGAAGCCAATCAATGAATATTTACATCCGCAAATGTAGGCTAGCCAAACTCAACAAAATCACTGTCTTTGGTGGCTTCTTTGTCATTGCTTTGACTATTAAAAGGTTTACAAGGGACGGATGGTTGTGCATTGTAGTGGCTCGATTATCAACTTGAAAGGTCCTGGTACAATCTTCACTGAGAAAGTAAGGATCTTATCAGGTCATGGTGAGAGCCATCTTAAATGTGTACTTAACATTACTTTGTTCTGCTAAGTCGTCAGTAGTGCTTGCATGGCCATTGCACTCTTTGGGATGGAAAAAGAGCACCATAAAAACAGTCTCATTGGTGGTTTATTGCAGAGGTTTTCAACCTGTGGTCCGCGGACCCCCAGGGGTCCGCGGGGAGCTTCAAAGGGGTCCGTGGGCAAGTCAAGGAAATTAGGGATTTTCTCGTATAAATTATTGCTTGGTTTGGTTGATTGGTTAGCTTTTAGCTAAACAAAAAAAAATACAAGCTATGCCAATGTTTCAGGTACAGACAACAATGTGCAGAATTAAAAACTCTGCTAGTATTTGCTTATGCTACGTCTGAAATATGAACTAGAGTGAACACTACATGTACTTGCGTAGTGAGTTTTTGAGTCATGTCATCTTGGCAATGTTTCTTACTTGCTGAGCTATGTCGTCACTGTTGAAACATCCGCCAGTGCGACAGCGTGTGTATTGTTGATAAATAGTCTCTGATTGATCATGCTGTAATGTTTTCATAACATACTTTGGAAGGGCAGAAATGCGCCACAGATACTATGAGATTACAATGTCGGTCATGTTTAGAGAGAGTTTGTATTTTTAGGTGACACATACCTGGGAAAAAGATGACCTGGTTAGGCTGGACTTAAAAGCAAGGCATAGCGCCCTTGCGGTTTCAAGAGATAAATGTTGTGATAAGCTAAATATCTACTGTCTGGTATCGTATGTATGGCGATGAACTTCCACATGGGCTTGATAAATGTTACAAAGAATCAGTGTCCCAAAGTTTCTAGGTTGATCATTGTATTTAAAAGAATATGGATCATTGGGTCATGGATGAGAGTTAATTAATTAGTTTGTCACTAAATTATAAAGGTTCAGGGTTACTGCTGTTTTGACTGAAATAACAGAATATCCACAATGAGGGACGGACCAATCAGAGACAACAACATAGGTGAGAAGACTCAGTAATTAGGGTCTTACAAAAGAAGTTAGCAGTTGATAGGGATAGAGATTGGAAGAGAGAAAGAGAAGGGAGGAGGAGAACAGAGTGTTACAGACATACAGTTCGACAAAAATTAGGCAACCCGCAGGATAGAGTAGTGATGTTTCAGTGAATATGTATCTTGGAGTGTATAGTTTCATGGTACTTATATTTTGAAATAATATTTTGTGTAATCGTCACATAAAGTACATGAATAGGACTTGGCAGTTTAAATCAATCAGTGATGTCTATGAATAGATAAAGTGTCGATCGCTACCAGAGAAGTGAAGATAGACACTGATCATCACAATAACGCACAATGTTTAACTAATAAAACATGTAGTTGTGATACCTAGTAGCATGGATAAATTTATAAAGAGGAAAACTGACCAGAAACTGGAAGATTCTGATGATCAAGCAGCCGAAGACAAACGAGAAAGAAATCGGCTGCAGCAGTTGTCATATTACTTTCGTCAGTATTTTTGGTGACGACGATGTCAGCGCATTTCATTGGATTCGAAATCCCTTTGAATGCGGGCTAACCGATTTAACTGGTCGCGAACAAGAACAATTGATCAAATTGTCGTCCGACAGGACACTGTGCTTGCAGTTCAGCAGACTCCCACTGTCGTCGCTAGCATGTTTCCAGGAGTTCTCCCTGCTGTCTGACGAAGCCATCAATGTCCTGCTACCATTTTCTACGACGTACTTGTGCGAAACTGCATTCTCTGTTGTTACTGCGATAAAGACCAAGTACAGGTCCAGACTGAACATTGAACATGAAATACGCATATTTTTATCACACATACCACCATGTTTGGACAAAAGAGGCACAGCCTTACTACTGAACAGAAAATTTTGTTACGGACATACCAGTGGAATAAATATTCGGTTAGTGTTTCATTATTTGGATAGATAGCTATTTTCGTATGTAAAATGACTTTTACATGATGTGCGCGTAACTTAGGCCAGACCTACCGTTTAGCAGAATTTAAGTAGATTCAGGCCCGTAGCGTGCGGCGGGACCAGGGGGGCCGGGCCCCCCTGTGTTTTGTCTGCCCCCCCTGCTTATTTGTTCTACTTAGTATAATGTATTACCTGGCCCCCCTGCTATTGCCTGGCCCCTGCTGTAGAATGCCTGGCCCCTCCTGTATAATTTTCACGCTACGGGGCTGAGTAGATTACATCTGCAAACTTAATAAGACATATCAGGGCTCAACCTGAGGTACGAAAAGTCGAGGCCAGGTAGCCTTAGGCTCTGGGGGTCCGCCACCCGAGCTTGGTATATCTTTGGGGTCCGCAGGGTAAAAAAGGTTGAAAACCTCTGGTTTATTGAATCTAAGAGATAAACATCTCCTCATTACTGGGGCTGAACAAAAAAAAAATTAAAAGATATACAAATCCAGGTTTTCTTAATCCTGCTGCATGTCTTAAATGGGGGTGGGGTGGGGGGGCTCATTAAACACTTGAATGATGCTTTTTCCCTGCAGGGTATGACACCACTTAAGGTAATTATGCAAAAGTAATTTTCTTGGGGATTTTGGGCAGATTTTAGTTACTTTTACAATGTGTACATGTAACGAGATTATTGCAGAGTACTATTTTATTTCATCAGTTGTTTTTTTTTTTGTGACACAGGATATTCAGCTACTTATTCAGTCTCTCTCTCTCTTGCTATAGAACATTTTTTTTTATAATGATTACTTTATTTGTTATTCTCAAACTTGTGTGTATCACAGAATATTGTTTTATGATAGAAGTAACAAATCCTTCAGTGTTTTTCTTTTAAAACACCAGACATTTTTTTTTTTTTATTTTTGCTAGCTGACAGCAAGAAAGTAATACATCTTCAACCTCCAAACAAAGGCCTGTCTTGGACATCTTTTGCTGAGGGAGGAATGGATGAAGTCTCAGACAGAGTTCTTCAAGGCCAAATGGACCCATTACTTTCTAGTGGTAATATAATTTTTTTTTGGTTGTTTAGGCAGAATCACAGTCATTACATGTATAATGTAAATCACTGTTTCTCAAAGATTCTTATGCGTATCCCAAGTTTGTCCTAATTTTAATTTATAAATAGACACAGAGCTCTTCTTTGTAAAAGGGTATCTTTATTATTGTAGCTCTTTTAAACTGAAGATCCTTTAAAATGTTATGTTAGCCATAGTGTTGTTTTCGTTGACGAAAACTAAAACTAAAACCTTCGTTGACGAAAATGTTGGGTTTTCATCAACGAGAACTAAAACTAAAATTAGCAGCAAGACTAAAACTAGACGAAAACTGAAATTATTACAGAAAAAACGAAATAAAAACTGAAACTAAAATATAGTGTTGCTTTCGTTCACGAAAACTAAAACTAAAACCTTCGTTAACGAAAATGTTGACTTTTCGTCAACGAGAACTAAAACTAAAACTAAAATTAGAAGCAAGACTAAAACTAGACGAAAACTAAAATTATTACAGAAAATACGAAATAAAAACTGAAACTAAAATATGACCTGGGACTAAAACACTAGTTAGCCATTTGTGTATTATAAGACCTTTCTCATAAAGTAGTCCCCTTACTGAATTGTTTATTTAGATGGACAAGTTACACTTACGGTACCAATTAATGTACTTGAATTTGCGAATAAAAAATTTCTGTTGCCACTATTCTTTTAATTTTAATCATAAAAATCAAATAATCAAAATTTAATATATTTTTCAGTGTGATTATTTATTATTATCTTAAAAGTTAAAACTAAAAAGTAGAATGCCAAGAAGTTGTTGTGTGCCTAATTGTACTGCAAACGTTGTTAAATGCAGAGGATTATCGTATCATATAAACGCACTGGCTCCCGGAGACAGTGCGTTTCATAAACGTAGCAGAATTGATGCTAATAAGAGAAAACTATGGATTACTAAAATAAGAAGAGATATTGGAAAACATTTTCAAGTAAAGTATTATCTATTATTATAGTCTATACTATAACAATGTTTTTGTGTTTTTTAATACTATACGATATAATTGTTATAATTATAGATCACTGTTAACACTTGTGTGTGCTCGCGACATTTCATAAAGGAACATTTTACAAATTGTGAAAACCTACAGTTTAAGAACAAATTATTGAAAAAAGAAGCCGTGCCTCTGTTATTTGATTGGAATAACTATCAGTTCCCTTTAGGCCGTAAAAGTATCCCAAAAAGAAATGAACCAGCATCATCAATTAAGGTGAAAGAATTCTCCGACAATATAATAATATTGGAAGAGAATGATATCGGGACATTTTGTGACTTTAAAAACTTGTCAGCATCACAAAAATTAAATTTTGGTAATAAATTTAAAGTCATTTTATCATATATTAGACAAAAAATGTAGGAAAAATAATCGAGCTAAGTATTAATCAAGTGTAAACAAAGCGACCGGAAGCTCATTATGATCCTTTCACAATGACAGCTGATGCGCAGGTATTCAAGAAAGGTGTATAAACTTAATTGTGTTAAATTTACATCTATGTTTAAGAAATTATGCAACAACATCCTAGAGTTGACTAAATTAGCTAATAACTCATGTCTAAACAAAAAATAGTAATTTTAATACAGTTGCTATTCGGGCTTTAATTCATATTATTACTATTTATTGTATGAGAAGTAGTCACTACTCTTAAATATGACAGGTATATTCGTTAATTTATTTTAAATTGAATTACAATAAGTAAATACCAACAATACACAGCACTGAAATTACACATTAAGCCCTTTATGCAACACTCCTATTAATTAATTACTTCACCCTCCTTACCATTCATATGGTTTTTATGACAAACTTATTTTTCTAATAGAAATGGTCCTCTCTTTTTAACAAAAAATCAGGTTTAATGAAGTAAAAATAGATGTAATACTATGCTCTTGACACTCTTGTTGATAGAAGTTATTCAATATCATTTACTGTTTTTTTGGTGTGGTACTTAGTCCTCATGGGGACATTCAGTCATGATCTTTGCCAACTACATATGTGGCTAGTACTTATAAGCTTTTTTAGTAATTATTTTAAATTGTATTTTTTCAGCACCAGATCCATATGAAATTAAAGGATACGACAACCAATGTCATTATATAAAAATGGACAAAAATTATCATTTAGACTTTTTACGAACTGATAGGATATCAGTAACAAATGATGAATCATTGAGTAGTCCATATATTAAACAAATGATAGAAGCCATGATAAAGCTCACTGTAAAAATTGAGGTGGCTTATGAAATCAATCATGAAAATGGCATGGAATTGTCATATGGCTCGGGCCGCATAATTCATTATCATTCTACTGATGTTGGAAATTTTGTAATTATCGCCACTGCTGCGCATTTATTAAAAAATGCCCATGACATTATATTACATTTTGATTTTGAGGCAGAAAGAAAAAGTCTACTGCTGAAGAATAAATGGCAATTAATCTTAAATGACATAGAAGGGGACCTTTCAATATTTGAATTTCTCATAACGTTTGAATTACTTCAAGATATATACCAATACCTTTCTGAATATAACATGTTTTACCAATTTGTGTCAAAATTTTATGCAGAAAAAAAAATGACACCTATTTGCATTTGCACATCTCACCCCCATGGGTGTGTAAAGTATATAAGCTACGGAAATTTTTTAGGCCACAGAGGCAATACGCTCATTTATGATGCGCCTACGTGTCCAGGCTCATCTGGTGGATTTTTATGTTGCGTAGGGGTGGAAAGAAATTTTGTTCATGTTTCAGGAAGCACTAAAGATAAAGTGAAATTTAGTTCAGCACCTATTCCAGAGAATTTCGGATTTGAGTGGTAGCTGAAGAGTTTGAGAGACAGGGGAGATAATTAAGACTAATCATAATCCAGTTAAATGGATTCACTCCAGTGAATTTTTTTTAATATTTTACACACAGAGCTTAAATGTAAATTTAAAGTTTTAATTGTGTATGTTCTCTCTGTCCAAATACTTATTATTTTAAATTTTGTCAATTCTTCACTGGTAGTTTTATATTTTGAGTCTTATAACAAAGTAATATATTTGTTGGTCTTATCATAGAACTTTGACATTCATATATTTTGTGTAAATTACTTTATTTTTTTAGTTTGAACTGAAATGTCTGTTTTTAATGAAAGGTATTTTAAATACCACAGAATAATGTATACAAATTTTACTGTGATATTTGTCTCTTATCGGAAATTTGCTCATGGATTTTCGGCCTACAGGAAGTCATGGCAAGACAAACAGATGTTAATATTTTAAGCTGAAATCTGTACCATATTAATGCTTTGATATGTGATATAAAGTATTATATTTTCATTTACTCAATTTTACTGTTAATGCACCGGTAATTTTTAAATTATATTTTTACTGTACAGGTATTGTTTTTAATTTATTGTTACTGTATGGGTGTTATTTCTATAGTTTACTGTTTATGTATTTATTATATTGTTATCGTACAGTATTTTTTTTAATTTATCGATACTGTATAGGTATTATTTTTATTATTACTCTACAAGCATTTAAAAAAATTTATATTACTAAACAGGTATTTTTTATTTATAGTAAAATTACGGGTATTATTTTTTAATATATTGTTACTGTATAATTATTATTGTTAATACATTGATATGAGACTGTTGATATTTGAAATATTTTCATGTATTACCCTTTTACTGTTTACCAGCATTCTTCCAGGTTTTTATGAAATTTTGTTTTTAATTCTACACGTTTTTATCTGCTTTTGCACATGTTGAAAAGAGTTTTGTTGATTCTATTAATATGAATAAAAAAAACAAAAACAAACAATATGCTGTTACTTCAAAATCTTACTTTACATGTAATATTATTGTTTGTAAATAGCTTTATCAGGGATGGGCAACCTATGACGAATTAGCCAAAATTAGAACCAACTACGAATAGCAGAACCAAGATTCTTCAAATAAAAAAATGGGGAGCTAAATGGAGGAATCGTAGACATCTGTGGAACGAATAAAACATGCAGTTGAACCCATTAAGTGGGATGGCTGGCAAAGTGGTGTAGATGCTTGACTGTGAGTGAACCTGAGAGTCCTTGATTCGATCCTCGGTTAGAATTAAGGGAATTTTTTTGCAGGTCCAGTTTTGGTGAAAGTTTGATAGTCCCACAAGTCTACCCAGCTTTAAATGGGTACATGACTTAAGTTGGCCACTGGGCATTGCGCTTAACCACACAATCCAATTATATGCCAAGGTTACAGAAACATATGAACTTTACACTTTATCTACCCCAATGACCCTTGTGGGTTAAGGTAACCTAACCCATTAAATCAAAGTATCAAACACATATTAGGCATGACCTATAATATAATGTATAAACCATTTTTTATATTTTCTTGTTTATACATACATACCATCATGCTATCATGCTTGATTTTTTAAATATTTTTTTTTTAACAAAGAGACAGGCCTATATAGATTACAAGAAATCGGGCAGCGCAAATCCTTTTCTTTATCAAAGATGCCAACAGTTTTATTCCTATGCCCACTGTACAAATCAAGAAATATAAATAATCTCTGCCCCCCCCCCTTTCCAAGCGGGCCGCGGTGAAATTATATTGAACGCCGACCGGTCCGCGGCAAGAAAAGAAAGTTGAGGACCACAGCTAATGGGACTCTTTTCTTTTTTTTTTTGGTGCCCTTCTTTCATCCACACCACAGCCGATAGTGCAATGGCCATGGAGGCAATACGGGAGATATAGCGGGGGACTATAACCATTTCATATCAACACTTGTGGACCTCCCACCAATACAATTTCTTTGCCAAATGTGAGATCTTTATATTAAATCATGGTATCCACATGTTGGCCCACAAAAACCGGAAGTCTCTTCGCCAGCGCTCCTCCACCCTTACATCTTTCCCGAACAAAAATAAATCAAACAAACAAACCCAACAACATGGACTAATAAACATTGCTACTTTCACGAAAAGAAATATTGACATAGTCTGACAAACATTAGTTTTCCGTTAAATGACTTCACTGCAAATAAATACACAGAGACCGCTGATATACGGCAACACATACATTTCTTCTTGCCTTATGAATATAAAAAAACAGAGGATCGTTAGTTTCTAAATTATTATTTATGTTCCGAATGATTTTCACAACGTTCTAAATCGCTCAATAAATCATATAAGTCATATGATATTTCATTGTTAACTAAAGCAAGGTTGGCCACTCTTCAGTGCTCCTTCCAAGCGTGTTTCTGTAACACGCGCTCAGAAATCTAGGGCTGTGTTATTTTTAGCACATTCGCCAGAGGTTGACCATCACTAGTCTATATTACTTTGTATTAGGTCCGATCAATCCAGTTGATTGTGCGGGCCTTGGACTAGAGTTGAATGCGGTTAAGATTAGGCATGAGACAATAGAAATTAAGCCAGTTGGGTCTATCGAAATACCAGATGCGTAGTTAGGGGTGGGCAAGGGGGCATCATGTCCCGGGCGCTACTCACAAAGGGGCGCCAAATGGTATATTTTACATATAATATTATATGGTTTTCGAATGGGAAAGGGGGCGCTAAAAAGGTATTGTGACCCGGGGGGGGGCGAGTTAATCTCGCTACGCCACTGCTACATACCTATCTAATAATCCATTCATCTCTATCTGTCTATCTATCTATATCCATCCATCCACCCATATATCTATCTATCTATCCATCCATCCATCCATCCGCCTATCTATCTATCTCAGCCCCGTAGCGTGAAAATTCTACAGGAGGGGCCAGGCATTCTAGCAGGGTGGGGGCAGGTAATACATTTTACTAAGTAGAAAAAATAAGCAGGGGGGCCAGACAAAACGCAGGGGGACCCGGCCCCCCTGCTCCCCGCACGCTACGGGCCTGATCTATCTATCTATCTATCTATCTATCTATCTATCTATCTATCTATCTATCTATCTATCTATCTATCTATCTATCTATCTATCTATCCATCTATCTATTGTACTAACAAAAGTAGGCCTATATAAGTCAAAATAGGAAATGAATAGAGAAAATTATCTCAAATCGTCAGGGCCGGATGTAGACTTGATAAGGCCCTAAACTATTTGAGATACGGGGCCCTTTATAAGTCCAGTATATATTTAAGTATATATGACAATATCTCAATCGGACACCTTTTTGCCCCCCCCCCGCCCCACCAACAAAGTTGGGGCCCTAAGCTATATCTTGTGTAGCTTATACGTAAAACCTGCACTGCAGAATTGTAAAGAACATACCACCTACAAAAGATTGTGTGGCTGGTTTCAGAAACAACAGACACATGTGTAAAATTGTTATAGAATTCATATGTATTAGATTGACCAGATCCTCTTCAACTTGTGCACAACAAAAAAAAAACAGATCAAAAATTTATTTTTGCGAATTATAAAAAAAAAAAACCAATAACAAACTTTTAAAGTGTTATGTGTGCCGAAAATGTCACAAACACACACACACACACAAGGCCTGGAACAACATAGGTTAACATTACATAGCCCTTACATTTAGAACAATAATAACAGTGAATTCAGAGTTAGCTACTGAAGTAAATAAAATAGGTCATGCAGATGCCAGATATGTGTTGTTGTTGTTGTTCTTGTTTTTAACCAGGGTAATAGTTATCCTGGCATGTCAAGGTGGCCTGTAACATCTGGTCGTTTGTCAAGCAGCCGGTGGTGTAGATATTGTACCTGCGAAGAAAACAAATATATATAGGTCATGATTAGTGAAGGGGCGGTGCCGACATTCTTTTTCTCACGGTATATTTGTACATTTTTAAACTGTCATAATGGGTCATTTTTCAGCACAGAAAGGTATAGTAGAGTGTGCAACATGGGCCGTTCTTAACGACAGGCAAAACTAGGCGAGGTGTCTAGCGCCCCCCTCCCCCCACCTCCAATTCCTAAAGGGCTCCTTCAACTATTAATTCATAAACTAACCAGGAAATCTCTGCCTAGCGCCCCTAAAAACAAAAGAATGACTTTGAGGGCAACAACTTTAAAAACAACAACAACAACAACAAAAACAAACTCTCTACCCACCGCTTTCAGTAGCGTAGCGAGGGGTGGGCAAGGGTGGGCGGGGGGCATCATGCCCCGGGCTCTACTCACAAAGGGACGCCAAAATGGTATCTTTTACATATAATATTTTATGGTTTTCGAATGTGTGGGGACGCTAATAAGGTATTGGGCCGCGAAGTTAAAGTGATTTATTAATTGGAGATTGTCAGAGGGGCCCATTTTTTAAGGTAATTTTGGGGCCCAATATTTACGAATGACAGACTTAACAATTTTCGCCCTAGGACCCCAACTTACATAAGCCTAGGGCATTAAAGTGAATACATTTATGAATTTGAATGATAAATTCGGGTATCAACCATTTTGGTATGGTCTTGATGAGTCTTCACCCCTTGAAGCCAAATGCAATATTTACTCTGCCTTAAAGGTTAATCCAGCACTTAAATTGAACAAAATCACAGAAATGTACTAACTGGCCAGGGTCGTAGACTGTCCATGGGTGACCACACACAAGGCCGGATTTACAGGCAGGGAACCAGGCTGTAGCCTAGGGGGGCCCCACGAAACAAGGCGCCCCAAATGTTGAGTAGAATTGTACATCCGACCCACACATGAGGTTTTATGAGACCCACACATGAGATTTATGAGACCCACACATGAGGTTTATGAGGTCCACACATGAGGTTTATGAGACCCACACATGAGGTTTATGAGACCCACACATGAGGTTTATGAGACCCACACATGATATTTATGAGACCCACACATGAGGTTTATGAGACCCACACATGAGGTTAATGAGACCCACACATGAGATTTATGAGACCCACACATGAGGTTTATGAGACCCACACATGAGGTTTATGAGACCCACACATGAGGTTTATGAGACCTACATTTCATTATCTTAAAAAATATTTCTGAGAGACCCTCAATTGTCAATTTTAAGACGATTAAAAAATAAATAAAACAATAGAAAAAAAAAGTTTCACTTGGAGCCACTCATTACTCAACGATTTAATCTGGGCGCCTTGGGCCACCATTCAGGGCCGGCCTTACGAATTGCGGGGCCCAATTTAACGGAAGCTTGCGAGGCTCCTCTTCTAACCTGTGACAAGAGCCATGACTGATAGTGATATGCTAAATGTAAATTGCGCCCCACCCTCTGCCAGGCGCGGGGCCCAATTTGGGGCGATTTCACCAGGGTGAAGATATCCACTCACCTTGTGTTGGGGCAGGCTTCAACTCTCTGTAGTAGAACTTCTCTGCAGACATACACATGTTTTGGTGACGTCACATCAGGGAACACAAGAATCTGGTAGCGTTCACCATCCTTTCCAAGGTCAGGGTGACAAGGAATAGTGCAATCTAGGAGGTCATGGGAGAGTAATAGTGTTGTTTTAGTCCCAGGTCATATTTTAGTTTCAGTTTTTATTTCGTTTTTTCTGTAATAATTTCAGTTTTCGTCTAGTTTTAGTCTTGCTGCTAATTTTAGTTATAGTTTTAGTTCTCGTTGACGAAAAGTCAACATTTTCGTCAACGAAGGTTTTAGTTTTAGTTTTCGTCAACGAAAACAACACTAGAGAGTAATATAGTACAGTGAAAAACTTACTTTAAAACTTACGTTAAATTTATGTTATTCGAAGCTACAAACTATAAAAAAAAAACTTAGATAAACGAAAAAAAACCCATAATAAATTATTAACATGATCTACTATCTATACAATTTTCATTCCAACTATTCATACTTTATAGCTAATTTGAATATTATGATGGTATGTCAAGCTTCCAACTTAATCTATAACAGCCTAAACTATCACACAGTTGACGGCTGATGATAAAACTCTATTGTAATTTCAATACCAATGGGCATCTGAAACGTGAAATTTAACATCAAATGAACATATTGTATCACTTGACATATGACATCGCTTGACCTATTTCAACACTTGACATTGCTTGACTAACCAAATGGCTTGAAACATGACAACGTTTGGGATGGCACAACTTGATAAAGGACGTCACTTGACATATGACATCAAGTCACCGGGCAACTGGCGTCGGGGGAAAGGGAGGGGGACATCAACTCGACAATTGGTGGCTGCCAATCATCAATTTATCACTCACACTAACGGACACCGTTTCCTTTCTACTGACCTCTCACCTTGGCGCTGCCGTATAAAATGTCTATTGTTACTAAATAGACCAACCATCATAGACTCTGACCAGTGGTACTCACCTGCCACGGACTCACACAGGGCGCCCGTGAAACCTACAGGACAGGCGCATGACTTCACTTTACTGTCCATTTCGAAGATCTCTGCCACTTTGCACACGCCTCCGTTCTGGCAACCCCCACAGTCATCTAATGATAGATTGGCATTGAGTCTTGATTACATGTTTACACATCACATAACGACACAAATCATTGGCTGTACGGTCAGGCTACACATTTTATAAGTACAAATATTATTGGCTATGTGTGTAGGCTGCATATTATATAACGACATATTTTATTGGCTAAAGGTTTTGGCTGCATATCACATAACGACATATATTATTGGCTACAGGTTTAAGTTGCATATCACATAACGACATTTAGCACTTATGTTTATATTTACATAGGCTTATTTATCAAAAAATATCGACACATGGAAAAGCATAATATTCACTTTAAGACATTTTAAATTTTTTTGCCTAACATTGTATAATAAAAGCTGAACAAAATTAAAAAAAAAATATATAAATAAATTACCATTGACAGTTTTACAGTAAGCACCAGTAAAACCTGGCATACATGTGCAGTCAACTCCGTTTGGTGTATCAACACAGGTGCCGCCATTTTCGCATTTCACAAGACTGTTGTTACATGTTCCTAAATTATTATTTTTATTGAAGAAACAAAAAAAGTCCCTTATTAAAAAAAATACAACAATAACCATAAGTAAAGAGTTACTTACTTTTACAGAGTGATCGTTTCAATTATCAATTTTTTTTTTACATTTTATTTAGGAACCATAAACAATAATCTGCAATTATTAGGTAATGAAAATTAAAATTAAGAATGTACTCAGAACGTCACAAATTGGTCCAGTCCATCCAAACGGGCAACTGCACTGGTAGCCCTGTACATTCACCGCCATTCTGGCAAGGGTAATTGTTCAGCCCACAAATGTCCTCTGGAAATTGAAATTAGTAAAAAACATCGGTTATGTATCTTTGCCAGTTTTTTTCTTCTGGTGTTGTATTTCTGTATAATATATTTTGTAATGTTTTGTTTTTTTTAATTTTAACATTCCGACGTACTTTAAGTTCAAAATCTGGATTTTGAAATTAAGAATTTATATCTAGTGATGTCAAGCCACAAGACAAGAACTATTGATAACAGGTTTTTTAAAACATTTATTGGACGGTTGGTCGAGTGGTGTAAATGTTTGACTTAAAATAGTGAGGGCACCCCAATAACAAATACTGACACTGATTTACTTTTTGAATTAAAGAGAGAGAGGGAGGGAGGGGGAGAGAGAGAGAGAGAGAGAGAGAGAGAGATAGAGAGATAGAGAGAGAGAGAGAGAGAGATAGAGATGGAGAGCGCGAGAAAGAGGAAGAGAGAGAGATAGATTGAGATAGAGAGAAAGACAGAGGAAGAGAGAGAGAAAGACAAAGAAAGAGGAAGAGAGAGAGAGTGAGAGAGAGAGTAAAAGAGAGAGAAAGATAGAGAGAAAGACTGAGGAAGAGAGAGAGAAAGATAAAGATAAAGAGAGAGGAAGAGAGAGTGAGAGAGAGAGAGAGAGAGAGAGAGTAAGAGAGAGAGAGAGAGAGAGAGATACAACAGAAAGTATTCAGTACAACAGTTACAAATACGACCTACTTCTCTCACAGAATTCTCCTTGGGTTCCGATCGGACATTCGCAGACTGCCTGGTTGTTCACCACGCCACAGACACCACCGTTCAAACAGGTCAACTTGCTGCAGTCCACCTCTGTACGATTTAAAAAAAAAAACAAACAAAAAGAAAATAATATACATCATAGGTCAAGATTATGATTTTTTTATGTGGACTATGTGCATGTGACGTCACCTAAATGGGGTTGACCCCTCCCTCCCTCCCTCCCTCACTCCCTTCCCACGGGCCTGTGGCATGGGATTGCCTAGATCTGCCTGAACAAAGAGTGGAGCTTATATAAAGATTTCTAATCCATTTATACCATCCATGGATATACCAACTCGCGTAACTTATGTAAAAAAACAATCACAGATGATGTTGTCACAATAAATGCCTCCCCCGGGCGGACCTACCCCCTCCGCCCTCATCTTCAGGTACGCCTTTAGACTCAAACTCTTTCTCTTTGAACCAAATAGTCAGGCCACTAAACCTAACTAACGCCACTTATTTACACCACATATCAGTTACTTATACGCTACGTTTTTCAGCTACAGAGCTAGTGGTTAGCTAGTGGTTCGTATGCAGGACTTACTGATCTCACAGAAGTCCCCGGTGTATCCGGTGGGGCACTGGCAGGTCAGTTGCCCCTGTGTCCGACGCTGCAGGCTCCTCCGTTGAGACAGGTGACCAGGCCACACGGATCAGCTGGTAAAGAGATTTTCAAGTTTTTTAATGCATGATTGCGCTCGTCATGATGGTTGTTATTGTGCTTGCTATGATTGTGATCGTATGGTTTTTATTGCATAATTGTGCTTGTTATGGTTGTAATTAGTATATTGTTGAGATAGAGATATTTGGTTCACTCCACTTAAAGTTGTATTGTAGAGACATGTTTAAGACCATCCATCCATCCATCCATCCATCCATCCATCCATCCATCCATCTATTTATTTATCTATCTATCTATCTATCTATCTATCTATCTATCTATCTATCTATCTATCTATCTATCTATCTATCTATCTATCTATCTATCTATCTATCTATCTATCTATCTATCTATCTATCTATCTATCTATCTATCTATCTATCTATCTATCTATCTATCTATCTATCTATCTATCTATCTATCTATCTATCTATCTATCTATCTATCTGTCTGTCTGTCTGACTCTCTTTATCTTTCTTTAATATATGTATAATGATGTATATATATATAAGTGCTTAATATTTAAATGAAACTAAATACAGTTTAATGTCTATCTGCCTAATAATCCATACGAAGTGGCTACGGTTACATCAAGCGCCATTATATTAGTGTTAGCGGGAGTACTCATTTTTTTTTCGGGTACCGGCAATTATATTAGGGTTAGGAAAAGGGTTAGGATTAGTGGTTAGGGTTAGGGAAAGGGGTAGGGTTAGGGATAGGGTTATGGATAGGGTTAGGGTGTGGAGCAATATCTATTGATGTAACCCGGAAAAAAATACGAACTCCGTCTTGATGTTACCGTAGCCACTGCGTAATCCATATATCTGTCAGTCCTAATTATTACTTATCTTTTAAATAACACACGATGCGTTTAACTTACAATTGGGACTTTTTTTTCTCTAAGAGTAAAATGACCACAACTTCATTTTGAGATGTACTTTTAGCCTTAAGATATAGTCTGTAAATTAAGTGATCATTATTTAGTTCCTCGTAACTAGGTATGACCCTGCCACCATTGATCACTCACATTTTTCACACTTGGGTCCAGTGAAACCGTTTGGACAGTCGCATGTTGGGCTGCCTCCGTTCAGGACGCAGTGTCCACCATTCTGACATGTGTAGCCAAGACAAGCGGTCACTGTGTTAGGGCAACAAAAAATAATATAATATAATAATAGCGATTTGGGCGCTGCGTTAAATCGAAAGTAAAGAATTAATATGACAGTATTCCAGTTTAAAATACAATCATGAAAAAAAAATCGGATCTGCCCGAAACCAAAAATAACCTCGCCTGCCGATCAAGCCTAAGGGGATATAACTCTATGCAAATGTTTTGCATGTGAATTATAAAAAGCAGAGATACGATGATCGTTTGCTGCAGTCAAACATGTTGTTAGCAACACACATTCATTTACCACGTTATAAACAAACTTCAACGTGCACTTTCATATTCTGAGATCATCTTGTCGATAGGTGAACTAAGCAGCAGTGGACCGGTGGAACGAATGATGCTGGGCCGCCCAAGAATCATTGAATTAAATCATTTCCCTTTTTTTAAATTCACTCATCACGTGATTGTGCGTACTTCCCACGAACGAGAATTAAGCAACGCCCCCCTTTCCCCTCTTCTAGTGGGCCGCAGTTGAAATTATCAAACGCTTGACCGGTCCCTGGCGAGAAAAAGGGCTGGGGGTGGGGACCACTGACCTAGAGGCCTGACAGCACAATAGCCAACGCTCCAGTACCTGGTATCAGAGCAGAACCTACCCCCCCCCATACAACCCGCACAGAACCTCACCCCCTAACCATAGGTAGTATTTCACTTAGCAATGAAAATATAACTATATAACTATCACTCTCTCTCTCCCTCTCTCTGTCTCTGTCCTCTCTCTCTCTCTCCCTCTCGCCCTCCCTAATTCCCTCCTTCCCCGTCTCTCTCTCTCTGTGTGGTATCCTGGGCAATGTGGCTTGCAGCATATACAATGCTATTTATGGCTATAACCTTCTGTTAACTGCTTTACCGTGGGGTGGGGGGGAGGGGGGCTTTGTCCTATATGTATTGTTCTACATTCGTTTTTTCTTATAGCCCCTCCCCCATTCCCCACCTCCCTCTTCAACTTTTCTCTGCATTCGTCCCGTAATAAAGACCCCCCAAGGCTGTCTCTGCACATTTTCATATGGAAAATACGTACTTGTACTTGAATTAATAAACGTTTATTGAATATATTAATTTCTCAATGTGTCTTCTAGCTGAGTGACCAATATGTTTAAGACGATGTTTACGTGTCAACTGATACATAGAACATTCCGCAAAGTATCGATGGCATGATATAATGGGGGGTGGGGGTGGCAGTAATGGTGCGCCGTGAATGCATTCACAACTGGGCTCGAACCCCACCACCTTCACCACACATATCACAGACTCACAACCTCACTGCCACTAAGTCAGACATACCTTGTTCACACCTGGGGCCGGTGTAGCCATCTGGACACAGACAGGTGAGGTAGCCGGAGGAGTAGGCGCACTGACCGCCATTCTCGCAGTTGATGTAGCAGCATGGGATCAAAGCTGTTGGAAGTATATAAATAATAGCGATTTGGGCTCTGCGTTAAATCGAAAGTAAAGAATTAATACAACAGTATTCCAGTTTAAAATACAATCATAAAAAAAAAAAATCGGATATGCCCGAAACCAAAAATAACCTAGCCTACCGACAGGGTTGTTAACAATACTCTTAAATTGTATCGTCAATACCGATACCAATACTTCATGAAAATAGTATCGCCAATACCAATACAAATACTCAAGTAAAAATGTATTGCCAAAATCGATACCGATACAATACCGATACTTTTGAGAACAACAAACTATTTTTATTTAAAATATAATGAGTGAAAGTTTCTCAAGTTTTTCAAGTAATGTACGTGTGTCATCTGTAATGTACGTGTGTCATCTGTAATGTACGTGTGTCATCTGTAATGTACGTGTGTCATATGTAATGTACGTGTGTCAACTGTAATGTACGTGTGTCATCTGTAATGTACATATGTCATCTGTAATGTACGTGTGTCACCTGTAATGTACGTGTGTCGTCTGTAATGTACGTGTGTCATCTGTAATGTACATGTGCCATATGTAATGTACATGTGTCATCTGTAATGTACGTGTGTCATCTGTAATGTACGTGTGTCATCTGTAATGTACGTGTGTCATCTGTAATGTACATGTGCCATATGTAATGTGCGTGTGTCATCTGTAATGTATGTGTGTCATCTGTAATATACATGTGTCATCTGTAATTTACATGTGTCATCTGTAAAAAAAAAAGTGAAAACAATAAAATACAATGTCAGAGCACAAATTTAATGCTAAACACTTTAGTACTTGACGGATGGCCAAGTGGTGTAGATACTCGACTGTCGACTTCAGAGTCATGGGTTCGATCCTCGGTGAGAACAATGGGAATTTTTCCACAACTTCACCCAGTTGTAAATAGTACCCGACTTTAATGCTTGGGTAGGTTGGGTAGGGTGCTAATGGCAGCATTTCTGATGAGTTATCTTCAAGATATCTGTCTACTTCAGCAGAACTTTACTATTAAGCCAGTTCTGCTGCCGTGCAGTAAAACTGTACTGCTGACTGTATTGAAGCTGTACCACCCTGCAAAGTAAGTTGAGTGGAAACTGCGCTCAGTGCACTGCAGTAGAGAGCTGCACGGGAGTCAAAATCACACCCAGTCCCACCCACTCCCGCGTTTTCAAAACCAGTCCCACCCGCTCCCAAAAGAAATTCTCCCCAGTCCCACCCGCACCCGCGAAAATTTTTCCCAACCCCACCCGCTCCCGCGAACATTTTTCCCAACCCCACCCGCTCCCGCGAAAATTTTTCCCAACCCCACCCGCTCCCGCGAAAATTTTTCCCAACCCCACCCGCTCCCGCGAAAATTTTTCCCAACCCCATCAAAAAATATTCTATTATAACTCATAAATAATGGTTTAAAAATTTGTTTGTAGAAATCCTCTCTAAAAACATACATGAAAAACATTTAAGATAATCAGTAAAATAAACAGTTCTACAGTTTAAGTCCATGTATAAATAAGAGGCCATTAACACTTTCTGGAGATTTTTTTTCTTTCTCCACAACATTAGCCAAATGCCTTGAAACAGTTGTGGCACAAGGCAAAATCTATCTCATTAACAGGAACATTCCCATAATTTGCACCAATGTTTATCAACTTTGCAGCCAATTCTTGGAAACCACAGCCTTCGACAAATGAAAAGGGTCTGATGTATTTAGCGCACATTGAAACAAGGGTGTTTGTGATTTCTGTTTTAACCCGAACTGGAACCTGTTTAACAATCTTCTCTTGACTTGGAATGAAGCAAGTCATTGATGTAATTTTTGGAACTAGTGATCTGTTTTTACAAAATTCGAGATGCGTCCACAGACCATTCGTACCATCGCGTGCCTTCCAAGTTATAATGGTATCGCATCTTGTACATACCGCGAATGGCACACCCTCTCCATCCATATGCAAACGGTTTCAACTTTCCCAAATATTGCTCTTACCACCATTATTTACGTAAAACTGAATACGCTCGCTTTTTGTGTAAACTAACTTTTGAATGTTTGCTTTATGATCCATTATTTGAAAACTAAAGAATAGAATTAGAGAAGTAAAAAAAATTCAGATTTACATATTAATTAACGAATGGAAAATCACTTCAAAATATAATAAACTGCGCATGCGCATTAACGAATTAAAAACACAGAGTCAAAGCGAAGATTATAAATAAGGAATCACTTGTTCATTTTTAGTATAACCACCTTGAAAAAATAAATTAACATATTTTAGCGACTTTTTTAAAGGCGCTTTTTAAAGAAATTTCAATAGCAATCATATCCAAGTCCGCGAGAGTCCCACTCAAACAAAACCCAAACCCACGGGACTCCCGCAAAACAAAACCCAAACCCACGGGACTCCCGCAAAACAAAACCCAAACCCACGGGACTCCCGCAAAACAAAACCCAAACCCACGGGACTCCCGATAAATTTATTTCCAATCCCGCGGGAGTCCCGCGGATTCCGCGGGACTCCCGCGAATCCCGATCCCGTGCAGCTCTCTACACTGCAGGCACGCTTTAAGGTTTGTTCAACTTAAGCCTTGTGATCCAAGTTTTTTTGTTGGGGATTTGGGTGGTATTAATAGTGGTAGGCTTGATGGTTATCATTACAAGCAGTGGTTGAATCTATGTAGATTACTTTAAAAACAATGTATTAAAATCGCTATTGTTATTCTGTAATTAGCTAATAGTGGCAACAGAAAAGTATTGGTATCGAGTATCGAAAATTTTTCGTTTAAATTGTATCGGCGATACACAAATCAATACTTGATACAAAAAGGATCGGCAATACAGCAACCAATACTGAAAAAGTATCGCCGATACTGTATTGGCCGATACCGATACTTCGATACTAACAACCCTGCCTACCGATCAAGTCTAAAGGGATATAACTCTATGCAAAAGTTTTGCAGGGTACAGCTAGTAACAACACAATTTCAGAAAAATGAATATTAACAAATAAAATAAAAGATATGCTATACAGCAGAGGCGGCTTTGACGACGGGAGAAGCTAGGGCACGTCATTGAGGGAGCTTCATGTTCTGGGGTTCCATGTCTTGGGTGTCATTATATCAGAAGGTGCCCCCCCACCCCCACCCCCACCCCCAACTTTTTCTATTGAGCCTCTTGTACCTCACTGATCTTTGGGTCAACGAACCACCTGCTCCCTGGTTAAATAATGACACTGTGATGACTATTGTACAACTGTATAATATTTCCTAATTTATAATTCTCTCGTTATTGCCACAATATTGCAGTTAAGGTTTTCATTTCTTTCTTTCATTAGTTCCCTTTACTTTACGGTTGAGTGGCGAAAACCGACAATTTTTCTAAATGTGGTTTAGAAACCTTTTTTTTTTCTTGGATCTCCTTGTATTAGCATGATGACACATCAAGGTGAATTGACACATTTAGCCATCCCTACTGGACATTGTGACAAGACACACTGACCCACCACTACTGGACATTGTGACAAGACACATTGACCCATCCCTACTGGACATTGTAACAAGACACATTGACCCATCCCTACTGGACATTGTAACAAGACACACTGACCCACCACTACTGGACATTGTGACAAGACACACTGACCCACCACTACTGGACATTGTGACAAAACACACTGCCCCACCACTACAGGACATTGTGACAAGACACACTGACCCACCACTACAGGACATTGTGACAAGACACACTGACCCATCCCTACTGGACATTGTGACAAGACACATTGACCCACCACTATTGAACTATGTGACAAGACACACTGACCCACCACTACTGGACATTTTGAATGGACACACTGACCCACCACTACTGGACATTGTGACAAGACACACTGACCCACCACTACAGGACATTGTGACAAGACACACTGACCCACCACTACAGGACATTGTGACAAGACACACTGACCCACCACTATTGAACTATGTGACAAGACACACTGACCCACCACTACTGGACATTGTGAATGGACACACTGACCCACCACTACTGGACATTGTGACAAGACACACTGACCCACCACTACAGGACATTGTGACAAGACACACTGACCCACCACTATTGAACTATGTGACAAGACACACTGACCCACCACTACTGGACATTGTGAATGGACACACTGACCCACCACTACTGGACATTGTGACAAGACACACTGACCCACCACTACAGGACATTGTGACAAGACACACTGACCCATCCCTACTGGACATTGTGACAAGACACATTGACCCACCACTATTGAACTATGTGACAAGAAGACACATCACCACTAAGCATTGTGATACACCACTACTGGACACGATGACAAGACATTTTTTTTTTAAAACAGTGTAAATATTGACAAGAGAATTTTTTTTTATACTTCATAATTATACACTTGAAGAGTTGAAAAATACAATTTTGTTCTTTACTGCCAGTGTGTGATGTCCATGTAAGGATGAGATGAAATCTCTTAGATACTATTAATCATTAATGGGACGGTTTTTATGGTTGCCCTTCTTTCATCCCCACCATAGTGCAATGGCCATGGAGGCACCACGAAAAATTTCCTTGGTCCTCACCGGAGATCGAACCTGGTACCTTCAGGTCGAAAGTCGAGCTCTTTACCGCACGACCGTCAAGTAGCATGATAGGTTTTCTATACATGTAACCATAGGTCAGTGATTCCCAAAGTGTGGTACGGAATACCTCAAGGGTACCTGAAGAGTTTGGCTGGGGCTTTGCGCTGCACTGGGCTTAGAACAACAGGTAATATGAACGACTACAGCGGAAACACTGAAATGAGGGTGAACCATGATCGTAAAAAAATGTGCAAATTATTGTTCTTTTTACTAGGGTTTCACAGTATTACGAAAATAAAACAAGGGGGTACACATATAATGAAAGTTCGGGAGACACTGCCATAGGTCATCAATCTGACGCTGTTTATTTTGTTTAGATAAAGACCCTAAATGATCTAACATCCAAAAATAAATTCTGATATAAACATTACACTTGTTAATTTGTTATGATACCTGTTAATGTATTACCTGTCGACTTCTGAATTACCTGTCTGCTTTTGAATTAGCTGTCAACTTCTGAATTACCTGTCAACTTCTGAATTTCCCGCCTGCTTTTGAATTATATTTATCTGTCAACTTCTGAATTACCTGTCAACTTCTGAATTACCTGTCAACTTCTGAATTACCTGTCTGCTTTTGAATTACCTGTCAACTTCTGAATTACCTGTCAACTTCTGAATTTCTCGCCTGCTTTTGAATTATATTTATCTGTCAACTTCTGAATTACCTGTCAACTTCTGAATTACCTGTCAACTTCTGAATCACCTGTCAAATTCTGAATTACCTGTCAACTTCTGAATTACCTGTCAACTTCTGAATCACCTGTCAACTTCTGAATTACCTGTCTGCTTCTGAATTACCTGTCCTTAAACATATTTATTAGTTTTAGTGGAAAATATTTTTATTGTTACCTGTTTGATCACAGGTCGCGCCCATGTAAGGGGTTGGACAGTAACACGTGGCGGTGCCATTGTTGGACAGACACTTGCCACCATTTTGACAGGTCAGTCCAGAGGTCAGACATGGGTTGAAGTTGGGATCCACTGGAATTTAATAGACATCAAATAATTCATCTCAATTAAAGCACTTGGAAAATACTTGTATACCACAACACCTGTAACTGGATGTTAAATAGAAGTATTGCATCACTTGTTTCACAACATGTCAAGCTGGATGTTAGCCCAAATAGCCACTAGTTACATAAACCAGTTTTAAACTCTAACAGTTAGACATCGAGGGTTAACTATATAAGTTAAGATTTACATTTGATCTTTAATGTGTCAAATGCTTTTGTAACAAATTATCATTAGCATTTGCCTTAATTCAAATAATTTTTTGTACAAAGAAAATAGTTCAAAATAGTAGACTGACCAGTCTCACACTGGGGTCCGCTAGTGCCCAGCGGACATGTGCACACTCCTTGACCTTTTACAATCGAGCAGACGCCACCGTTCTGACAGTTGATGGGGGCACACACATTGACTGCAAGGGACATGACAGTGAAGGTGTAAAGTTGTTAAACTTTATATGTCTTCAGTCTACAATATGTCAAAATGTCCACGTTTATTTGTCAATGTATCGCTATCTGTCTACAATATGTCAAAATGTCCACCTTTATTTGTCGATGTATCTCTATCTGTCTACAATGTGTCAAAATGTCCAACTTTATATATCAATGTATCGTTATCTGTCTACAATATGTCAAAATATCCAACTTTATTTGTCAATGTATCGCTATCTGTCTACAATATGTCAAAATGTCCACCTTTATTTGTCGATGTATCTCTATCTGTCTACAATGTGTCAAAATGTCCAACTTTATATATCAATGTATCGTTATCTGTCTACAATATGTCAAAATATCCAACTTTATTTGTCAATGTATCGCTATCTGTCTACAATATGTCAAAATGTCCACCTTTATTTGTCGATGTATCTCTATCTGTCTACAATGTGTCAAAATGTCCAACTTTATATATCAATGTATCGTTATCTGTCTACAATATGTCAAAATATCCAACTTTATTTGTCAATGTATCGCTATCTGTCTACAATATGTCAAAATGTCCACCTTTTTTTGTCAATGTATCGCTATCTGTCTACAATATGTCAAAATGTCCAACTTTATTTGTCAATGTATCGCTATCTGTCTACAATATGTCAAAATGTCCACCTTTATTTGTCGATGTATCTCTATCTGTCTACAATGTGTCAAAATGTCCAACTTTATATATCAATGTATCGTTATCTGTCTACAATATGTCAAAATATCCAACTTTATTTGTCAATGTATCGCTATCTGTCTACAATATGTCAAAATGTCCACCTTTATTTGTCAATGTATCGCTATCTGTCTACAATATGTCAAAATGTCCAACTTTATTTGTCAATGTATCGCTATCTGTCTACAATGTGTCAAAATGTCCAACTTTATATATCAATGTATCGTTATCTGTCTACAATATGTCAAAATATCCAACTTAATATGTCAATGTATCGCTATCAGTCTACAATATGTCAAAATGTACTTATGTGTGTATTTGTGTGTGTGTGTGTGTGTGTGTTTGTGACATGTCTTACTTATCTCACAGGCTGTGCCAAGGAATCCCCACTGACACAGGCAGACTGGCAGTCCAGTTGTCGGACTCAGTATGCAGGTACCTCCATTCTGGCAGGTGGGCGTACTCACAGGTCCTCCCACTAGGGGCGGTAAAAATAACAACAATAAACAACAATAATACAACAATAAACAACAATAATACAACAATAATACAACTATAAACAACAATAAACAACAATAATACAAAACAACACAATAACACTCACTGAATGAGAAAGAAATGTTGACCCATTTAAAAGACATAGATTGAATATAAATTAGTTATTAACTATTTACCCCACTATGTCAACAAGTTATCCTCAACACCTTACCAAAATATGTAAACTCCTCACTAATATATGTTAACAATTTCCATAATTAATTCCATATGTTAATTATTATTATTATTAACCAGCATAAGCCAACAGTAGATCACAATATGTCAACAAATTTTGCATCTACTAGTCATATTTCTCAACGTGTTTTCATTATATTTCAACATGTTAAAACACATATGTACGAACAATTAACCATGTCAACACATGTTTCCACAAAATGTTAACAATTCCCACACAATCTGTGTTAACAATATTATCACAACATTTCAAATGTTTACCATAAAATGTAAAAAAAAATTGACTACAAATGTCGACAGTTTACCTTTAGTACAAGCGTAGCCATCGACAGCCAAACTGAAGCCAGCTGGACAGTCGCATGCGTACGAGCCGTTGGTGTTGGTACATATGTCAGTGCACTTGGCCGTCCGAAGGACGCACTCATTCACGTCTGCATTATAAGGGGAGAGAAATACCGTTTGCTCATATTTATATACACAAACACTGATAACACAAGAATGATATTGAAAGAGGACAGATGTCGAGTGAAGTCTCATAGAGATTTAGCATTACGTCTCATGGAACATTAGATTAAGTCTAATGGAACATTAGCATTACGCCTCATGGAAAAATAGATTAAGTCTAATGGAACATTAGCATTAAGCCTCATGGAACATCAACTTTACGTCTTATGGAACATTAGCATCACGCCTCATGGAACATTAGCATTACGCCTCATGGAACATTAGATTAAGTCTAATGGAACATTAGCATTAACGTACCTCCATCCCTACAGACTTACCTTGACAAACTCCCTTAGCGTCCGCTGAATAGCCAGCTGGACACCCGCAGGTAAATCCCCCAGGTGTGTTCAGACATCCCGCGGGGCAATTGTCCGTGTTCAGGGTACACTCGTCAATGTCTGCAAATGAAAAGAATTAAATCTAAATTAATAATCAACGCTATCTTCTGTTTGTGTGTGTGTGTGTGTGTGTCAATAATACACGCTACTACGTGTCAGTATTGGACATTTTAAAATCACAGTTAGGCTATCGTGTTCGATATTGTTTTGCCATCGACACTTGTCGTTTATTTACCAACGCAGGTCCCTGGAGGGGTCAGCGTGTACCCGGGATTGCAGCTGCAGGTGTAGGAGCCAGGCGTGTTGGTGCAGATCTGGTCACAGTTGTCCGTATTGGCTGAACACTCGTCGATATCTGTCCAGACACGTCATACAAAAAAAAAAATGAAAACATAACTCATGGCTATCCAAATCAAATCGTTTTTTTATTTTAAATAACAGGAGTTACGGTTACTGGGATTAGTAGTGATCTCCCCTGAATAAACCCCCCTCTTTTTGTGCTAAAGTGATGCAAATGATGGGGTCAGCGGGTTAGATCTTGGTGACAGTGTGATGATGTCCTCTTACCTGTGCTGCAGTCTGCACCGCCGTACCCAGTGTTGCAGGTACATTTCTTGTTGGCGGCATCGCAGGTTCCCGTGGAGGCGCATGGCACAGGGCAGATGGCTGGAGAGTACCAGTGTAATAGGGATCACATTACAGAGAATATATAGCTGGGAGACATACAAGTGTAATAGAGATCACACTACAGATAATATATCAGGAGAATACAAGTGTATTAGAGATTACGTTACAGAGAAAATATAGCTGGAGAATACAAGTGTAATAGAGATCACATTACAGAGCATATAGCTGGGAGACATACAAGTGTAATAGAGGTGACATTATAGAGAATATATATAGAGAGAGAATCAAGTGTAATAGAGATTACATTACAAAGCATATAGCTGATAAAGCTTAGGGCATGATTAGCGTTTCACAGATTTTTATCAATATTTATTTAGAACATGCGACAGAGTATAATTATATAGATCTAAATGCGCGTTCGATGTATTTTACTAAAACAATAGACATTCAACTATATTTTTGATGACTTCTGAATCTGGAACCTTTCAATTTCAACAATATGTCAATATCGAGGTCAGTGAGCAGCAAAAAGATCTCAATAAAAAAAAATCTATGACTTTGATTTAAAAAGTATTGGAAATAATCTCAAATGATTTGTTTTTTTATTTACAATTTCAGGTAATGAGTTATATATATATATTTAAAAGAAATCTATCTATCTGTCTATCTATCTATCTATCTATCTATCTATCTATCTATCTATCTATCTATCTATCTATCTATCTATCTATCTATCTATCTATCTATCTATCTATCTATCTATCTATCTATCTATCTATCTATCTATCTATCTATCTATCTATCTATCTATCTATCTATCTATCTATCTATCTATCTATCTATCTATCTATCTATCTATCTATCTGTCTGTCTGTCTGTCTGTCTGTCTGTCTGTCTGTCTGTCTGTCTGTCTATCTATCTATCTATCTATCTATCTGTCTGTCTGGCTGTCTGTCTATGAAACACTAATAGTATAATACTACACATATTAACACTATTGGGCTGAAGTAAACTAAAATGTTCCTGTCTATGGATCCTAATGAAAACAAATTTCTACGGAATAAAGTTTTTTGATTGGTCAAAACTTACGGCATTTGTAATTGGTCGGGTAGTCGCAAATGTTCATATCAGGCCTGAAGACCAGACCGGCAGGACAGTCAAACTGGACCCAGGCCCCAAAGTTACATTTGTAGAAGATTGTGCAGCTCAGACTGTCCGGCGAGTGGTAATCATTGCCGTCCGGGTAGTAGGGACAGAGGGACTTGGTCGGGGAGGCAGTCACGTGACCTAGAGATGCAAAACAAAAAACAAACAAACAAACAACAACGTTCTTAAGATTTACAACAGAAAAGTTTATAACTAAAACTAATTTACTTTAACACAAACAAAATTCAGAATGCTATCGAAGCCGAGAGAGAAAAAAATTACTTTAATAACAAACCAACAACAAACGAATATAGCCATTGGCTGGGTTTTTCAACCAATCAGTTTATAGGAACAGTACATGTATAAATAAGTTGTAAAAAATCTCGTCCAGATAATTATAACCGGAGCTCTATTTTCATCCAACAACCGAATCTTAGACATTTAAATATAATGTCCAAGTTATTGTGGTGTAAATTTATTACATTTTTTTAGATTTTCGTAAGCCCCAGTAAATTTGTAGGCCCCTGAAGGTACGTAGGCCCCCTGTAGGTACCTAGGCCCCCTGTAGGTACGTAGGCCCCTATAGGTACGTAGGCCTCTGTATGCTGGTAGGCCCTTGTAGGTTTGTAGACCCCCCTGTAAGTTCGTAAGCTCCCTGTAGGCTTGTAGGTCAGAATAGGTTTGTATGCCCCTGTAGTTTGATAGCACCCCCCCCCCCATGTAAGTTCGAAGGCGCCTGTATGTTCGTAGGCCCGTGTAGGCTTGTAGGCCCCTGTAGGCTTGTAGGTCGCAATAGGTTTGTAGGCACTCTAGGTTTAGTCCCTCCCCCATGTAAGTTCGTAGGCCCCTGTAGGTTCGTAGGCCCTAGGCACCTGCCGTGCACTTTGGACTCGACGGCCCTGCTTGCAGTGATTTGGCAGTGAGCCCCCCCCACACACACTGCTCACACTGGCACCTTTTTTTTACGTACCTGTTTTTTTTTAAACACAAAAGTTTGTTTTTCAATTTTTTTCGTTGTTGTTGTGGTTCAAAGATACACTTTGGGTGATACAAGCGTCCTTTGTAAATACTCTAAGGTCCCACACACTTTAAATACTACATGTAATAAAAAGAAGTAATTTTTTTTCTGCAACAAATTCTTTAATTTAAAAATAAACACCGGTTGATCGATTAGTAAAAGAAAAAAATAAATAAATTTGAAGATTTTTTAAAATATATTGCTTTAGTTGTGATCCCAATCTATAGTCTGGAGGTTATGGGTTCAAAACCCACTGGATCCAGCCACCCACTTATGTCATTCGTGGTGTGTTGTCAGTTATCGTGGGGGTTGTGAAAAAAGGGCGCTACAAAATAGCCATCCCAATAGTGGTGTATGCAGGGGCGGATTTAGGGGTGGGGGCGGGGGGGCAGCCCCCCCCCCCGTTACCGCAAGTTAAGGTAAGAAATCATTAAATTATCGAAATATTTTTTGTTCTAAGACCAATTTTCAACAATGAAAACAGTTTTCATCCCCCGGGGTCAAAATTTTGCCCCCCCCCCCACCTGTCAAAGTTGTCTAGATCCGCCCCTGGGTGTATGGGATGAAGTGAACAACACTCCATCCTTAAAGGGAGATTAATATGAATCTTCTTTAAAGCCTATGACCATTAATGGGATCTTATTACATCCCTTGTTTTCCTCATTACTACCCTTCCTGCCAAAGTTGTGTACACAGTCATTTGGATTCGAACCCATACAATAACACCAAGGCGTTTACGCCCTGAACTTGACCACTTTCCAGTCAGCGAGATGGTTGAGCAAACTTATCAACACAATAAGTCAACACAACAGTAACACTAATCCAGTTTGAAACAAAGTGGAGTTTAGCTTTACAAAGTGGAAAACGAAATGTTATAGAGTTTAATACAACGGTTCTATGCTTACCTATCAAGGTCCATAACACAAGAGAATACAACACACTCAAGATAAGCCAGCGCTTGGAAAATGAACATTGTATGTTCTTTGCCGTGTTTAGTCTATACAGCTTCGTCGTATGTTTGACCACGCCTCATGTCAATTTCCAGCCAATCAGACATTAGGCTCAATAAAATGAAATCTATATGCATAATTCGAAATATTTTTACATTTGTTTTGTTTACTTAAGAAGTTTCAACTTTTCCAACAATTACAAAAAAATAGTTTTCTCTCAGTCACGGAGTGGACATCTGTTTATTGTTTTTTTTTTTCCCTTTTAAAATCAATAAAACAAACATCCTGTTTCATTGTCTGTCTGTACGAAGTCTTATTAATGATAAGATTTTCTCTTTTTTTTTTAGAAGTTATATGAGGTTCCGAAGTACCGAACACTTTTCAGGGTCCCAAACACTTTTCAGGGTCCCTAACACTTTACAGGGTCCCTAACACTTTTCAGGGTCCCGAACACTTTTCAGGGTCCCTAACACTTTACAGGGTCCCTAACACTTTTCAGGGTCCCTAACAATTTACAGGGTCCCTAACACTTTACAGGGTCCCTAACAATTTACAGGGTCACTAACACTTTTCAGGGTCACTAACACTTTACAGGGTCACTAACACTTTTCAGGGTCACTAACACTTTTCAGGGTCACTAACACTTTACAGGGTCACTAACAATTTACAGGGTCCCTAACAATTTACAGGGTCCCTAACAATTTACAGGGTCCCGAACACTTTTCAGGGTCCCTAACACTTTTCAGGGTCACTAACACTTTTCAGGGTCCCGAACACTTTTCAGGGCCCCGGACACTTTTCAGGGTCACTAACACTTTTCAGGGTCACTAACACTTTTCAGGGTCCCGAACACTTTTTAGGGTCCCTTACAATTTACAGGGTCCCGAACACTTTTCAGGGTCCCGAACACTTTTTAGGGTCCCGAACACTTTTTAGGGTCCCTAACAATTTACAGGGTCCCTAACACTTTTCAGGGTCCCGAACACTTTTCAGAGTCCCGACCACTTTTTAGGGTCCCTAACAATTTACAGGGTCCCTAACACTTTTCAGGGTCCCGAACACTTTTCAGGGTCCCGAACACTTTTTAGGGTCCCGAACACTTTTTAGGGTCCCTAACACTTTTTAGGGTCCCTAACAATTTACAGGGTCACTAACAATTTACAGGGTCCCTAACAATTTACAGGGTCCCTAACAATTTACAGGGTCCCGAACACTTTTCAGGGTCCCTAACACTTTTCAGGGTCACTAACACTTTTTAGGGTCCCGAACACTTTTTAGGGTCCCTAACACTTTTTAGGGTCCCTAACAATTTACAGGGTCACTAACAATTTACAGGGTCCCTAACAATTTACAGGGTCCCTAACAATTTACAGGGTCCCTAACAATTTACAGGGTCCCGAACACTTTTCAGGGTCCCTAACACTTTTCAGGGTCACTAACACTTTTCAGGGTCCCGAACACTTTTCAGGGCCCCGGACACTTTTCAGGGTCACTAACACTTTTCAGGGTCACTAACACTTTTCAGGGTCCCGAACACTTTTTAGGGTCCCTAACAATTTACAGGGTCCCGAACACTTTTCAGGGTCCTGAACACTTTTTAGGGTCCCGAACACTTTTTAGGGTCCCTAACAATTTACAGGGTCCCTAACACTTTTCAGGGTCCCGAACACTTTTCAGGGTCCCGAACACTTTTTAGGGTCCCTAACAATTTACAGGGTCCCTAACACTTTTCAGGGTCCCGAACACTTTTCAGGGTCCCGAACACTTTTTAGGGTCCCGAACACTTTTTAGGGTCCCTAACACTTTTTAGGGTCCCTAACAATTTACAGGGTCCCTAACACTTTTCAGGGTCCCGAACACTTTTCAGGGTCCCGAACACTTTTCAGGGTCCCTGACACTTTTTAGGGTTCCTAACACTTTTTAGGGTCCCTAACAATTTACAGGGTCCCTAACACTTTTTAGGGTCCCGAACACTTTTTAGGGTCCCTAACAATTTACAGGGTCCCTAACACTTTTCAGGGTCCCGAACACTTTTCAGGGTCCCGAACACTTTTTAGGGTCCCGAACACTTTTTAGGGTCCCTAACACTTTTTAGGGTCCCTAACAATTTACAGGGTCCCTAACACTTTTCAGGGTCCCGAACACTTTTCAGGGTCCCGAACACTTTTCAGGGTCCCTGACACTTTTTAGGGTTCCTAACACTTTTTAGTGTCCCTAACAATTTACAGGGTCCCTAACACTTTTTAGGGTCCCGAACACTTTTTAGGGTCCCGAACACTTTTTAGGGTTCCCTAACAATTTACAGGGTCCCTAACACTTTTCAGGGTCCCGAACACTTTTCAGGGTCCCGAACACTTTTTAGGGTCCCTAACAATTTACAGGGTCCCTAACACTTTTCAGGGTCCTGAACACTTTTCAGGGTCCCTAACAATTTACAGGGTCCCTAACACTTTACAGGGTCCCTAACACTTTACAGGGCCCAGGACACTTTACAGGGCCCCGGACACTTTTCAGGGCCCCTGACACTTTTCAGGGTCCCGGACACTTTTCAGGGCCCTGGAACCTTGAGTGGAAAGGGGCGTCAATTTTGAAATTTATGTTTTTTTATGTATCTTGTTTCTAAATTTGGGGATAAAAAGGGTCAGAAGAGGGGGGGGCAATGGTGATGATTTGGGAGCTCCTGATTTTCTGACTGTGGATTTGACTGTATTCGTCGTAGCATGTACTTGGTCGTTCATGTACTGTCTTTTCACTGACTGAGTTTACGGTTATATAGTTCAGTGTCGTAGTTAGAGCCGTTATTATGGAAAGATGCCGCACAATTAGGGGGCGGGGGATCACCGGGAGGGGGAGGGGGAGGGGCGGCATCAGATTAAAATGATTTAAAAGTTAGGGGTTTTTCAGAGGGGTGGGGGGCCCAAGCTTAAAAGAACTATTAGGGGCCCCAGTAGTTGCAGGCGGGGGCCGTAACAGCTTTTGTGTGTTGAGAACAGCGGCTCTGATACCAGACATGGGTGTAATTTTTTTTATTGACAATGAGGTGATATTTTTTCAGACTACTCCCAGAGCGCGACTAATTACGCCACAATTACGTTTCAGGCGAGCACTGTACATTGTAGGTAGGAAACTATAGTTCTTTAGGTTTCAAGGCTGAATTGTACAGAGGCATAGGCGTATTCATGAAGGGGGGGGGGATTTGCCCCCCCCCCCTACATTTTGAAAAAATGTCATATAAGAAGGGGACATTTGCTCTCCCCCCCCCTTACATTTAAAAAAAAAATGTCATAAAGTTGTTATGTTATTTGCCCCCCCTGGAAAATTTTTGCCCCCCCCCTCTGGAAAAATTCCTAGCGACACCCATGTACAGAGGATAAACTTATATATATATGTTGTATAGTTTCCATAAATGCAAAAAAATGTATAAATAATGTAATTTGGAAATGATGTATCGTTAAATTTAAAATATCAATAACTTAATATTTAATCAATTATTGTCATGGAATTGTGTATATATTTTTTAGTTGTTAGGAGTATCGAATAAACAAAGAAAACCTAAACATTAAAATACACAACAATACTAATATTTCGAAACTAGTTCGCTGCACAGAATATAAATCATACAAAAAGCGCATCGAATTATTTATAACTCCTAGAATATCAACTACAACAATTGCCGCCATTTATGCTATGTGCATTTTTAATAGTATAAGCACGTAAATATGATGGCTTTCGAAAAAATCCATTTTAAATTGACGACGCTCATTCTGTATAATTCATTTTATGTGGTTCGCTGTAAAGGAGAATGCCTTAGCTAGACCACGTGACATGGTCAGACAGGTTTTTTTTGTCAAGAAAAAAATGATTAAAGTTGAAAATTGTCTTTTTTTAAAGTCTCTGTTTTCTAACTAAATTTAAAAAAAATGTGGGAAAAAAACTATCACAAAAAACAATTAAAACTAAAATATATAGAGTATGTTGATGAAAGGAAATGAAGATTCATGGCATCAAGTCAGCTGTCACATCGTGTCAACATAGAGACTGACATGGAAGAGTATTACCTATATGATCTGTCATTGGGTATTATAATTGAACTTTATATTTTCACAGGTATAGCATGATTTGCCATCTTCATACACAGCATTGACTCAGGTAAACAAACTTGTTAGATTTTGATTATATAACATAAAAGTAAAGTTCTCTTAGAACTAAAGAGCATCGATGGCAGATGAAGTGTTAAGAATTCATCTGTTTCAGTAACCTCGGCATATGAAAAGGGGTTGTGTGGTCAGCAGAACGGTCACCGGCCTTTTACTTCCATAACTCAAGTCAGGTACCCATTTAAAGCTTAGTTGACTTTACACCAAATTTGACCTGAAACAATTCCCATGGTTCTCACCGAGGATCGAACCCAGGACTCTCAGGTTGACAGTCAAGCACTCCACACCGTCCCACATTTCGTCCACTCAGATATTGATTATACCTTACAGTTTAATTGACCTGGTCATGCTTAGGTTTTACTGTCGATTCAATTACTTCTTTATCTAAGTAAAGTGAAGTTTCCCTTCTTGGCCCTAACGGGCCAAATGGGGCAGATGAAGTGTAGAATTCATCTGTTTCTGTAACCTCGGCATATAAAGGGATTGTGTGGTTAGCACAACGCCCAGCCGCCTTTACTTCCCCAACTTAAAGTCAGGTACCCATTTTAAAGCTGGGTGGGCTTGTGGGACGACTTTGCTTAAAATTTCACCTGGAAAAATTCCATGGGCCTCACCGAGGATCGAACCCAGGACAGTCGAGTATCTACACCACTCGGCCATCCGTCCCATATCTTTATCTACTTATTACTTAAAATTACGTGCCATTTCTGTACAGTATTGCACCATGTTGTACTGTAGCAAGCGACCACCCATAGTGAAAACAATGGGACCACACACTGAGGAACAATTAGAGATGCATCCTAATCGGCAGTGTGATGTGTGAAAAATCTGACTATCCAATGATCTGTGAAGTCCCTGAAAGGAAGAAAAGTTTTGTTTCTTAGATCCTATAGACCGTTTGTCGGGGGCTGTTATTGTAGTGCCCTTCTTTCATCCCCACCATAGCCAATGGTGCTATGGCCATGGAGGTACCACGAGAGACATGGTGGAAACTTTAACCATGTAATGACCAAATGCGCAAGCGATGATGTGCGTTAGTATACCCGGACGCTAGGTGTCAAAATAAAGTTTTCAAAAAGTATCGCTATTTTTTTTAATACCCCCCCCCCAGAGACGACGTCATGCTACCCGTGTGACCCGGCCTGGCCACGCCCCATCTACTACCCCGACTTCACGGACTGCGCCTACATCTGGGAGTGCAATAACGGCAACTTGACCAAAACTAGCTGCGACGCCGGACTCGTCTTCGACTTCTTGATGCAGGTCAGTTCGACATCTTAATAAAAAGGGGAGGGAAGCAGTGGGGAGCGAAATGAGACCCACGTGACCCGTAGTGCGGGGCTGGCAGGGTGGAGGAGAGGGTGAAGGGGTGGAGGGGGTAGTACTCACAAGAGATATACTACTCATCCACTTCTTTCATTTGAGACATAGTAAACAAGTGGTGTGTGTAATCAACACTTTTTTATTCGGTGTTCTATAATTAGACATTTTAATTGATTAATAAAAAAAAGCGTGGACACCAGAAGTAAATAAAATAATTTATCCATATTGGCGCTCACTCTTTTTTGTTTATTCACTAAAATTTCAATTTTCTAAAAAAATATTTTTATGATTTAAGCTGATTTTTTATATCTTGATATAATTTGTTTGAATACATCTCTTCTTGCAAGTTTCACTTTCTACTCACCATTAGGCCTGTGTCACAGATGGTCCAGAGATGCTGTTCACCTGTAAGAAACTGCTGAACAAATCCACGTGTCCTTAAAGCGGAGCCACATGACACGTAGGGAGTCACATGACACGTAGGGAGTCACATAACATATGATAACAACTTTTCGTGTACACAAACTTGTTTCCCCCCCCCCCATATGACATCACAGGTTATTTCTTTTTCTGGTACGTTTAGATATATAATAATAATAAAAATTCGCCCGACGAATTATATTTTGGAATTAAAACATTTTTCATAATCCATGAAACTATTTGGGTGTGAGATTATTTTATAAATGTCACGTTGTGCGATCGGAAAATCCCATTCATTCGACACAAATTTATAAAGTTTCAAATTTAGGTGAAAGTTCAAATAATAGTTCTATTTTGTTTCGACTTTTGTGTTGATTTGTATTATTCTTAATGGTTTTTTTTTGTGTATTTAAAAAAAAAGAAATGAAAAAGTATCAATAGTACAAAATTGGCTAAACTGAAATGAGGGTGAAACCTCGTTTCGCGAACTAATTTCATTCCTATAATAGATCCAGGGCTCGATTTACCGCCGGTGATATCCCCCGGCACTGAGAACTGTAATCCCCGGCTCTGCTTTAGCTAATATATCCCTGCCGGGGACAGGCCCGTAGCGTGCGAGGGGGCGGGGGGGGGTCGTCCCCCCCTGCGTTTTGTCTGGCCCCCTTCTGCTTGTTTGCTCTACTTAGTAAAAATGTATTTCCTGCCCCCCCCCCCTGCTATTGCATGGCCCCTGCTGTAGAACTTTCACGCTACGGGGCTGGCCGGGGATGAAACCACATACATTTATCCCCGGCTTTGGTTTTTTCTTAAATCGGGCACCGATTAGATCTGTACGTGAATCGAATCATTGAAATTAATGTTTGTAAATAATAGTTAATTGATGAATAATGATATTAAAGTTGCAAAAAAAAAATAATGAAAAAAAGCGACAAGTAATCTGGATGACTCTACCTCCTCTGGCAACACGTCACAATGTGAAATATAGTACACTTTCACGGGTCAATTGTTTTGGCCATTCTGGTCAACAAAATGAAGCCCCTTTATTGACGCAGGCTGGGATGCTACAAAAAGTCATTTCACGTCCCACACATAAATAAAAGCAATAAATAAAAAAAAAAATGAAAACAGTTAAAAAAAGCACAACAATTGCTGAAAACTGTATTACAAAAAAAGTTGACATATTATTCAATACATATTAAAATCGTAATAATAATAATAATAATAATCACTGGTTATGCGTTTTTTGTAGTAATGAGAATAAAAAAAGTTCATAGAAAGAAAGGAAAACATATGACGTCATCAAAGTTTGTGCAGTACAACACAAACAACGCAGCACACAGCATACATTTGGGATAACTCTGTGACAATAACACGGAAACGTTCACCGGCTTGTCTGTCCCTTCCGTGTCGCCGTAATCTTCCCTGGGGGTGGTCGCTTTGATCTCCGTGGTCGACGGCCCGTCGGTGCTCTGGTTTGGGGGCGGCCATGTTTCCCCTGATCCAGTTTCCATGGTGACCAAATCTGTTTCGGTACTTGGGCCGGGCTCAGTCTCATTCGGTCCTACGGAGACGGCAGACCTGGATGGTGCGCCGCCTTTCCCGTCCGTCGCGCCGGCAGCGGGGTGTGTGGTCGATTCCACGCCCGCGGGTCGCTCGGCCACTTTATCTTCCTCGGCCTGACCGTGCACCTCCCGGAAGTAGCTGACGCAGGCTGGCGTTTTGGCGTGTGTGGCGACGACGAAGGCGTAACTGTAGGGCGGGATCCGGATGTCGTCCCCGAGTTCCCTGGATTCCTTTAAGACAGGCAGGCTTCCCTCAACCATCTCAAGTCGCTCGCCGTTCAGGAGAATTTTTCTGCAAACAAATTTAGAAAAAAAAAATCCGTTAAATTTAAATGGTAACCCAGAACCCCAGTCCAGTAAGGTCAAACGCCACAATATTTGTCTAGCCCTACAGTGCCCGATTTATTTTTTTTTATATTTGTACTATTATTAACATCAGATCGGAAATAAAAAAGCGAAAGTTGATTTTGCCTGCTTTTCCGGTAATTTTACATCCCTCTGTGTTAACATGAATAAATACATTCACCTTTTTAGGCCAAAGTTAATAATAAGATTATAATAATGAGAAAATATGGTTGATTCATATATGAATCATGGGGAACTGTAGGGCTAGTAGAGGTCGCGGGCTCAAACGGATGTAGAGAAGGCACAGTCGTTGCAGGTGAAGACAGAGTCATTGTAGATGAATGCAAAAAGTCGCTGTCAGTAGAATTGTAAGTCCCTAACAATATTGTCTACTTTGACTTAATACTCTCCCCCCCCCCCCCCATCTTTTTTTTTATTCCAAAAGCCAGCCATTTTTTAAAAGTAAAAATGACCACCGACTAGTGCTAGCCGGCGAGAGGTTCAAGACATAGCTAGACATTGGTGTTAAGTGAAGAGTCGTAGCTAGCTATTGTAACGCCCCGTGTTACACATTTTGACACCTTTCTCCCAATCGGAAAAGTTCAAAACATTTAATAGCGCTCTTTCGGCGCCCCTTCCTGGTTCGGCGCCATGCGCCATGCGCCGCAGCATAACCCGCAGTTCACTTCCGACACTACTGGGTAAGTGTTTTGGATTGGTCAATACACAAACGTGAACCCAACATCAATAATCTTCGACACTCGGTAAGTTAAGTGGAACGTTTAACTTTTTAAAATCGTAGTTTAATTTAAAATCAGCTTCACTGGGCCGCATCCCCATTAACAGACCTGGGCCGCATCCCTGTTAACTGACCTGGGCCGCATCCCCGTTAACAGACCTGGGCCGCATCCCTGTTAACTGACCTGGGCCGCATCCCCATTAACAGACCTGGGCCGCATCCCTGTTAACTGACCTGGGCCGCATCCCTGTTAACTGACCTGGGCCGCATCCCTGTTAACTGACCTGGGCCGCATCCCCGTTAACTGACCTGGGCCGCATCCCCGTTAACTGACCTGGGCCACATCCCCGTTAACTGACCTGGGCCACATCCCCGTTAACTGACCTGGGCCGCATCCCTGTTAACTGACCTGGGCCGCATCCCCGTTAACTGACCTGGGCCACATCCCCGTTAACTGACCTGGGCCACATCACTGTTAACTGACCTGGGCCGCATCCCCGTTAACTGACCTGGGCCACATCACTGTTAACTGACCTGGGCCACAACACTGATAACTGACCTGGGCCACAACACTGTTAACTGACCTGGGCCGCATCCCCGTTAACTGACCTGGGCCACAACACTGTTAACTGACCTGGGCCGCATCCCCGTTAACAGACCTGGGCCGCATCCCCGTTAACTGACCTGGGCCACATCCCCGTTAACTGACCTGGGCCACATCACTGTTAACTGACCTGGGCCACAACACTGTTAACTGACCTGGGCCGCATCCCCGTTAACTGACCTGGGCCACATCACTGTTAACTGACCTGGGCCACATCACTGTTAACTGACCTGGGCCACATCCCCGTTAACTGACCTGGGCCACATCACTGTTAACTGACCTGGGCCACATCACTGTTAACTGACCTGGGCCACAACACTGTTAACTGACCTGGGCCACATCACTGTTAACTGACCTGGGCCACATCACTGTTAACTGACCTGGGCCACAACACTGTTAACTGACCTGGGCCACATCACTGTTAACTGACCTGGGCCACATCCCCGTTAACTGACCTGGGCCACAACACTGTTAACTGACCTGGGCCACATCACTGTTAACTGACCTGGGCCACATCACTGTTAACTGACCTGGGCCACATCACCGTTAACTGACCTGGGCCACATCACTGTTAACTGACCTGGGCCACAACACTGTTAACTGACCTGGGCCGCATCCCCGTTAACTGACCTGGGCCACAACACTGTTAACTGACCTGGGCCGCATCCCCGTTAACTGACCTGGGCCGCATCCCCGTTAACTGACCTGGGCCACATCCCCGTTAACTGACCTGGGCCACATCACTGTTAACTGACCTGGGCCACAACACTGTTAACTGACCTGGGCCGCATCCCCGTTAACTGACCTGGGCCACATCACTGTTAACTGACCTGGGCCACATCACTGTTAACTGACCTGGGCCACATCCCCGTTAACTGACCTGGGCCACATCACTGTTAACTGACCTGGGCCACATCACTGTTAACTGACCTGGGCCACAACACTGTTAACTGACCTGGGCCACATCACTGTTAACTGACCTGGGCCACATCACTGTTAACTGACCTGGGCCACAACACTGTTAACTGACCTGGGCCACATCACTGTTAACTGACCTGGGCCACAACACTGTTAACTGACCTGGGCCACATCACTGTTAACTGACCTGGGCCACATCCCCGTTAACTGACCTGGGCCACAACACTGTTAACTGACCTGGGCCACATCACTGTTAACTGACCTGGGCCACATCACTGTTAACTGACCTGGGCCACATCACCGTTAACTGACCTGGGCCACATCACTGTTAACTGACCTGGGCCACAACACTGTTAACTGACCTGGGCCGCATCCCCGTTAACTGACCTGGGCCACATCACTGTTAACTGACCTGGGCCACATCACTGTTAACTGACCTGGGCCACATCACTGTTAACTGACCTGGGCCACATCACTGTTAACTGACCTGGGCCACAACACTGTTAACTGACCTGGGTCACATCCCCGTTAACTGACCTGGGCCACATCACTGTTAACTGACCTGGGCCACATCACTGTTAACTGACCTGGGCCACATCACTGTTAACTGACCTGGGCCACATCACTTTTAACTGACCTGGGCCACAACACTGTTAACTGACCTGGGCCGCATCCCCGTTAACTGACCTGGGCCACAACACTGTTAACTGACCTGGGCCGCATCCCCGTTAACAGACCTGGGCCGCATCCCCGTTAACTGACCTGGGCCACATCCCCGTTAACTGACCTGGGCCACATCACTGTTAACTGACCTGGGCCACAACACTGTTAACTGACCTGGGCCGCATCCCCGTTAACTGACCTGGGCCACATCACTGTTAACTGACCTGGGCCACATCACTGTTAACTGACCTGGGCCACATCCCCGTTAACTGACCTGGGCCACATCACTGTTAACTGACCTGGGCCACATCACTGTTAACTGACCTGGGCCACAACACTGTTAACTGACCTGGGCCACATCACTGTTAACTGACCTGGGCCACATCACTGTTAACTGACCTGGGCCACATCACTGTTAACTGACCTGGGCCACATCACTGTTAACTGACCTGGGCCACATCCCCGTTAACTGACCTGGGCCACAACACTGTTAACTGACCTGGGCCACATCACTGTTAACTGACCTGGGCCACATCACTGTTAACTGACCTGGGCCACATCACCGTTAACTGACCTGGGCCACATCACTGTTAACTGACCTGGGCCACAACACTGTTAACTGACCTGGGCCGCATCCCTGTTAACTGACCTGGGCCACATCACTGTTAACTGACCTGGGCCACATCACTGTTAACTGACCTGGGCCACATCACTGTTAACTGACCTGGGCCACATCACTGTTAACTGACCTGGGCCACAACACTGTTAACTGACCTGGGCCACATCCCCGTTAACTGACCTGGGCCACATCACTGTTAACTGACCTGGGCCACATCACTGTTAACTGACCTGGGCCACATAATATCACTGTTAACTGACCTGGGCCACATCACTGTTAACTGACCTGGGCCACAACACTGTTAACTGACCTGGGCCGCATCCCCGTTAACTGACCTGGGCCACAACACTGTTAACTGACCTGGGCACATCCCCGTTAACTGACCTGGGCCACATCACTGTTAACTGACCTGGGCCACATCACTGTTAACTGACCTGGGCCACAACACTGTTAACTGACCTGGGCCACATCACTGTTAACTGACCTGGGCCACATCACTGTTAACTGACCTGGGCCACAACACTGTTAACTGACCTGGGCCACATCACTGTTAACTGACCTGGGCCACATCACTGTTAACTGACCTGGGCCACATCCCCGTTAACTGACCTGGGCCACATCACTGTTAACTGACCTGGGCCACATCACTGTTAACTGACCTGGGCCACAACACTGTTAACTGACCTGGACCACATCACTGTTAACTGACCTGGGCCACATCACTGTTAACTGACCTGGGCCACAACACTGTTAACTGACCTGGGCCACATCACTGTTAACTGACCTGGGCCACATCCCCGTTAACTGACCTGGGCCACAACACTGTTAACTGACCTGGGCCACATCACTGTTAACTGACCTGGGCCACATCCCCGTTAACTGACCTGGGCCACATCACTGTTAACTGACCTGGGCCACATCACTGTTAACTGACCTGGGCCACATCACTGTTAACTGACCTGGGCCACATCCCCGTTAACTGACCTGGGCCACATCACTGTTAACTGACCTGGGCCACAACACTCTTAACTGACCTGGGCCACATCCCCGTTAACTGACCTGGGCCACAACACTGTTAACTGACCTGGGCCGCATCCCCGTTAACTGACCTGGGCCACATCACTGTTAACTGACCTGGGCCACATCACTGTTAACTGACCTGGGCCACAACACTGTTAACTGACCTGGGCCACATCTCTGTTAACTGACCTGGACTGGAGGTTTCTCTTGTGAGCGGTGAAAGAGTAGACAGATAGAGTGCTGCTATGGAACTGTGTGAAGTTGATGTACTCACTCCTGTCACTCAAGTTCATTAAATAAACTATCAGGGCTCCAGGTGGATACCTGTACAAAAAAAAATAAAACAACATTAGATAAACAAACAAACACCCCCACCCCTTTCCCAAAAAAAAAAAAGAAACAAACGAAAACAAATCGGGTAATACTTGAACATACAGGTTTAAGCTGGCAGCAGAAAACAGTTCATTACAAAACGTATACTCTAACTATGGCCGGATATACCGATAGGGTAACTAGGCCGGGGCATAGGAGGCCCGCAAAATAGGGGGGGGGCAAAATGTTGAACAGTATAGGAAAAGAAAAAAAAAAATAAAAAATAACTTAGCAATATTTTTTAATTTTTCCAAAAGGGGCTTCAAATTTGTGTTGGCTTAGGACCCCTAATATTGTAAACCCGGCTCTGACTCAGCAGGGGCCAGGCATTCTACAGCAGGGGCCAGGCAATAGCGGGTGGGGGGCAGTAATACATTTTACTAAGTAGAACAAATAAGCAGGGGGGGCCAGACAAAACGCAGGGGGGGCCTGCCCCCTCACATGCTACGGGCCTGCTGTGACTTTAACGTGGTAGTTCGCTGCTAATGGTAAAAAAAAATCGATAAACAACAAATTAAACAACAGAACAAACACGCCACACAACAAAGCGAGCATCATTTAATACACTTTGCAAAAAAAAAAAATTGGTCGCGGCTCGCAGCGTAACCCAGTGGAGGTGCTGTGAAGTCTCAGAAAAGTGTTTACCTTCTGTTTTAAAAAAAAATTGTGTAAAAGTAAAAGTAAACATGTGTAAAAAGAAAATTAAATCAGAAACTTGAATCTGGAGAAGAAAAAAAAACACAAATAGGCGGACCTGTTGACAAACAAGACAACCCACTAACACGTCATGTAACTTACTCTCTTGCGCAGTTGGCGTAAACTCGGATGTGACGTGGCAGTTCGCTGCTAATGGTAAAAACTGGACCTTCGACGTATCGTTTGAACATAACAGACAAATAATAGTCCTGTGTAAGGAGAAAACAAAGAAGAAAAAAAAAGTATGTTCGATGGTAGTATAAAAATAAAAGGCTGTACTAATGATATTTCATGTTATATATATATATTAGTTACTGGGTTAGGTGCCAGATTTTTGCTGATCAGTGCGTAGTTGGAGCCAAAGAAAGTGTGCCGGTAGATTTTAGTGATTCCAAGCTGAGAGGCCTGACCTAACTTGTCCATCCAGCTTAGGAGAGACAAAAACAAACCAAACCAAAAACAGAATATTAGTTAAAAAATGAATTTATCAATAATTTTTTTTTGTGATAATCGTAAAAAAATTATTGGTACTTTTAAGCTAATATTATTGAAGCCTAATAATTGACTAAATTTCAATGAATAAATATACTAACTCATCAACCAGTGTTACAAATATAGACCCTTTTACACAGCTGTTTATGAGATCCATAGCTTTATTTGTATGACACATTTATACGTCATTCGACACTGCCTTTTTGGCTTTTAGTATCAAAGCTCGCAAAGTTAACGCTTATATCTCAGGTCGAAGGTAATGTATCAAGTTCAAGGCCAAAGCCAACTTTGTATTTATTAATATTATTTAATGAAATTTCAAACTTTTCTTTTCCTTTCTTTCTTTCTTTTTTTTTTTAACTACGCATGTTAAGAAAGCTTTGGGTAATTTATGGTCAACATGTACAACAATGAATAAATGGCAGATGTCTGTTATTTGACCAGCAGAGCCGTTATAATGTTACTGGGGGCCTTAGGTCCAATAGATGTTTGGGGCCCCAGTCAGAAACTGCCATTGATGTATGGGGGACATTAGGCAGCGACTTCCATAGATGTTTGGGGGCCCCAGTTAGAAACTGCCATTGATGTTTGGGGGACATTAGGCAGGGCCTTCCATAGATGTTTGGGGCCCCAGTCAGAAACTGCCATTTATGTTTGGGGGACATTAGGCAGCGGCTTCCATAGATGTTTGGGGGCCCCTGTTAGAAACTGCCATTGATGTTTGGGGGACATTAGGCAGGGCCTTCTATAGATGTTTGGGGGCCCCAGTCAGAAACTGCCATTGATGTTTGGGGGACATTAGGCAGGGCCTTCTATAGATGATTGGGGGGCCCTACTGAGGCCGCCTTAGGGTTTAATTAAATTCGAATAGTTCAAAGGGCGCGCCCTTTTGCAGTGGTTGACCTTAGGTAGACAAGTTTGCCTTAACTAAAAACGGCTTTGAACGACGGCGGGTTGTAGGCGGTAGGGGGGGTGCGGTGCAGGGTTGGCGAAGGTGGGTCACACCGACAGACTTTTGAGCCAACTAGTACCGATGGCAACGTCCCTGTTTATTGGAACATGCACGTGGGACAACATGTGTAGGTCAACTTACGAGAACCCGGCCACAAAGGCGTCGCTCGCCCTGGCCGTGCCCCCGCCCACGGAGGACGACGTCTCTGTCAGTCGGAGAGGTTTGCGACAGTCGTAGTTCTCCAGGAACGTCGTCCCGATGGAGACCTCTTTCGTGAAGGTGTCGAGAATATCTGGGTTCAGAAACGTGCTCAGCGTGGCCTCTTTTTTGAAATAATAGCTGGCGAACGTTGTAACAAAAGATATAGCTGGCAGCTGGCAAACATTGTAACAAAAGTTACAGCTGTCCAACATTGTAACAGAGCTACAGCTGTCCAACATTGTAACAACGTTACAGCTGTCCAACATCGTAACAAAAGCTACAGCTGTCCAACATCGTAACAACGTTACAGCTGTCCAACATCGTAACAAAAGCTACAGCTGTTCAACATCGTAACAAAAGCTACAGCTGTCCAACATCGTAACAAAAGCTACAGCTGTCCAATATCGTAACAAAGCTACAGCTGTCCAACATTGTAACAGTATCTTTTTAATTGCTTTATTACAGTTATTATTCAAAAGCCTAATTTGCACCCCCCCCCTCTGCATATCGAATGTCATAGGTGTTTAAACTAGGCCGCAATACAGGGGCTCCCCTCTGCTAATGGAACGGTCCAATCGGGAATTTTTTTTTATTTTTTGCAATAATGAACAGTACTTGTCATGGGCTCCGGGCCAAACTGATTTAACAATTGGATCTGGCTGGCGGGAATCAGCCCACGAGCCATAGTTTTCCCCATGGCTTATTTAAAATCTACCCCTCCCCCCAATCTGAGAACGACTTCCTGGATTGGAGGGTCTACGGTAAAATGCTTGAAGTGGGGCATCATCATTAAAATGGAATGTTTGACGTTTTTTACTCCTAAACCGACGCCCCCAGACGACCACCCTTCGTGCGGGGGGGGGGGGGATTTCGGGGGGGGGGGGGGCTAATTGGGTGCCATGACATTTATACGATGACATTAAACAAAGTACATACGTACTTACTATGAAACCTAACCGTCACTGTCAAATTCACACCGCAACGCTTCCGTTCAACACAGGTGCTCACAACATGTTCACACAATTCGCATCATGGGGGATCCCCGTTCATAAGCTACATTTAATAGCAGCATTTTTACTCATAACCTCACATCACAGACACCACCCACACTATGACAGTAAGGACTTACTGGTGGAAAGAAATTTCGTCGACATAATCACAACCGTTGGCTTGCAGGAAGCTGGAAGCATAACACATATATCACAGCGTCATTAAAGGTTCTCAAAGCTAGAGACGCGATAGGTGTCTCGACAAAGTTTAAAAGTTATAATTAACTGATTGAGAAAATATGTGTGATAATTTTTTTTTTAATATTACAAAACAACAGTTTTGATAATATGAAAAATAAAAGGGGAAATGTTTACATATGCGCTATTACTTTATCTTTTTTTCAGTTAAATAATAATCACTTTCACAGCATATCGCAAAGAGTTAAAAAAATTGAAAATCACTGGCCTATATAAACGGTAAATTTAATAACAGAAGAAAACAACCGAGTTTATTAACTCGTGGTCGTGTATTGAGAATATTGAACAAGTAGGTGATCAACTGAGTATCTGATATTCGAATTCCGTTGAGTATTTGGAAAAAAAAATACAGGTTTTAAGAGCAATATGAAAAAGAAAAACAAGAGAAAACAGAAAACATACACTATTAACATCAAGCAGCAAACCAAACACCAGTAAACAACGTCATTAAACACATAAGTTACCAAGCAGCAAACCAATCAACAGTAAACAATGTCATTAAACACATAAGTTACCAAGCAGCGAACCAAACACCAGTAAACAACGTCGTTAAACACATAAGTTACCAAGCAGCAAACCAAACACCAGAAAACAACGCTATTATGCACATAATCATCCCATGGTGCCACTTACGGTTTCAGGTATTTTACAGCCTTTAATCTGGTCACGTCGGGGCCGATAATTTTACTTGATCTGTAAAACGGATATTTCTTTTTGAGCCAGTTTCGGAAAAATTTAAAATCGTTTGCCACGGTGGTTGAGTTGATGTTGAATTTAGGGTTGTATATGTTGGGCTCTGTTAGGTACAGATAGAGACAGAGAAGAATTTTAGAATGACATTACAGAAGGTCTGTCTGTCTGTCTGTCTGTCTCTCTATCTATACATCAATACATCTATAATCTATCTATACATCAATATCTATCTATTCGTCTGTCGCTTTGCAAGTCTGACTGTCTGTTCGTCCATCCATCCACCCAGCAACCCACCCAACTACCCAAATATATGTCTTAATGTCTGTCTGTCTATCGGTCTAAATATAAGTACATATATTTGCTTTTTCTATCTCTCTCTCTATATATAATATATGCCTTTTATTCTTTCGTTCTATTTACCTATCTCTCAGTATGACTGTCTATAACTCTTACTGTTTACCATTACGACCGTCTCCACCCTCACCCCCCCCCAACCCCACAGTCCCCTCCACCCAGTAATTTCATGCTCCATACACAAACTTCAAACATCTTAATTCAAACACTTTATCCTAATACCGTCAACAAACAGATAACTTCCTGATACCGTCAACAAACAGATAACTTCCTGATACCGTCAACAAACAGATAACTTCCTGATACCGTCAACAAACAGATAACTTCCTAATACCGTCAACAAACAGATAACTTCCTAATGTCGTCAACAAACTGATAACTTCCTGATACCGTCAACAAACAGATAACTTCCTAATAGCGTCAACAAACAGATAACTTCCTTATACCGTCAACAAACAGATAACTTCCTAATACCGTCAACAAACAGATAACTTCCCGATACCTTCAACAAACAGATAACTTCCTAATACCGTCAACAAACAGATAACTTTCCGATACCGTCAACAAACAGATAACTTCCCGATACCGTCAACAAACAGATAACTTCCCGATACCGTCAACAAACATATAACTTCCTAATACCGTCAACAAACAGATAACTTCCCGATACCGTCAACAAACAGATAACTTCCTAATACCGTCAACAAACAGATAACTTCCTTTCATCCTCTGGCTGGCCAATATCATAAAACATCGTCCAATCTGTTGTCTATGTTCAATACTTGCCGTTTCCCAGCTGGAAGTCTGGGATGTGTATTTTCATCATGGATGCCCTGTCCAGCAGCGACTTGGCGAACCTGGAGACCCATTTGCCATCTTTATGGAAGAATGCCGAGAAGTCTACCATTAGGCTCCAGACAACCTGACGACAGAACTTTACCGCGTTCTGCCAGTTCTTGGCTGTTTGGGAAGATATTTGGGAAGGGTTTGTAGGAGATTTGGGAAGGGTTTGTAAGAGAGTTGTCAAAGGTTTGTAAGAGATTTGGGAAGGGTTTGTAAGATATTTGGGAAAAGTTTGTAAGAGATTTGGGAATGGTTTAAAAGAGATTCGTGAAGGGTTTGTAAGAAATTAAAAAAAGGGTTTGTAAGAGAGTTGTCAAGGGTTTGTAAGAGATTTGGGAAGAGTTTTAAGATATTTGGGAAGGGTTTTTAGGAGATTAGGGAAGGGTTTGTAAGAGATATGTGAAGGGTTTGTAAGATATTTGGGAATGGTTTTTAAGAGATTAGGGAAGGGTTTGTAAGAGATATGTGAAGTGTTTGTAAGAGATTTGAGAAGGGTTTGTAGGATATTAGGGAAGGGTTTGTAAAAAAAGCAGCCCGGAGTTTATTTTACTTTACAGCCTAATTGATCACAATATATAAATGTTACGTGACACGGGACAATGACATTTAGTTGTGGGGTGGTGGGGGAGGGAGGGAGGGGGGTGCACAACTTACGACTGTTTGGCCACATGCTGTCCCACCTAGAGGTATGTATCAACCGTAAATTATATCGTGTGTGTGCATTTCTTAGATAAATAGAATTAATATAGAATGGGTCAGTCTAGCGGCCGCCGCAACTAGAATAGAAGGGTGAAGATGGCCAACACGGGTTAAATGGTTGCTGGCCACCTCCTTCCCCCTCCCCCCGGTCAACATCTATTCATTTTTGGGTCGACGCACCTTTCTGTGACTGTAGCACCCCGCTTTGTTTTCATTTTCTAATCATGGTGATTTTGGACACAATGAAATGGTTCAATCCTGGCGACTTGGACGAAATGAAATCGCCAACCAATAACGAGATTTGGACGAAATGAAATGGTCAGCTCACCTGTTATCAGGATCTGATCAGGGTGGTGGTATCTGGACTGCGCCCCGTCCTCCCCGGTCAGGTTACGCTTCTCCTTCTCGAAACGTCTGGCGTCCTTTCCGGTCAAGATCGGCGTGCCGTAAATGCGGACACTGGCGGGGCTGAGTGCAGCGGCGAGTTGTTGAATCCTCGGGGAGCTGATTATGGCGTGGCACGCACAGAGACACCCCCCCCCACACACACACAGTGTTAAGTTGGTGGTTAAAATCCAGGATGCAATTGAATTAAATAAAAATATGAACAATTATAATACAACATAATCAATTTCTTTAAAAAGAGAGCGTTAACCAATGTTTGCCATCACAAGGGGGCAGGGCCCATGTGTGTGTGAGTGTGTGTAAAGTCCCTGTAAGGATGAGATGAAATCTCTTAGATCCTATAAACCACTACTGGGACGGGTTTTTGCAGTGTGCCCCTTCTTTCATCCCCCCACCACGGCCGAAAATGCAACGGCCATGGATACTATAACAACCATGACCTTAAAATTCCATTGGTCCTCACTGGAGATCGAACCTGGGACCCTCAGGTCGACAGTCTAGAGCTTCACCACACGGACATCCCCCCCCCTCAGGGCCGGTGTAACGTGATATTTGAAATATCCAAACATAGCCCCCCCCCCCCTTTCACATAATATTAATGGTTGCTTTAAATCTAAATAATGTGTTTGAGGGTAAAACATTCTTTTGAAATAACTGACCGGCGATTTCCCCAAATTGGATTTCAATATCTCCTCTCCACCCTCTCCAATTTCCATTATCAACGTAAACACCACGCAAATACACGGTTGAAATGAAAGATTAAATTGGGGTTAATTGAAATGATTATGTTAAGCTGATATTCGTCATATCCCTTAAAAAAATGATTGAGTCAGAGGTACGAAATGAAGAACTTGACCAATGGCCAAATATTGTTTTCACATTATTTAACTTGGCAAATGTTTTAAATTTTCTTTACAGTCAGCTCACACAAAAACCTTGCACCTGCCAATATCATATAAGGTGCAATCATCTGTTCAGCTCTGACAGAATGTATACCACCTGTGTCTCACACAGAAACCATTAACTCAAGGGCCGTTCTTATGGGTGGGCCAAATTGGCGACCCCCCCACCCCCCCGCCGTTGGGACGCTTTATTTGTTAGTTGTCGTAACCACAAAAAAAATCAACTTAAATTAACAGCTAGGGGTGAGGAATTAGATGGGCCCACTATTTAAGATTAACAAAGACCCAAGGTTGCAAGCGGTGACCATTACAGACTAGGGCGACCTATGTATCTTTGTCTGGGCCCCCAAATGTATCTCTGCATGGGGCCTCCAAATGTCTCTTTGCCTAGGCCCCCAAACGTATCTTTGCCCAGGGCCTCCAAATGTCTGTTTGTCTAGGGCCCCAAACGTATCTTTGCCTATTTTCATAAACTTATCCTTGCCTAGGGCCCCCAAATGTCTCTTTGCCTAATGTCCCGTAATGTATCTTTGCCTTGGGCCTCCAAATGTTTTTGCCTAGGGCCCCATAATGTATCTTTGTCTTGGGCCACCAAAAGCACGTCAGAACGGCCCTGTAATGCCCACACAGGATCTGTTTACCTGAAGTTAATCGCATCCCACTTGTAATGAAGGTGGGGCAGCCCCACGCTCAGGAAACTCCTGCTGCAGTTAAACCTGGACGAGCCTGTGTCCACTCTCAGTTTGATGTTGGCGGCGCGCCCCCTAGTGGAGTTCCAGGCCAGACCCTGTCCACTGACGAATACCGCGGTAGCTAACAGCAACCAGATGTGGGGACATGGACAAGTACTCATGCGTCACACATAGCCGTACCTGTAACATCTGTAAAATTTGTTCACGGTTAATCCAACAATGTCATCCGTTCGAATGAAAGTCGACAAAAACTGTAACATCTGAAATGTCATCCATATCTTCAAAATCTCCGTTTCCATGAAATATGAATGTCATATCTTCTATACACGGATAAGAGTACCAATCCTAATTATCATGAATACCTCCAGTTTTAATCATGTTTTTTTTTCTATATACGCTTCCTTCCCGAGCAGCGCCGGGTACATTGTCAGCAAGCAATAGATGGATTAGAAGTAATAATCATTTTGGAGCTAAAATTTTGAGTTTTTTGTTGTGTACTTTTGTCTAAGTACATAATTTGTAAACAATGAATTAAGGCTATATGTATTTTTGTAAACATTCAATTGAGGGATGAAATCTACACCCTGTATGAAGCGTTACCTTATAAATTGAACAAATAACAGATTTGCTAGAAGAAATGTGACCTTTTACTTCCTATTGTAATGTACTTTGTTCATGTCAGAAAAGATAAAGTGGCACGCACGGGAATAAAAGAACTATCACAAACAACAGTGTTGTACACGAGATATAATTATCTAAAGAAGCTGCGCATCAAGGAATATATATTCTGTGGTGCGCAGCAAAAAAAGTGTTGCTTTTAAATAAAAAAAAAAAAATAAACGGAAGTTTCGAGTTTCGGTTAGAAAGATATAATTTATTGAATTATAAAATAAAATAAAATTGCAGCAGGGTGCTACGTGACGTCATCTAAACATGTGCAGAGCAACACCAACAACACTGCGTTCATTATGAATAAAGGATAACTCTGCAACACCGGGACGGACATGTTTCGTGGGTTGTCTGTACTGTCGTTGTTGTCCATGTAATATTCCGTGCTCGTCTTAGACGAGACGGCCCCGACCTTCTCCGAGGTCGATGACGTCAAAGTGCTAAGGCTCGAGGATGAGGCCGTCTCCCAGGGGTCGGTTTCTATATTCATCAGGCCCGTCTCGGTGCCGGCGCCGTCTGGCACCATCGGATCTGACGTGCCCCGACCGTCCTTTGAGCCCCGCCCATCTGTTGCGCCACGCCCGTCTGATGTCGCGCGTGCACTTGGTTTGATGGAGTCACCGGACGACGTCGACGCCTTTGAAGTTCGCTGACTCCTGGGCGTGCTGCGACTCGCGGGTGCATCCGGGGTCACGGGCTCGGTTCCCGCGGCCGCGTCAGCAGTTTTCATGGGCGCCGCTGCGCGGCTTGCTGTTGTTGTTGTTGTTGTGTTCGAGACGGGGCGTCTAGAGGTGGGCCTCTGGGTTCTGGGCCGCCTGGTCCGTCTGCTGAGGGCCTGTCTCGCGACTTCCCGGAAGTACCTGACGCAGGGTTCCGTCTTGGTGTGGGTGGCGATGACGAAGGCGTAGCTGTAGGGCGGCATAATGATGTCGTCGCCCAAGATCCTGGACTCCTTCAGGACCGGCAGGCTGTCGCCGGTCATCTCAAGTGGTTCTCCATTCAGGACAGTTTTTCTGTGAATTTAAAAAAAAAATAACAAAACAGAAAAAAACAAAACAAAACAAGAAACATATTTAAAAAAAAATGAAATCCACTAAAGTTGGTGACAGTCCAGTTAACAAGTCTGTAAAGTTTAATATAGGGTATAGAGAAGGTTTGCGGTCGCAAAAACTGTCTGCGCACTGACCCAGATCACTAGCATGACCACTGACACGAATCACTGACCAACATAACGACCCAGAGCGCAGCCCCGCATAACTGATCTACAAAGCTGACTTACAATCACTGACACCAAGATCACTGACATGTAGGGAGCGACCGATATGCCTTTTTACCGATAGTCCGATACCGATATTTTCCCCCAGCATTTTTACCGATACCGATACCGATATTTTCTTTTTAGGGGCTGTCCATTATTTATGTCAACAAATTTTTGGCGATTTTTACCTCTCCCCCCGTCAACAACTTGTCAAACTTCCAGAGACCCCTTCCCCTATAAAATTACGTCAACATTTGATTACCCCCCTAAAAAAGATGGCTTCCAAAATGTTTATGTGGCAAAATTAGTAGGAATATAGTTAGTTTAATTAAAATACTGAATGTTAAGCGAGTGTGTAACACAAAACTACAAACGCTGCTTAATTTTCCTATTTATTAAGTAATTATATTCAATTTAAAAAAGTAACATTGTTGACGTCAACTTTTCTTGACCTCCCCCCCTCCCCCTTGTCAACAATTGTAAAAAATTTTCTGACCCCCCTCCCCCCTATTTTGTTGACGTAATTAATGGACAGCCCCTTAAGCAACAACAATGCCAAACACGTGTTATTCTCGTGCTATATGACGTATTTCAAGCCAAGTTCACATATTTTGTAACCCCCCCCCCCCCAGATACCGATATTTTTTTTAATCAACAACAATGCCAAACACGTGTCTCTCTCATGCTACAGCTAATGACGTATGTCAACCCATGCTTACCCCTTCCCTGTCATATTTCGTGACACTTCGCCCACACGTAAGTCTTGTTTCCCCCCCCCCAACTTCCCATCCCAACAAAAAATACACACAGATGTTCACTAATTGTATCATTCAAGGTCATACATTAGAATTAAGAAATGCCAATCCTATTGTTTCAAGGTCATATCTCTGAGGAAGACGTGACAATTTCTGTGTACGGGTTTTTTTTTTCCCTTTTTTTTAAATCTTGTCTGATCTGGTTATTTACTGATTTTTTTTTATGCAACTCTGTTGTGAAAAAAAAAACAATGTATCGGCAGCCAAAAAAAACGGCCGGTCCGACAGTTAACCCATAGTGCCAATATCGGTTCGACTATCGGTCGCTCCCTACAACAATCGGCCGATCCGATATTAACCGATAGTGCCAATATCGGTCCGATACCGATAGCGATCCGATTATCGGTCGCTCCCTACTGACATGCTCCACCGATTCGCACCACTGTCCACCCCCACCCAACCCCACCCCCCACCCCCACCCAGACCACTGGCCAACATTATATCACTGACCGACATCGCTGTCGGTAGATCGCTAAACCAGTTCACTGACCTACAATCACTGACCTACAATCACTGACCTTTAATCACTGACCTACAATCACTGACCTACAATCACTGACCTACAATCACTGACCTACAATCACTGACCTACAATCACTGACCTGGATTGAAGGTCTCCTTGGTGAGCAGTGAACGTGTACACAGACAGCGTGTTCCTGTGGAACTGAGTGAAGTTGATGTACTCACTCCTGTCACTCAGGTTCATCAAATAAACAACAAGCGAGACAGGGGGATACCTGCATAGGATTAAATAAAAAAATAACATAAAATAAAAAAGATGCAATGGATCTGATAGAAAAAAAAAACACTTGAAAGACAAATCTGTAAAACAATGGGAGGCTGAGGGTTGGGGGGTGGGGGAGTTAGACAGCTTCAAATTTGGCCGATCCATAAGAGAGCCACCGACTCTATACATTGGGAATTAAAATATTCTTCAAAATAAAATGTTTAAAAATACTGAAATAAAGAAGACTGAAATTTAAAAAAAGACAAAAATTTAAAATAGACCTTGTAATAGTTATTCTAAAAAAAAAAAGAAAGTAAAATTTGCTACATTAGTTAGTGCAAAATTGAAATGGAAAAAAACAGTAAAATAGAATTCCTGGTGAAACATATTTTTGAATAAACCTCTACAAACACTGGCATCCTCAAAATCTTCTTCAAAAAAAAGTTCTACTAAAAATAACGGTTTATTACATGAGAAAAAAAAAACGTTACATATGCGCATACTAGAGCAGAAAAATGAAGGATATACCAGCCATGTCATCTGCACAAGGTTAAACTGCATTGTAGCAACTCGAACAAAATGAATAATTTTAGAAGGGAAAAAAAAAACTAAAACATTAATACCCAACCGTTAAACAACACGAGAGTATGTCTGGTACAAAGAGGGCCGCATTAACTGAATCGACCCTTTCCTGGGCTAAATGTTCTACAGACAATCACTTTCAAGAATCCCCATTGAATGGACCTAGAGAATGGGACTCTAACCCGTTCCCTACCTACAACACCTCTGGCGTCCCCGGGCCTTAAGTAGCCCCCCCCTCCCCCCCGCGCACACCCATCGTCTTACCCCCGGGCGCAGTTGGCGTAGGCCCGTATGTGACGTGGTAGCCGGCTCCTAATAGTGAAGACTGGACCTTCCACGTACCGCTTGAACATCAGAGACAAATAGTAGTCCTGTTGGACGAGGGGAAGACACAATGAAACCAATGATCGGTGCAACTGTACTTATCATACACGGTCAGTCTAGTGCCCCCCCCAACACAAGGCCCCCCCCCACCTGATATCCTATCAAATAATATCATCGGGGCATTAACCGCACATTTGACCAGAGCCCCTAAATTATTTTCAAAATGTCTCTAAGTCATTATTTGTCATTATACTGGGCATCAGTACGGCTCTGCTTGTTTTAGATAAAAAACCGAGGTCAATTCTGAATAAATGACATTGTTACGAAAGAGTATAGCCTTGGTACGCAATATGTATATTTTTGGTAAGCAATAAGTATAGTATTTTGGTATGCAATGAGTATAGTCTTTTTATGCAATGAGTATTGTATGGGTACGCAAAAAGTATAGTCTTGTTACGCAATGAGTATATTCTTGGTAAGCAATGATTATAAACTTGTTACGCAATGAGCATGGTCTTGGTAAGCAATGAGTATAGTCTTGTTACGCAATGAGTATAGTATGGGCACGCAATAAGTATAGTTCTGGTACGAAATGAGTATAGTCTACATATGAAATTACTGGGTTCGGCACTAGATTTGGGCTGATCAGAGCGTAGTGTGAGGCGAAGAACGTATGGCGGAAGACATGAGTGATGCCATGAAGTGCAGACTTCCCCAACTTGTCCAACCATCTAGAAAGATATGAAAATTAAAAAAAAAAAATGGCAATTTTCGCAATTGTCAAACTTAAATGTTAGGAAAGTTTACAATTATCAGAATTCTTCCATTTTTTTTATTATTATTATTTCCAACAATGAGTTTGAAAGGTTAGTTTTTTTTTTCTATTAGCCACAAACTTGCATTAATGGAAATGGATGCAATGTAAAATATAAATTAAGACAGCAATTCGCGCTAGTTCAGTCGCAGTTCAAATTTCAGTGACGATTGCTGGGCCACAGATGAGAACACGTTAGAAATAGCTTATTGGTATCAGTTTAAGGTCACAGTCCCTATAGTACTATAGCTACCCCCCCTCCCCCATAAAATTCTTCTCATCCTCACCCCCCTTAAAGGGTCACCAAGAGATGTCGGTCAGTGATCACAGCTCTGTCCAGCTTCCCCAACTTTGCCCCCCCCACCTCTTGAGCGCATGGTCGCGTTGATCTTTGATCTGCTGACCACAGCGCTGGGTCCCCCACCCTAGGGGCTGGTGGTGAAAAAAAACACATGATATGGGTGGAGGGGCGGGGGTATCTCTGGTATTGGAGGGACTGTGACCTTGACAGTGTTGACCGTTATAAAACAGTTTAGCGGCAGTTATCATCACATGGTATAACTAGGCCTATATGTAGTACACCACGGGGTTGTCTGGAAAAAATAAAACACACACATAATATTTAAAATATTCGTTATTCTAAATTTGATAAATCTTTTAAAATTATCTTACAATGCTGTAATGAATCTGTAACTGACTTGTAATTGATTTGTGATTGACTTGTAATAGACTTGTAATTGACCTATAATTGACCTGTAATTGACCTGTAACTGACCTGTAATTGACATGTAACTGACCTTTAATTGACCTGTATTTGACCAGTAATTGACCTGTAACTGACCTGTAACTGACATGTATTTGACCTGTAATTGACCCCCCTGTAATTGACCTTAATTGATCTGTAATTGAAATAAAAAATCTAACTGCGGTCAGCTTACGAAAATCCGGCCACAAAGGTGTCACTCAGCCTGGTCGTACCACCGCCCACCGAGTTGGACGTCTCGGTCAGTCGGAGAGGTTTGTTGCAGTCGTATCGCTTCATGAGTGACAGGCCGATGGATATTTCCTCATCAAAGCTGTCCAATATGTCGATGTCCATAAACTTGCTGCCCGTAATGTTGTCCCTGAAGTAGTAGCTGACCAGCAATACAGTAATATGGGGGAAAGAGAGGACAACAACAACAACAATATCAACGAAAGCTAAACTCGTAACTTCTTAAGAATAACTATTGAACATCATTGAGCGGTGTACAGCACTCGACCGCCGATCTGAAAGTCAAGGGTTCGATCCTCGGTGAGAAGCAAACGAAACTTTCAAGGTCCTGGTGAAAGTTGAAGCCCTTCAAGCTCATCAAGCTTTTAATGAGTACCCGACTTTAAGCTGGGGAAGTAAAGGCGGCTGGGCGTTGTGAGTACCCGACTTTAAGCTGGGAAGTAAAGGCGGCTGGGCGTTGTGTTTACCACTCAGATCCTTCATATGCCCTGGTTACAGAAACAGATGAATTCTACACTTCATCTGCCCCGATGGTTATCTACAGCTAAGGGACATTTTTGTAATTTTTTTTTTTTCAAATTAAGAAAAGCCAATGAAGGAAGTGGAAGGATGATATCTCTGACGGGGCCATTCTGAGGGGGAGAGGGGATCGGTTGGGTTTGTAACGGTAGATGTATTCTGCAGTAAAGACATCAAGAGATGTATTCTGCAGTAAGGACATCAAGAAATGTATTCTACAGTAAGGACATCAAGAGATGTATTCTCAAGTAAAGGCATCAAGGAATGTATTCTGCAGTAAGGACATCAAGAGATGTGTTCTGCAGTAAAGACATCCAGAAATGTAGTCTGCAATAACGACATCAAGAGATGTATTCTACAGTAAGGACATCAAGAGATGTATTCTACATAACGACATCAATAGATGGATTCTACATAACGACATCAATAGATGGATTCTACATAACGACATCAATGTTTATACAGTAGAAAAACACAAAAACTAAACGCCGCAGACCTACCACGACATCACACACTATGACAGAAGAGGTACTTTATTTTTAATTTCCAAAACATGTTACGACTGAAGATGTACTAAACCAAGTGTAGATCTGACAGACATGATGAAACAGAAGATGTACTAAACCAAAAGTAGATCTGACAGACATGATGAAACAGAAGATGTACTAAACCAAGTGTAGATCTGACAGACATGATGAAACAGAAGATGTACTAAACCAAGTGTAGATCTGACAGACATGATGAAACAGAAGATGTACTAAACCAAGTGTAGATCTGACAGACATGATGAAACAGAAGATGTACTAAACCAAGTGTAGATCTGACAGACATGATGAAACAGAAGATGTACTAAACCAAAAGTAGATCTGACAGACATGATGAAACAGAAGATGTACTAAACCAAGTGTAGATCTGACAGACATGATGAAACAGAAGATGTACTAAACCAAGTGTAGATCTGACAGACATGATGAAACAGAAGATGTACTAAACCAAGTGTAGATCTGACAGACATGATGAAACAGAAGATGTACTAAACCAAGTGTAGATCTGACAGACATGATGAAACAGAAGATGTACTAAACCAAGTGTAGATAGGACAGACAAGTTCAACACTTACTGATGGAAAGAAATTTCGTCAACAAAGCTACAACCATTGGCTTGTAGAAAACTGAAATATATACATCACATGTATGTATACAAACTCTTTAATGAATAATTATCGTAATTTAGAGGCAATTATTGTAACATTTTCCCATGAACGGTTAAAATTATATAATTCGAATCTTATATCAAAATCACACCAAGTGACCTAATTGTTTATGGAATTACTTTCTAGTTTTTTTTACTTCTCTTTTTGTTAATTGATCTGAAAAAAAAAATCTTTAATTAAGCAAATTTATTGACTATTGAAAAACTCAACGCTAGTGGAAAATTAAGCATAAAAGTTTGAAAAAAACGCCACTAAACACTATTTAACGGCGTAAAGGCCAAGTAAACACACCGTTAAACTTGCCACGACACACACGTTAAACACAAACAATGAAACGGTGTCACTTACGGCTCAAAAAATCTCATGGACTTTTGGAATCGGGTCACGTCGGGCCCAATGATCTTCCTGGACTTATAAAATGGCTATCTACTTTTGAGCCAAAGTCGGAACAGCCTGAAGTCGTTGGCCACAGTGGACGCATTGATCCGGAAAGCAGGATTATAGAGGTTAGGTTCTGTTTAGAGAAATATAGGGAAGATCACAGACATTAAGTCTGTTTGAATCTATCTATCTATCTATCTATCTATCTATCTATCTATCTATCTATCTATCTATCTATCTATCTATCTATCTATCTATCTATCTATCTATCTATCTATCTATCTATCTATCTATCTATCTATCTATCTATCTATCTATCTATCTATCTATCTATCTAGATTGATTGTCTTTCGGATGGTATTTCTGTCTGTCTTTCTGTCTGCCTGACTGATTGTCTGTCTATTTCTCTGTCTGTTGCAATTCCAGCCCTAATATGTGTCTAAATCTTTTTTAATCGACCAGTCCAAAATTCTATTTCTTCTTTCTTTCTCTCTGTCTTTAAAAGACCACATACTGGCCAGTAGATCTTTGTTTCACATTACACCTTAACTCGTAATATGTGTATACACCACCTCCCGTAATGCAGCTGGACATATGCCACCTCCCCTAATACATCTGGACTTATTTACTTCCCTAATGCAGCCGGACATACCCCATCCCACCCCTCTAATGCAGCTGGCCACATGTCAACTCCTGTAATCCAGGTGGGCGTATACCACCCCCCCTGTAATGTAGCTGGGTAAATGCCACCTCCTCTAATGCAGCTGGACCTGTCTACTGCCCTAATGCAGCTGGACATAAGCTCCCCCCTCCCCTCATGCAGCTGGACATATCTACTCCCCTAATGCAGCTGGACATATGCTAACTCCTGTAATGCAGGTGGACATAAGGCACACCCACTGTAATGCAGCTGGGTAAATGCCAAAGAATATTGCTAAGTCTCAAAACTGTAACACTTGCCGTTTCCCAACTGAAAGTCCGGAATCTTTGTTTTTTTCCGAGATGCCCTGTCCAGCAATGACTTGGCGAGTTTGGGGATCCATTTGCCATTACTGTGGAAGAATGCAGTGAAGTCGACCATGAGGTGCCAGCCGACGTCCCGCGCGAATCTCACCACGCTCCGCCAGTTTTTGGCTGTCAGGGGGAAATAGAAATGAGAGGGCGTGAGTCGGGATACATTAACTGTGTACTTAGATCTGAGAGAAGGGTCGGACTTGTGGGCCTGACCTGTGGGCTGGACTCGTGGGTGAGACTTGTGGGCCGGAATAGTGGGCTTGACATGTGGGCCTGACATGAGGGCTAGATTAGTGGGCTGGACATGTGGTCAAGACCAACGAACAGGTCTGTAGCGCTTTTACGAGCGCCTTCCCATGCAGGCGGTCCACAGGTAGAACCAGTCTTGCAGACCATTGTACAGCCCCCCCCCACCAGGTTGCTAGGGGAACATCGTGTTTCACCTGACGTGCCCTAAGTATTGGTTAGCAGAACCAATGAGATAGTTCAAAGATAAAGAAATAGATAGATAGATAGATAGATAGATAGATAGATAGATAGATAGATAGATAGATAGATAGATAGATAGATAGATAGATAGATAGATAGATGAGATAGATAGATAGATAGATAGATAGATAGATAGATAGATAGATAGATAGATAGATAGATAGATAGATAGATAGATAGATAGATAGATAGATAGATAGATAGATAGATAGATAGATAGATAGATAGATAGATAGATAGATAGATAGATAGATAGATAGATAGATAGATAGATAGATAGATAGATAGATAGATAGATAGATAGAGATTGACAGAGACGGAGAGACAGAGAGAGAGGGGAGATGACTGGTCATGTTAACAATGAACCCCGACAGATAGCGACAACGCAAAGACAAAGACCCACAGAAAAAAAACAACTGGACCTACCTTTCAACAGAAGTCTATCCGGGTCATGGTAGACCAGCTGGGCGCGGCCGGGCTCCTCCTCCTCCTCCCCCTCGCTCTCGCTAGCGGCGTGCCGTAGATACGGACCCTGGTGGGACTCAGGGCAGCCGCGAGACGTAAAATCCTCGGCGAGCTGATGGTCATGTGATGGGAAGTACGATTCAAGACATAGATCAGATAAAAAACCGATATCTATACGCATGCGCAACTTGACATGCTCCGAGAAATATATATACAGAGTGGGCCAAAAAAAGTGAGAACATTGTGTAGAAAGTAATTTAATTATAATTAAAGCTTGTTTAGCTGTATGCTTAACTCAAATTGCTTACTCATTTACTTACATGCCCGTGAATACTATTGTGAACATGTTCTGAGAGAAGGTGTGTTGCCTGTAATTCAAGCGGAATGTGGTCGTCAAAACTGGACATTACAGCAAGACGGAGCTCCTTCTCACACAGCCAGAAATACGATCAACTTTCTTCGTCAGGAGAATGTTAACTTCATTGAGCCAGACATGTGGCCACCGAACAGTCTTGATTTAAACCCAGAAGATTATGCCATATGGGGTGCTTTGCAAGAAAAAGTCTAGACGAATATTTACCACAGTAGTTGAGCAGCTGAAGTTGGCAATAATTGAAGAGTGGAGAAATCTGGGAGAGCGATGTATTGACAGCAGCATAAAGGAGTGGCGTCCACGCTTAGAACAAAGTTGTTGATAAGTAGGGAGGACACATTGAACAAGATTTCTGATTGGCTAAATACCTTAATACTTTGCAAGCAAAACTACATGAAACGATACAATTAATTAAATTATATTTTTAAATAATTCGTATGTTATATGATGTTCTCACTTTTTTTGGCCCACCATATATATATATATATATATATATATATATATCGCGTATTCCGTTCATCACCGTATCCTATTATCAAGCTATGGGTTATTGAGTTATCCGTTTATCGTTATTTTTAATAATGGAATAGATTAGCAGGATCCTACAGTCTTACAGTTTGTACTTGACCGTTACCCTGGGCTGTGTAATGTGCTCGTGGACAGAGAGGAACTCCTTTAATGAAATTGGGAGGGGTGAGGGAGCTTGTGAAGCAGTGAGCAGAAATCTTTTATTTAAAGTTCAGACACGGCAGACAGACAGATAGATAGATAGATAGATAGATAGATAGATAGATAGATAGACAGACAGATAGATAGATAGATAGATAGATAGATAGATAGATAGATAGATAGATAGATAGATAGATAGATAGATAGATAGATAGATAGATAGATAGATAGATAGATAGATAGATATAGAGATAGACAGACAGATAGATAGATATATAGATAGATAGAAAGATAGACAGACAGAATTATCGAGTATACGCGGGCTTGAATGCACAAACGGTGTCATCCATTGACTTCGAACCCGGGGGAGCGATCTCCGGTTGAGTCCCCCGCAATGTCTCCCGAGTTCCCTCCACGGCCAATGATTCCCGAATTCCCTCCACGGAACAATGCATTCTCAGCTACGGTGGGGATTAAAGAACGGCACAAGTTCGACAATCACTTTTTTTAAGCATGACTTTATCCAAAGAGAAAACTCTTTTTTGCGTACTGCCGCTCTCAGTGTAAACATATGCTGATTGCTGAGGTGTCGCTCTTATTGTAAATAACATGTAAACATAAGCTAATATATCACTCTTACTGTAAATAACATGTAAACATAAGCTAATATGTCACTCTTACTGTAAATAACATGTAAACATAAGCTAATATATCACTCTTACTGTAAATAACATGTAAACATAAGCTAATATGTCGCTCTTACTGTAAATAACATGTAAACATAAGCTAATATGTCGCTCTTATTGTAAATAACATGTAAACATAAGCTAATATATCACTCTTACTGTAAATAACATGTAAACATAAGCTAATATGTCACTCTTACTGTAAATAACATGTCAACATAGTCTAATATGTCACTCTTACTGTAAATAACATGTAAACATAAGCTAATATATCACTCTTACTGTAAATAACATGTAAACATAAGCTAATATGTCACTCTTACTGTAAATAACATGTCAACATAGGCTAATATGCCGCTCTTACTGTAAATAGCATGTAAACATAAGCTAATATGTCACTCTTACTGTAAATAACATGTAAACAAAAGCTAATATGTCGCTCTTACTGTAAATAACATGTCAACATAAGCTAATATGTCGCTCTTACTGTAAATAATATGTCAACATAAGCTAATATGTCACTCTTACTGTAAATAGCATGTAAACATAAGCTAATATGTCACTCTTACTGTAAATAACATGTCAACATAAGCTAATATGTCGCTCTTACCGTAAATAACATGTAAACATAAGCTAATATGTCGCTCTTACTGTAAATAACATGTCAACATAGGCTAATATGCCGCTCTTACTGTAAATAGCATGTAAACATAAGCTAATATGTCACTCTTACTGTAAATAACATGTAAACAAAAGCTAATATGTCGCTCTTACTGTAAATAACATGTCAACATAAGCTAATATGTCGCTCTTACTGTAAATAATATGTCAACATAAGCTAATATGTCACTCTTACTGTAAATAGCATGTAAACATAAGCTAATATGTCACTCTTACTGTAAATAACATGTCAACATAAGCTAATATGTCGCTCTTACCGTAAATAACATGTAAACATAAGCTAATATGTCGCTCTTACTGTAAATAACATGTCAACATAAGCTAATATGTCGCTCTTACTATAAATAACATGTAAACATAAGCTAATATGTCGCTCTTACTGTAAATAACATGTAAACATAAGCTAATATGTCAATCTTACTGTAAATAACATGTAAACATAAGTTAATATGTCGCTCTTACTGTAAATAACATGTCAACATAAGCTAATATGTCGCTCTTACTGTAAATAACATGTGAACATAAGCTAATATGTCACTCTTACTGTAAATAGCATGTAAACATAAGCTAATATGTCACTCTTACTGTAAATAACATGTCAACATAAGCTAATATGTCACTCTTACTGTAAATAACATGTAAACATAAGCTAATATGTCGCTCTTACTGTAAATAACATGTAAACATAAGATAATATGTCACTCTTACTGTAAATAACATGTCAACATAAGCTAATATGTCGCTCTTACTGTAAATAACATGTAAACATAAGCTAATATGTCAATCTTACTGTAAATAACATGTAAACATAAGCTAATATGTCACTCTTACTGTAAATAACTGTAAATAACATGTAAACATAAGATAATATGTCACTCTTACTGTAAATAACATGTAAACATACGCTAATATGTCACTCTTACTGTAAATAACATGTAAACATAAGCTAATATGTCAGTCTTACTGTAAATAACATGTAAACATAAGCTAATATGTCACTCTTACTGTAAATAACTGTAAATAACATGTCAACATAAGCTAATATGTCACTCTTACTGTAAATAACATGTAAACATAAGCTAATATGTCAATCTTACTGTAAATAACATGTAAACATAAGATAATATGTCACTCTTACTGTAAATAACATGTAAACATAAGCTAATATGTCAATCTGAATTGTTTCTAACCAACACATTACATTACCACCAAACATTATCACATTTGACTGCATAAGTACAGGTAAATATTGTATCAGTCCTTCCATTATACCTATAGCTTCATAGATTTCCCTATCTAACGCCAATATTAGTCTACTCAACCCAATAAACGCACATAACACCTTTCACCACCTCTATAAACCTACTCAACCATAATAAACTCATAAACATATCTAACGCAAAGGGTATGCACAGACCTATCTAACTCACAGACAATACATAGACCTATCTAGCTCACAGAGAGTGCACAGACCTATCTAGCTCAAAGAGAGTGCACAGACATATCTATCTCACAGAGAGTGCACAGACCTATCTATCTCACAGAGAGTGCACAGACCTATCTATCTCACAGAGAGTGCACAGACCTATCTAGCTCACAGAGAGTGCACAGACCTATATATCTCACAGAGAGTGCACAGACCTATCTATATCACAGAGAGTGCACAGACCTATCTACCTCACAGAGAGTGCACAGACCTATCTAGCTCACAGAGAGTGCACACAGACCTCAAGTTGTAGGCGTTCCACTTGGAGTGATAATGGGGCAGTCCCAGACTCAGAAAACTCCTCCTGAAGTAGAACTTGGATGAGCTTATGTCCACTTTCAGTCTTATATTGGCCGTGCGTCCGTTAGCGGCCTTCCAGGCTGGACTCTGTCCACTGACGCACGCCGCGGTGATTAATAGCAGCCAGACGTGGACACACCGACATGGGCAATGATTCATACGTAACGGGTCGCCGTAACTTGACCATCTGGAATTCCACCAGTATCGTTATGTGACATTTTCTTTGTAAAGTGAGTGGACAACATATGAAACACATTTTACGGTGAGTAGACAAAATGTAAAACACATTTTACGGTGAGTAGTCAAAATGTAAAACACATTTTACGGTGAGTAGACAAAATGTAAAACACATTTTACGGTAAGTGGACAACATGTAAAACACATTTTACGGTGAGTGGACAAAACGTAAAACACATTTTACGGTGAGTAGACAACATATGAAACACATTTTACGGTGAGTAGACAAAATGTAAAACACATTTTACGGTGAGTAGACAAAATGTAAAACACATTTTACGGTGAGTGGACAACATGTAAAACACATTAGTCTAAGTGCGACGAATATTTGAAAACGATTACCCAATGCCATTCTGTTTAGCCAACAAGTAAACACTTCGTTTTAAACACTTAGTCCCAAAAGTTCCATCATGTTCTTAATTTCCTTGGTATCGAGCCACTATTATAAATATCTAAACTATCTGGATTAATATCTCATTGAAGGTGATCTGAATTAAATGTGTTGTTTCTATTCGATCCATCATTTACGAATGCATTATTGATTACTATCTGTTACTGAAGATTTAAGTTAAGACACCCTCCGTTTAAGCTCTACCCTACCCCCTCCCCTTTCCAGCCCCCCCCCCCCAATCAATCACCTAAAACATTTTCTTTGAGGACATAAAACAACAACAACATGGAATGACACGTGATAAGTTGACCAATGATCAATACCTTACGCTTGAAAGAAAGAAAATAGTTTCTTTTACATTGCTTTACTTCCTGTACCAATGGATGCTTCTCTTTTAGAATAATTAGTATGGACATAAAAAAAATCATGGAATAATGTATAGTGTGCAGTTAGATACAAATCAAATAATGTGCAACAGATGCGTCCGTCTTATATTAAGAAGTGCGCATGAATTATGATATTGGCGATTACAAATATCTCATTTTTAATTCATAATTAGCCTGTGATTATGTCATGTTATGTATGGCCTGCACGTATAGAAATTATTGTTCTAGAAAGTAAGAGAATATTGATTCACTGTTTGGTTTTCAGAAACGGGTCAAATCTTTTTTGTGAACTTTTTTTTTTTATTAACACTTTTATTTCCTATAACGTCATTTCCTATTTTTTTTTTTTGGAGATTAATATTATCAACTTAACGTGTTTTGAGACATAAATTGTACTTTGTTGGTTAGAACAGGGGTCGGCAACCTTTTGAGACGGAAGAGCAAAAAATTATAATTTACAATCTTCTCAATTTTTTAAAGAGCCAATAAATTTGTTGTTTCAATAATATGATTAGGTCACAATTTGACATCGAAAGAGCCGAAACTTGACATCGAAAGAGCCGCATGCGGCTCGCGAGCCGCAGGTTGCCGACCCCTGGGCTAGAACAATTTAATATAGTGTCTTGGTTCAATTTTATTTTCTTAATTCATTTACACCTATCTATCTATCTATCTATCTATCTATCTATCTATCTATCTATCTATCTATCTATCTATCTATCTATCTATCTATCTATCTATCTATCTATCTATCTATCTATCTATCTATCTATCTATCTATCTATCTATCTAATCTATCTATCTATCTATCTATCTATCTGTCTATCTGTCTGTCTGTCTGTCTATCTGTCTGTCTGTCTGTCTGTCTGTCAGTCCGTCCGTCCGTCCACCCGTCCATCCATCCATCCATCCATCCCTACATACCTACCTTTTAATAAGCAAGTTCAATACACCAATATAGTACAACTGTATTAAGTTAAGGACAGTGAAATATCAACAATAGAGTAAGATTAATAAATATACTCTCCAACCCAAATTTCTCTTTAAAAACATACATTTATTTTTCATGTTATGTAGCCTCGCTACTTCCTGTTCCAAGTGAAATGTTCATGTCTGGACAAAATGCATCAAATGACTGACTTACACTATACACGTGTGCATGCAATTTAAAAAAGACTTTTTTTAAAGCGTGTAAAGGAAGCGTGTACAGTCAATCAAATAAGGAGAAAACAGTACTTTATTTCAGGTCTGTTCTTTCGCCCTTGTTTTTTTTTCTTTCGTTTTTCAGGCCTTGGTGAAAGTTCCCCCCCCCCAATGTCTCCCGTGGTGCCTCCAATGCTATTGCACTATCGGTTATAGTGGAGATGATTGAAGGGCACAAAATGAAACAGTCTTATAGTGGTTTATAGTCTCTAAGAGATAAACATCTCTTCCTTACAGGGGGACTTAACAGACCTAGGGCAAGGTTTACTGATTCTATTACATTCTATATATATATATAAATTTAGATCCGTAGCTAGCTATTGTGGCTTCCTTCTTGTGCGAGTTACATTTTCTGACAGGTTGGGGGGGGGGGTATGCTAACTACGCACGCGCGGTAACTGCAGACATATAATAATCTTGAAAACAACAGATTGGAGGGGGGGGGGGAGTCACCCTAATGGTGGGGGCTACTTGGGGCCCGAATTAACTCTCAGGCATTCTTTTTTTTTTTGAATTCATTAGGTCAACATGAGTAGTCATCGCCTTCCGTGCCTGTGGTCATCGTTTTATGTCCACCTGGTGACGGCGATGGTCAGTCTGAACGTGCAAAGTGACCACCAGGGACGTTTCCATCGAGCAACTAATGAGGTGGTGGACATCGAAGTTCTACTGGACAGAAGCAACGCCAGCGTGGACAGCCTGTTTCTAAGTGTCGCCCTGCCTCACATGATCCATAAATGGAACACTTTCACTTTTCAGTAGGCGAACCTCTCTTTGTAAAGTATCCATTTTTACGTCATTAAGGGCCATCGGGGCAGATGAAGTTTAGCCCGCGGCATATTAAGGGGGAAATGTGATGGTAGCGCAACAACACACAGCCGCCTTTATACGCCCCCCTCCTTCCCCCCCACCTCAATTGAAGTCAGCTGGGTGTACTGAGGGAGGGGGGTAGGATTGGTGACTTGGGAAAATTAAATTTTCACTGATGATCGAACTGGGGGGACCATCAAGGTCTACAGTGGAATGCCCTAATCCGCTTGAAGCGTGAATGGAAAGTTGAATAATTATTCCGTGTTTCATTTAAACATCTTTAGTATTTTATTTTATTCCAGATTAGGAGAAAATTCAGATAAAACAAAGAAGATTGTGTAAGAAGGAAAGAAAGGAGTGTGATAGAAGAAATGGAAAAAAAAGGAAGAAAAAAATAGAAAGAAGAAAAAAGGAAGATAGAATGAAAGACAGAAAGAAGAAAAAAGGAAGAAAGAATGAAAGATAGAAAGAAGAAAAAAAGGAAGAAAGAATGAAAGATAGAAAGAAGAAAAAACTGAAGAATGGTAGGAAGAAGAGTGTGCAAAAAAGAACATTAAAAATAAAATTGACAAAGAATAAGATAAAGAGATTTAGAAAAAAATGAATGGTAAGAAAAAAAGACTCAAGCTAGGGGTAGAGAGAGAGAGAAAAGAAAAGGAGATGGAAAGAGATAAATGAAAATCTGTGTTTAGAAGGTAATATCTATGTGTTCCGCGGAGTTGGATTTGACACTTGACGTGCAGTTTTTAGAGCATTTTCGAAAAAAAATGCTCTATTGTCCCCGTTTTGTCTGTCCGTCCGTCATCACCCTAAATCTCAACAACCATAAGTCCTAGACCCATGATGTATATATCATTTTGTAGGTCTTGGCCTGCCAAGAAATGACTTTTTCCATTTCGCAATCTGACCTCTCAGGGCCGTAAAAGGGGCCTTAGTACCGTTTTTTACTATATAAGCTATATTAATAAAGGAGCGCTATATCTCAGCAACTATAAGTCCTAGACCCATGATGTATATATCATTTTGTAGGTCTTGGCCTGCCATGTGTACATCAATAGTTCATTTTGCGACAGGACCTCTGAGGGCCGGGCTTCAGGGCTCCTAAGGGGCTTATATATTATATATACACCTTGTACGTTCAATAACCCGTTCAATTGGTGCGAAATACTGCAGCACGTAGTTTCACCAAGATTTATTAAGAAACTCATCAAATGAAATAGTAAGCTTGTGTTCTGAGTTTAATTGAAAGTATCAGAGCTATGCAACAATTGACGGAGTTTTCGGACGATTAAATGACAATAATTTAGAATGTTTTCAATTATGAGTCCTATTTCAGTAACCACAAACCACTTGTAGTTAGATTTAAGAGACAATAATTTTTTTTTCAAATATAAAGAAACGTCTTTATAATTTTTTTTTACAAATATATGCATTACACAATTGAATTTATAAACATTTCCAAAATTTACAAATATTTACTGAAAGCTAACAAACGTACTGATACATAATACGAAAATGCTCTAACACGCCCTGTGTCCAGAATGGAACAGGCTTAATTGCTTGTTTGTATTCGCTGTCTCACCAGTGACGCCAAGACAAGACAGTTATGTAGACTGCTGCGCCCGGCGTCAGTCCGCGTCCTGTGCAACCCTATCTTCGCATCGCCCTCCACCCCCACCACCTCACAGCCCGCCCATGAGGACCAAGGGGGTGCGCCGAGGTTGACGACCAACCAGGACATGTCTGGTCAGTTGGTGAATGGTGTAAACAGGACATGTCTGGTCAGTTGGTGAATGGTGTAAACAGGACATGTCTGGTCAGTTGGTGAATGGTGTAAACAGGACATGTCTGGTCAGTTGGTGAATGGTGTAAACAGGACATGTCTGGTCAGTTGGTGAATGATGTAAACAGGACATGTCTGGTCAGTTGGTGAATGATGTAAACAGGATTGTTTGTAGATTATTTTTTTTAGTTATTGATACAAGACTGATAGGTACTTAGTTGTTTTAAAAAAAAAATAACTTTTATTTTATTAGTCCTTTTAATAAACAAGAGATGAGTGAGTTCTTTTAATTGGCACATAATGGTCAGTTGTTTTAATTGGCACATAATGGGTGAGTTCTTTTAATTGGCACATAATGGGGCAGTTATTTTAATTGGCACATATGGGGCAGTTATTTTAATTAGCACACAATGGGGGAGTTATTTTAATTGGCACATAATGGGTGAGTTCTTTTAATTGGCACATAATGGGTCAGTTCTTTTAATTGTCACATAATGGGTGTTTTCTTTTAATAAATACTTGACGGTTTGATTCATATAATAAACACGATGTAGAGCCCGATGTAGCCCATATAAATCAATGAAATATCGACAACCAGTTAAAGTCTGGGAGAAGCTGTACGAATTCGTCAAGTCTGTCGGCTGGCGACTGTCCATGGACTTCACCAACCTGAACCGCAGACCGGACAATCAGATCAATGACGACAACGCCAAGGCGTTCTTGGACTACGCCGAGAGGAATCACATCCCCATTCCAGATTTTCAACTGGGGAACCGTTAAAATTATTAATAAATAAATCAAATAAAATAAATCAAAGTTAAATAAATCAAAGTTAAATAAATCAAAGTTAAATAAAGTTAAATAAATCAAAGTTAAATAAATCAAAGTTAAATAAATCAAAGTTAAATAAAGTTAAATAAATCAAAGTTAAATAAATCAAAGTTAAACAAAGTTAAATAAATCAAAGTTAAATAAATCAAAGTGCGTCGGTACCTACCACCGTGAGTGGCCCGATACCCGGATGTCAATACTGGCCCGTAGCCTGTTTGTGGGGGCTGTGTTGGCAGATGCGAGAGATAGTCAGAGCCCATCCTACCACCACCCCCCACCCCCCAAATGGTGGTGTAGCGAGGGAGGGGGCAAGGGGGCATCATGCCCCGGGTGCTACCCACAAAGGGGCGCCAAAAGGTCCGTAAAACATATAATATTATATACGGTTTTCGAATGGGAAGGGGGGGAGCTAAAAAGGTATTGTGCCCCGGGCGCGAGTTACGCTTGCCATGCCACTGCCCCCAACCTTTCAAATAAAAATAAAAAAAAAATCTTTCACAGCTTTTGCTTTAGTGTCCCCCAACATATATTTTGTTTTCTAAGAGCCTCCATAGAAATATTTGGAACATCTCCAAGTCTCTTCTAAGGGCCCACAATTATCTCAATCTCTTCCTAGGGGCCCACAATTATCTCAATCTCTTCCTAGGGGCCCACAATTATCTCAATCTCTTCCTAGGGGCCCACACTTATCTCAATCTCTTCCTAGGGGCCCACAATTATCTCAATCTCTTCCTAGGGGCCCACACTTATCTCAATCTCTTCCTAGGGCCCAAACTTATCTCAATCTCTTCCTAGGGCCCATAAAACATATAATTTTCTACCCCAATTATCATAAGTCTCTGACTAGATATTCCCCTAGGATGGAAGGACGGGTATGGTGGTGATCAGTAAGGTAATGAGGGGGAGGGGCCAGGGGGCATCATGCCTTGGGCGCTACTCACAAAGGGGCGCCAAACGGTCCTTAAAACTTATAATACTTTATGGTTTTCGAATGGGAGAGGGGGTGGGCGCTAAAAGGGCGTTGTGCCCCGGGCGCGAGTTAAGCTCACTACGCCACTGGTGGTGATGAAGTGGTTCCGAGTGTATGGGGGGCAGCCCTCCATATAGTATGTGCGCCAGTGCTCACACACAACAAACTCTATAAAAACGTTCCGTTCGGTAAGTCCTTTGCACCCTTACGTTGCGCTCAGCCAATATCTTTCGACCCCACACGACCTTCGGCCAATCAGAGAGGAGCATCGCCATGGGTTTTTTATATAGCTTGTAGTCTAGCTAAAAATAGACATTGGCAATACAAACACAGCTCCAGCCTCGACAGTGTATTTCAATGTGTCAACACACACGGGATGATGTACTGGACGGGTTTGAACCGCAGCATCCTCCGTAGTGCCTCCGTAGCCATTGCACATAGGGCTACAATTGGGAATAAGCCAAAGACATTCCACAAAAAAAAACCCCTCAAACTTGGTTATTTATAGGACCAGAGACGTGTAGTCCATTATTACAACAGTGGCGTCACTATAGTGTCAGGGTCACCCAAGGCGGACACTATAAAGAAAAAAAACAAACATTATAATGTGGTGAAAATGTGGCCCCCAATAGACCCCATTCCGTCCCATACTATTCACACCAATGATTGCCTAGACTTTGTAAATTAACATTATTAATTTATTTTTTTTGATCACCAAATTCTTAGTTTTTCTGTTGATGTTTAGGTTTTTTATATATGGCGGCTGCGACGTGGTGGACGAGGTCTCATTCCACCAGTAGGTATTATATCTCTTGTGTGTATGTCTTGTGTGTATGTCTTGTGTGTATGTCATGTGTGTATGTCTTGTGTGGATGTCTTGTGTGTATGTCTTGTGTGCATGTCTTGTGTGTATGTCTTGTGTGCATGTCTTGTGTGTATGTCATGTGTGTATGTCTTGTGTGTATGTCTTGTGTGTATGTCTTGTGTGTATGTCTTGTGTGCATGTCTTGTGTGCATGTCTTGTGTGTATGTCTTGTGTGAATGTCTTGTGTGTATGTCTTGTGTGTATGTCTTGTGTGTATGTCTTGTGTGCATGTCTTGTGTGTATGTCTTGTGTGTATGTCTTGTGTGTATGTCTTGTGTGCATGTCTTGTGTGCATGTCTTGTGTGCATGTCTTGTGTGAATGTCTTGTGTGTATGTCTTGTGTGAATGTCTTGTGTGTATGTCTTGTGTGAATGTCTTGTGTGAATGTCTTGTGTGCATGTCTTGTGTGTATGTCTTGTGTGAATGGCGTGTGTGTATGTCTTGTGTGTATGTCTTGTGTACATGTCTTGTGTGTATGTCTTGTGTGTATGTCTTGTGTGTATGTCTTGTGTACGTGTCGTGTGTGTATGTCTTGTGTGTATGTCTTGTGTGCATGTCTTGTGTGTATGTCGTGTGTGAATGTCTTGTGTACATGTCGTGTGTGTATGTCTTGTGTGTATGTCTTGTGTGTATGTCTTGTGTGTATGTCTTGTGTACATGTCGTGTGTGTATGTCTTGTGTGTATGTCTTGTGTGCATGTCTTGTGTGAATGTCTTGTGTACATGTCTTGTGTGTATGTCTTGTGTACATGTCTTGTGTGTATGTCTTGTGTAAATGTCTTGTGTGTATGTCTTGTGTACATGTCTTGTGTGTATGTCGTGTGAGTATGCCTTTTGTACATGTCGTGTGTGCATGTCTTGTGTACATGTCTTGTGTGTATGTCTTGTGTGCATGTCTTGTTTGTATGTCTTGTGTACATGTCTTGTGTGTATGTCTTGTGTACATGTCTTGTGTGTATGTCTTGTGTGCATGTCTTGTGTGTATGTCGTGTGTGTATGTCTTGTGTGTATGTCTTGTGTGTATGTCTTGTGTACATGTCTTGTGTGCATGTCTTGTGTACATGTCTTGTGTATATGTCTTGTGTGCATGTCTTGTGTGAATGTCTTGTGTGCATGTCTTGTGTGAATGTCTTGTGTACATGTCTTGTGTGTATGTCTTGTGTACATGTCTTGTGTGTATGTCTTGTGTACATGTCTTGTGTACATGTCGTGTGTGCATGTCTTGTGTACATGTCTTGTGTGTATGTCTTGTATGCATGTCTTGTGTGTATGTCTTGTGTGCATGTCTTGTTTGTATGTCTTGTGTACATGTCTTGTGTGTATGTCTTGTGTACATGTCTTTTGTGTATGTCTTGTGTGCATGTCTTGTGTGTATGTCGTGTGTGTATGTCTTGTGTGTATGTCTTGTGTGTATGTCTTGTGTGTATGTCTTGTGTACATGTCTTGTGTGTATGTCTTGTGTACATGTCGTGTGTGTATGTCTTGTGTGTATGTCTTGCGTGCATGTCTTGTGTGCATGTCTTGTGTGCATGTCTTGTGTGCATGTCTTGTGTGTATGTATTGTGTGTATGTCTTGTGTGTATGTCTTGTGTGCATGTCTTGTGTGTATGTCTTGTGTACATGTCGTGTGTGAATGTCTTGTGTGTATGTCTTGTGTGTATGTCTTGTGTGCATGTCTTGTGTGAATGTCTTGTGTGTATGACTTGTGTACATGTCTTGTGTGCATGTCTTATGTGAATGTCTTGTGTGTATGTCTTGTGTGAATGTCTTGTGTGCATGTCTTTTGTGCATGTCTTGTGTAATGTATTGCTTGCATGACGTAATGTCTTGTGTGCATGTCTTGTGTGCATGTCTTGTGTGCATGTCTTATGTACATGTCTTGTGTGCATGTCTTGTGTACATGTCTTGTGTGCATGTCTTGTGTACATGCCTTGTGTGTATGTCTTGTGTGCATGTCTTGTGTAAATGTCTTGTGTGAATATCTTGTGTACATGCCTTGTGTGCATGTCTTGTGTACATGTCTTGTGTGCATGTCTTGTGTACATGCCTTGTGTGCATGTCTTGCGTGCATGTATTGTGTGCATGTCTTGTGTAATGTATTGCGTGCATGACGTAATGTCTTGTGTGAATGTCTTGTGTGCATGTCTTGTGTGCATGTCTTGTGTACATGTCTTGTGTGCATGTTTTGTGTACATGTCTTGTGTACATTGTGTACATGTTTTGTGTGCTAGTCTTATGTACATGCCTTGTGTACATTGTGTGGATGTCTTGTGTGCATGTAATGTGTGCATGTCTTGTGTAATGTATTGCGTGCATGACGTAATGTCTTGTGTGAATGTCTTGTGTGGATGTCTTGTGTGCATGTCTTGTGTACATGTCTTGTGTGTATGTCGTGTGTGTATGTCTTGTGTGCATGTCTTGTGTGTATGTCTTGTGTACATTGTGTACATGTTTTGTGTGCATGTCTTATGTACATGCCTTGTGTATATGTCTTGTGTATATTCTTGTGTACATGTCTTATGTGCATGTCTGCCCCCCTGCTTATTTGTTCTACTTAGTAAAATGTATTGCCTGGCCCCTGCTGTAGAATTTTCACGCTACGGGGCTGGCAGCAGGCTATGTCTTGTCATACAAAAATGCTGGCTTGGTGGTTCATATGGTAAAACACATGAATGCGCGATATAATAATGAAATTTGTTATAAGTATTAGATTTAGACAAAAAATAGGTTTGTCTGAAAACTAATTTTTCGATTTCTAAAGCATCAGGAATATTTATCGTTATGCCGTTAATTTTTTTTCCCATATTCTGTTACCTACTATAAGAGTCACTACTATCTCACTTACTGCATGACTCTCTGTTACCTCATGTACTACATGACTTTCTGTTATCTCACCTACCACATGACTCTCTGTTGTCTCACCTACCACATGACTTTCTGTTATCTCACCTACCACTTGACTCTCTGTTATCTCAGCTACTACATGACTTTCTGTTATCTCACCTACCACATGACTTTCTGTTATCTCAGCTACTACATGACTTTCTGTTATCTCACCTACTACATGACTTTCTGTTATCTCACCTACCACTTGACTCTCTGTTATCTCAGCTACTACATGACTTTCTGTTATCTCACCTACTACATGACTTTCTGTTATCTCACCTACCACTTGACTCTCTGTTATCTCTGCTACTACATGACTTTCTGTTATCTCACCTACCACTTGACTCTCTGTTATCTCAGCTACTACATGACTCTCTGTTATCTCAGCTACTACATGAATCTCCTGTCCAGCAAGCCGGTCTACCGTGACTTCATCAACACCACAGTCATGGAGCACCTGAGACTGCAGATCTTTCTAGGTCAGCAGATGCTCAAGGGCAACAACTGCAGTAAGCCGCTGAGAATTGCAGAGACGTCCAGCGTGTCCGGGGGGGGGGGGGGGGCGGGGTCGCTGACCGATACATCGCGGGATTTTTGTAAGTTTCAGGGGAGAAAACCGTTGCTCAGGTATCGGAACAAACCCTTCTTTGACATGTTTTATACCTTATAGACAGTGCCCTCTGGGGGTCTCGGAGAGGGATGGGGCCGGTAAAGTGCCTTTAGGATAAGTATTCCATTATTGTAGACACCATGAAGAATTCTAATAATACTAATAATAGCGATATGGGTTCTGCGTTAAATCGAAAGTAAAGAATTAATACAATAGTATTGCAGTTTAAAATACAATCATGAAAAAATCGGATCTACCCGAAACCAAAAAATAAGCTAGTCTACCGATCAAACCTAAGGGGATATAACTCTATGCACATGTTTTGCAGGGTACAGCTAGTACTAATATATATATATATATATATATATATATATATATATATATATAATTCAATTATATTTATAAATGGATGGATTATATTTCATTGAAATATATTTATTAATGACTGTAATATATATTATTGAATTCCAGTCTTAACATAATTCATGAAAAAAAAAATAGTGACGCCAAGCGCGGGCACTTCAAAAGCCGCACCATCGCTATGCCAAAAATAATACTAAATATTTGTCTCTTATCAAAATCAAGACGATTTCATGTGCCAATAGCCCATTATTTCCACTCACCCCCGACCCCAACCCTCGCTCTCCTTACTACTTTAATTGCCCCGTATCCCAAACCACTAACTCTCCTGACACAAGGTTTGGAAGCACACCCCCTCAGTGTGCGTTTGTTTGTGTAATTGGTAATACATCATCATACATGGTGTGACGGTTGCTATTGTATTTCACCAGTAAAGGCCAAAACACCAAACGTTTGGCAAAAAAACAAAAACAACAACAATAACGGAGCACCGTACATTAGGGTGATAACAAAAAAAATATTTTTATGAAACCACTTGCAATCGAGGAACTTTTATGTGTTATTTAAGAATATCAATCGCATTTTTGATTTTTTTTAAAAAGGTTCCCCCACCTCCCCATTTTTCGGAAGAAAAAAGTGAAAAAATATTTCTTTTTTCAAAAAAAAAGGACAAGATTTTTTTTTGCTTAATTCAAAAGAGTAATAATAATAACTAATCAACTTTTATTAACAAATAAGATACAGATCAGTTAGTAATATGTACAGAATGTACAAGAAATGTGTAAAACATATTGTTCATATGAACTTCAGATTCAAAAATTCAAATTTTCTCGATTTCACATGAAGTTCCTCCATCAGTTTTACAACACGTTTTTGCATTTTACCCTGATGAGTGAGGTAAACAGTTCATTGAAGGACGCTTTATTGTAGTGTTGCACATTGAATCAAGCATTTGCCCATTCATAGCAGATGAAGTTGCAAGCAGGAGCGAGGATGTTGCGCCACTCTGGTATCAGAAATAATGCTATAATAGTATATATCGCATGCGAGTTCCATCTTGCCTAGTGTAAATTTGGTAGTTTCTTCCAGCTGATGCGAGGCCAACGTGAAGTTGTTTTGTAATGACGATATGCCTGACATAATTCATAAAAAGAACTTGAAATCATCTCGCCATCCAGGGTTCTCGCCTGTGCTAACATCATCTGTCACAATGAGGTGGTAATCAGCCTGAAGAGTGGCATAGTTTTGCGTTAATTTGTCAATGTAGGACTGGTTGAGTTCTTGTTTGCTCGTTGGTTCTTGAATAAGAAATTCATGACATGTTTCAGAAGGAAGTCGAGTACATGGTGCTGACAGTCAATATATTGTGGCTTCTGAAAGCCCTTGCTCAAGACATCACATTTAAGAGTACCGGGTTTTATTTCGGTTGTCATATTTTCAGCATAACTACTTGATACTCTTCCCCTTGCACTCTTTTACCATCAAACTGGAGACAATAGGATTCTTTGCTTTGAAGTTTTTGAAAATTTTTGGTTTTCATTTTCCGTCCTTCAGAGATTACTCGTTTCCAAACACCCGCTTGACTTGGAACCGGCACATCATGGTCCTGTTCAGCAATGGTTGCAAGAACGTCATATGCTTTATGTGTAGAAATGTTGCTTTTTAGTACTAGCAAACCCGCTGTTGTAGTGCTTGCTCTTTGGTATTTCGGTTTGCATTCAGAAGATGACGTGAAAGAATAGGTTGTCGAGTTGGGTGAAGAAGCAGAGGTTTCAGAATCCGAAGATTCTGAGACAATGGTATGTGTTTGTGTAGGTTGTGAGACAGTTGTATGTGTTTGTGTAGGTTATGAGACAGTTGTATGTGTTTGTGTAGGCTGTGAGACAGTTGTATGTGTTTGTGTAGGTTGCGATTGAGAAGAGCTGGCTTGAGATTGAGTTTTGGATAGTCGGATTCGTTTTCTTGGGTGGATTGATTCTAAAGGGGCTTGTTTGACCATTGAATAACCAATCTTTCCTCCACTCTTAACTTGCTCTGGTAGAGCTCTTTATCCTCCTTGCTTTTCCATTTTCCATTGACGTTGGTGACATCGAATAACTTAGAAAGTGTTGGAGTAAATTTATCAGACGGTTTCTTTTTGTTTTTGTCATATAAATCAAACAGACAATTGATTTTCTTTCTGATTAGTGCGCTGGATAATAGTGGAAAGTCTAGAATTTCACTCAAGAGCAATTCTATATCCATAATAATAATTTTGATTTGATCCAGTCGCCGTTTCTGGCTATTGAACAGAAAAGTGAAGTTTCCAAGAATTTGACGGTTTGTGGGCATCCATGTGAGATTGATTAGCTTTTCAACAGATGGAATTCTTGGATCCCTATTCTATTTAGAAGATGAGGGTAGATGCCTTGTTTATAAACAAATGGAAAAACTGACTGGAATGTGCTTAAAAGCTGTCTAGAAAGTCATGTAAAAATTCAGTGTGAAATTGAAACTGATTGTCAAACTGCGCGATATGTGAAAACAAAAATGAAAAGGTGGGGGAACTTTTTTTCAATTTAAAAAAAAAATAATGTTGCTACTGTCATCTACATACAATTGTTCCTCGAATGTAAGTGGTTTCATGTTGGTTACGAAAAATAATGAAAATTGTTATCACCCTACCGTACATGTTTTAATTCTTTGCAGGTGGTTAGATAAACTTGGTGTCGCCTCCCTCTAAGGCATCACCCGGCTCTACAGATTTAATGTCTGGGGGAGCAGCTACTCCCTGCTCAATAGACAGACTTTAAAGCCGAACCCGGTAATCGTACTTAAGATATTTAATTAATCTGGAACGCAATGTCTATCTATCTATCTATCTATCTATCTATCTATCTATCTATCTATCTATCTATCTATTTATCTATCTATCTGTCTGTCTGTCTGTCTGTCTGTCTGTCTGTCTGTCTGTCTGTCTGTCTTTCTGTCTGTCTGTCTGTCTGTCTGTCTGTCTATATATATATATATTTCTCTATCTACTATATATCATCCACCAGTTTGTTTACCAATCAATCTATCAAGTTGTTCGATACATCATATATTAAACTTCTTCTGCGATACAATCCGAGTTGACCTACATAGTCTTCTACTCACGACCAATGCTCGAAATACTTCGACCTGCACGTGAATGGAATCGAATTAAAACACAATCGGTTTTTCTCCTGTTCGAGCTCTCTGGTATAAGGGACATAACAATGAAAAATGAATTTGATTTAAATCGACAGGATTACTTCCTCTCTGTGCTGCACAAGAGACTTGTTGAAGGCCCTGTGCTAGAGGTTCTGGGTAATCCGCCGTACCTTCGAGTGTATGCAAATTGTGCCAAGGCAGCTGCGTAAGGATTTTCTTACATACGTCTTTCTATAAAAAGCTCTTAATATTGATAGTCAGTAGACAGGACAGAGAGAAAGACTTGTGAATGATTGATCGATAGAATGATGTATATATAGATCGACAGGTAGGTAGATAGATGAATGGATAGATCAATAGATAGAAATATATATAAATTGCAGATGCTTAACAAGAGTGGGGGGAAGGGTCGTAATTCGAAAGTCCCCCGGGCCCCAGCTTGAGGGGGCCCCCATATTTTTTTCACATTAAATATTAAGTACATTAACTCATGTAGTGGTGTCAAATGTCAAAATGGAGGGGCCCCTAAAGAGGCAAAGCCCCCGGGCCCCCCGAATCCCTATGTTCGGCACTGATATATTGTTTAAAAAATAAAAATAGATATATAGATATGTGAATAGCTTATTCATTTTTACAAATACTGTATTTCTGATTTCTGCGGTGCTAGTTACAATGCCGGTGCTATTGTCATCTACTTGCTGAATGTACGGGACAGCCCAGTGACCGTCTCACTCAAACAGTTCGCTGACCGCAAAGTGGACACTTTCTTCTTTACACCAGGGACAGACGGAGACCTGCTATCCAGGTAAGTGCCCTAGGTCAATATTGACATCAATCTGGTCATTGGCGTCTCATTCTCACCTCATCTATTATATTAGATCTAAAACTAACAGTAGGCCCTGACAGATACCTAAGTGGGCCCTGACAGATACCTAAGTGGGCCCTGACAGATACCTAAGTGGGCCCTGACAGATATGTAAGTGGGCCCTGACAGATACCTAAGTGGGCCCTGACAGATACCTAAGTGGGCCCTAAGAGATACCTAAGTGGGCCCGGACAGATATGTAAGTGGGCCCGGACAGATATGTAAGTGGGCCCTGACAGATACCTAAGTGGGCCCTGACAGATATGTAAGTGGGCCCTGACAGATACCTAAGTGGGCCCTGACAGATACCTAAGTGGGCCCTAAGAGATACCTAAGTGGGCCCGGACAGATATGTAAGTGGGCCCGGACAGATATGTAAGTGGGCCCTGACAGATACCTAAGTGGGCCCGGACAGATATGTAAGTGGGCCCTAACAGATACCTAAGTGGGCCCGGACAGATATGTAAGTGGGCCCTAACAGATACCTAAGTGGGCCCTGACAGATATGTAAGTGGGCCCTAACAGATACCTAAGTGAGCCCGGACAGATATGTAAGTGGGCCCTGACAGATACCTAAGTGGGCCCTGACAGATACCTAAGTGGGCCCTGACAGATACCTAAGTGGGCCCTGACAGATACTTAGAGCCCATACATGCCTCAAGAAGTCTCTATCCAGGGCAGAGTAAATCTACCATTAAGTGACCCATTTGAACCCCAGATTTATTATTTTCTCCCGGACCCCCCCCCGACCCCCTCCCACCCCCACAGGTCAGTGAAAGTCAGCGGCGTCATGATGACGTACAACGGAGAGGGTGACCTGATCTTCAAGCCTATCCCTGCCACGGGTATGGAGATCCGCATACAAGCCTACAGCTTCGGTTACGTCCTGGTCTCAGAGGCCGGCGCGGCCATTTGTCGACAGCCGCCGCATGCTGCCCGGACCACGGGCTCGTCCGACAGGTGCTGCGGCAGTGAGGGGACCACCCTGACGTGGATCGCAGTGATGTGGCTCATTATTTCTTGTTTAAACTGAACACATTGCGTGGTGACCTGTCAGTTGGTGGAGTGGTAAATAGGTCACACAGGAAATACATGCGTATGTCAGTCAATCGTATGTGTGTGCGTGAGTGTGTGTGTGTGTGTGTGTTATGTGTGTGTGTGTATGTGTGTGTGGGTTTAAATGGAGCAGGTTCATCCTGAACACATGTGAGAGTGAAAGATAGAGAGAGAGAGAGAGAAATAAAGAGAGACAGAGAGAGAGAGAGAGAAAGAAGATAGAGAGAAAAGAGAGAGAGAGAGAAAAGAGAGAGAAAAGAGAGAGAGAGAAATAGAGAGAGACAGAGAGAGAGAGAAAAGAGAGAGAAAAGAGAGAAAAGAGAGAGAAAAGAGAGAAAGGGAGAGATAGAGAGAAAAGAGAGAGAAAAGAGAGAGAGAGAAAAGGGAGAGAGATAAAGAGAGAGAAAAGAGAGAGAGATAAAGAGAGAGAAAAGAGAGAGAAAAAAAGAGAGAAAGAAAAGAGAGAGAGAGAGAGAGAGAAAGAGAGAGAGAGACTGAGAGAGAGCATTTTATTATTTTCAATTTTTGTCTTACTCAAATCAAGTACATAGTGAGGTCAGGTTGATGTATTCTGATTGGTCTAAAACTAACACCTGTAAAGGTCGTTACGAATCAAGTTGTTGTGTTCTGTAATGTCTGTCAGCGTCCAATGAACGTAATTTGTTTTAGACACAAAATAAATGAGTAAGTTTTCTTTTGATTGTTGGAGTCCATATCATTGGTACAACAGTCACACCATGGGCATAGTATGGGTGGGTGAATGTTCTGCACCCCCCCTCCACCCCTTGATTAAACCGAATGGACAAAATCAACCACAATATGGTGTTTGTTACACTCTTTATTTAATAATCTTAGTTGTTTTAGTGGCATTCCCAGACACATGCGCGCATGCACACAAACAAGCAAACACACCCACAAACACACCCACAAACACACCCACAAACAAAATACTCGCACACAGGCCCACCGACAGAAATTTCTTTGGGCCCCTGGACAGGGCTGTCACGGCCCCCTCCCCCGTGCTGATAATACTATTTTCAAAAGTTGATTGGCCAGCTCAGTCCGGGTCCCTAAAACTCGCCGGGCCCCTGGGCATTTGCCCCCCCAACTCCTTCTCGGCGGCACTGCCCACACACACACACACACACTCACAAAGAAACAAATAAACACAAACACAGTGAACCAGAAACAAACAAACACACACACACAAAGAAACAAATGAACAAAAACAAACACAGTGAACCAGAAACAAACAAACACACACACACACACACAAGTTAACAAATAAACACAAACAAACACAGTGAACCAGAAACACACACACACACACACACACTAATCCGTGCGGATAACAAGGCTGTTAAGGAGTTCAACCGGTAAGTGTGTGGACTTAATCAGAAATCAAATGGAGGGTTGGGGGTTGGTTAAAGAGGGGGGAAAAGAGAGAGAGAGAGATTGAGATGTGGATGGGGGGGGTGTTACGATTATTATTTTCAAATATGTAACTGTTGTAAGCTATGCTATTCTCTATTTACCGTAAGACATTTCAAGTTATGTGTTTGTATATACAGCTTAAACATATTTTTTGTTACTGTAATTTACAAGTGATTTGATTTATCAATTGTTTTATTATATCGTCATTTAATAATCATATTTACTAGTTAGCGTATCGTTAAATATTACGTTATGAGATAATAAGAAAAAACTCGCTTAAATTAGATTATGTTTTTTTAAAGTTATTGATTTTTATTTTTTCTAATAAATGTAAGACTTTTTTTTATTTGAACCTATATTTTTTTTATTTAATTTTCCAGCTGTTATCGCTTGAATCATTATTTGACTGTTGAAATGTTTGTTTCAAATATGTAATGTGTTTCAGTCTTGGGGATTTCCTTGCATTTATGTCTAAATAAATACAGCTAACTTTGTCAACGTTTAGTTCTTCCATTGTTGTGGTGAGACGGAATTCAACGTGAGCATAAATGTAAACAGTAACTAAAACAACCTCTTGACATGCCATTATTTAGTTCTTCCATGGTTGTGGTGAGACAGAATTCAACGTATGGTGAGACAGAATTAAACGTGTGGTGAGACAGAATTAAACGTGTGGTGAGACAGAATTCAACGTGCGGTGAGAAAGAATTAAATGTGTGGTGAGACAGAATTCAACGTGTGGTGAGACAGAATTCAACGTGTGGTGAGACAGAATTCAACGTGAGCATGAATGTAAACAGTAACTAAAACAACCTCTACAAATCAATGATTCCAGCTGTCAAGGCCCCCTTTCGGGGTCCCTGCGGTCGTTGTCTGTGGGTATGATCACTTACTGAGTTCTGGCCAGCATTTATATTTGTCACAGCCACGTGGGTTTACAGGACGCACAACACAACAAGAAATGAGTAAAGAAGCTCATAAGTGAATACGCTACAACACATATTTATTCACATTGAAAAAAAGGAATGCAATCTCAGCGTGTCCTAAAAAGGACAGTAGCGCTACCGGCTACTACAAACAATATAATACATACATCAGAATAGTTACCTGGGGTGGATAGTTCTCATAAAAACTCAGGTCTGCGGTGGTCGAACGTCTAGGTTCTGCCACACTAACAGCCTGGTTCCCACCCCAGCTGGAGCCTGAGTTCGACGCAAAACCGCTCGAGAGCGACTTCGCTGACCAATGGGCAGCGAGCCGGGTATAGCACGCTCATCGTGCGTGATCTGCTGCCTCCCTCGTGGACAGTTCCAACCTTCAAGATAAGGAGGGGGGGTAAGAGACAAGAACCCATCCCTCTCGCTCGTCTGAAGGTCAAGGGCACGGGTTATCTCCCAGGTGACAAAAAGTGATAGTGGGTGCTAGACAGACTAATCACAGTGTGGAAAACATGGGAAGACAATGTCTTTGTCTAACCTATTTATATCTTATCTCACCCTCTAGACATTTCACAGGTGATGTCAGAATTAAAGGGGGTTAATCTAGTGCCAGACGCGCTGACCACCTGTGAATACAAAGTCTGTGGCTATCCTCTGTATGATCTCCCCCTCACGAGTGATACGATAGGAGAATGTTCTGGATTTCATTAATTAAATCACAGAATGTGACACCAGCATCTGACAGACCGGAAAACGTTACGTTAAACAAATATTAACCGGAAACAGCCAACTGTTCACTTCATCCAGATAGTAAATAAGTTCATGTGTGTGCGTGTGAGGGCTTATTTCACAATTGTCTAACTTGCTTATCTACTCCTATTGTCCCTGGTCATCGTAACACATAAGATGGTACTCCTGCCTGCTAGGTTTAAGTTATCTTCCCTGATATAGGATATAAACACGGTAATGAAAAGAGCTCAAGTTGAAGTTTTAGATGCAATGTGAATAATACGTGTTTTGTTTTGTTTGTTAAGAGAAGGGATGCGATTTAAGTGTGGCGTGTGAGGTCTTTTAAGGATGAGATGGTCATCTCTTAGAGAATGTTAACCACCAATGGGACGGTTTTACAATCCCTTCTTTCATCCCCACCACAGCCCAAAGATGCCATCGCCGAGTAAGATATAAGGTAGGTGGTTGGATACACCGAAAGTCGAACCGGTAACCGACAGCTTGAATTTTTGAGCTGCAGTATGAAAATTCGGCTTATCAAAGCGCCACAAATCCACAAGTGTGGTAGATCTCTCGACTGCTAACCGAAAGATCCAGTATACTTGATATATACCGGTAATTGCCGGCAATGTACTCGGGTCTGATCCACAAATGTGGTAGATCTCTCGACTGCTAACCGAAAGATCCCGAGTATGCTTGATATATACCGATGATTGCCGTAAATTTACTCGGGTCTGATCCACAAGTGTGGTAGATCTCTCGACTGCTAACCGAAAGATCCCGAGTATGCTTGATATATACCGGTGATTGCCGTAAATTTACTCTCAGGTCTGATCCACAAGTGTGGTAGATCTCTCGACTGCTAACCGAAAGATCCCGAGTATGCTTGATATATACCGGTGATTGCCGTAAATTTACTCGGGTCTGATCCACAAGTGTGGTAGATTTCTCGACTGCTAACCGAAAGATCCAGTATGCTTGATATACCGGTGATTGCCGTAAATTTACTCGGGTCTGATCCACAAGTGTGGTAGATCTCTCGACTGCTAACCGAAAGATCCCGAGTATGCTTGATATATACCGGTGATTGCCGTAAATTTACTCGGGTCTGATCCACAAGTGTGGTAGATCTCTCGACTGCTAACCGAAAGATCCCGAGTATGCTTGATATATACCGGTGATTGCCGTAAATTTACTCGGGTCTGATCCACAAGTGTGGTAGATCTCTCGACTGCTAACCGAAAGATCCCGAGTATGCTTGATATATACCGGTGATTGCCGTAAATTTACTCGGGTCTGATCCACAAGTGTGGTTGATCTCTCGACTGCTAACCGAAAGATCCCGAGTATGCTTGATATATACCGGTGATTGCCGTAAATTTACTCGGGTCTGATCCACAAGTGTGGTAGATCTCTCGACTGCTAACCGAAAGATCCCGAATATGCTTGATATATATCGGTGATTGCCGTAAATTTACTCGGGTCTGATCCACAAGTGTGGTAGATCTCTCGACTGCTAACCGAAAGATCCCGAGTATGCTTGATATATACCGGTGATTTCCGTAAATTTACTCAGGTCTGATCCACAAGTGTGGTAGATCTCTCGACTGCTAACCCAAAGATCCCGAGTATGCTTGATATATACCGGTGATTGCCGTAAATTTACTCGGGTCTGATCCACAAGTGTGGTAGATCTCTCGACTGCTAACCGAAAGATCCCGAGTATGCTTGATATATACCGGTGATTGCCGTAAATTTACTCGGGTCTGATCCACAAGTGTGGTAGATCTCTCGACTGCTAACCCAAAGATCCCGAGTATGCTTGATATATACCGGTGATTGCCGAAAATTTACTCGGGTCTGATCCACAAGTGTGGTAGATCTCTCGACTGCTAACCGAAAGATCCCGAGTATGCTTGATATATTACCGGTGATTTCCGTAAATTTACTCAGGTCTGATCCACAAGTGTGGTAGATCTCTCGACTGCTAACCGAAAGATCCCGAGTATGCTTGATATATACCGGTGATTGCCGTAAATTTACTCGGGTCCTGATCCACAAGTTCTAAGTAGATCTCTCGACTGCTAACCGAAAGATCCTGAGTATGCTTGATATATACCGGTGATTGCCGTAAATTTACTCGGGTCTGATCCACAAGTGTGGTAGATCTCTCGACTGCTAACCGAAAGATCCCGAGTATGCTTGATATATACCGGTGATTGCCGTAAATTTACTCGGGTCTGATCCACAAGTGTGGTAGATCTCTCGACTGCTAACCGAAAGATCCCGAGTATGCTTGATATATACCGGTGATTGCCATGCAATTTACTCGGGTCTGATCCACAAGTGTGGTAGATCTCTCGACTGCTAACCGAAAGATCCCGAGTATGCTTGATATATACCGGTGATTGCCGTAAATTTACTCAGGTCTGATCCACAAGTGTGGTTGATCTCTCGACTGCTAACCGAAAGATCCCGAGTATGCTTGATATATACCGGTGATTGCCGTAAATTTACGGGTCTGATCCACAAGTGTGGTAGATCTCTCGACTGCTAACCGAAAGATCCCGAATATGCTTGATATATATCGGTGCCGTAAATTTACTCGGGTCTGATCCACAAGTGTGGTAGATCTCTCGACTGCTAACCGAAAGATCCAGTATGCTTGATATATACCGGTGATTTCCGTAAATTTACTCAGGTCTGATCCACAAGTGTGGTAGATCTCTCGACTGCTAACCCAAAGATCCCGAGTATGCTTGATATATACCGGTGATTGCCGTAATGGGAATTTACTCGGGTCTGATCCACAAGTGTGGTAGATCTCTCGACTGCTAACCGAAAGATCCCGAGTATGCTTGATATATACCGGTGATTGCCGTAAATTTACTCAAGGTCTGATCCACAAGTGTGGTAGATCTCTCGACTGCTAACCGAAAGATCCCGAGTATGCTTGATATATACCGGTGATTGCCGTAAATTTACCGGGTCTGATCCACAAGTGTGGTAGATCTCGACTGTAACCCAAAGATCCCGAGTATGCTTGATATATACCGGTGATTGCCGAAAATTTACTCGGGTCTGATCCACAAGTGTGGTAGATCTCTCGACTGCTAACCGAAAGATCCCGAGTATGCTTGATATATACCGGTGATTTCCGTAAATTTACTCAGGTCTGATCCACAAGTGTGGTAGATCTCTCGACTGCTAACCCAAAGATCCCGAGTATGCTTGATATATACCGGTGATTGCCGTAAATTTACTCGGGTCTGATCCACAAGTGTGGTAGATCTCTCGACTGCTAACCGAAAGATCCCGAGTATGCTTGATATATACCGGTGATTGCCGTAAATTTACTCGGGTCTGATCCACAAGTGTGGTAGATCTCTCGACTGCTAACCGAAAGATCCAGTATGCTTGATATATACCGGTGATTGCCGTAAATTTACTCGGGTCTGATCCACAAGTGTGGTAGATCTCTCGACTGCTACCCAAGATCCCGAGTATGCTTGATATATACCGGTGATTGCCGAAAATTTACTCGGGTCTGATCCACAAGTGTGGTAGATCTCTCGACTGCTAAACGAAAGATCCCAGTGCTTGATATATACCGGTGATTGCCGTAAATTTACTCGGGTCTGATCCACAAGTGTGGTAGATCTCTCGACTGCTAACCGAAAGATCCCGAGTATGCTTGATATATACCGGTGATTGCCGTAAATTTACTCGGGTCTGAGCCACAAGTGTGTTAGATCTCTCGACTACTAACTTAAGATCCCGAGTATGCTTGATATATACCGGTGATTGCCGTAAATTTACTGGGTCTGATCCACAGTGTGGTAGATCTCTCGACTGCTAACCGAAAGATCCCGAGTATGCTTGATATATACCGGTGATTGCCGTAAATTTACTCGGGTCTGATCCACAAGTGTGGTAGATCTCTCGACTGCTAACCGAAAGATCCTGAGTATGCTTGATATATACCGGTGATTGCCGTAAATTTGCTCGGGTCTGATCCACAAGTGTGGTAGATCTCTCGACTGCTAACCCAAAAGATCCCGAGTATGCTTGATATATACCGGTGATTGCCGAAAATTTACTCGGGTCTGATCCACAAGTGTGGTAGATCTCTCGACTGCTAACCGAAAGATCCCGAGTATGCTTGATATATACCGGTGATTTCCGTAAATTTACTCAGGTCTGATCCACAAGTGTGGTAGATCTCTCGACTGCTAACCGAAAGATCCCGAGTATGCTTGATATATACCGGTGATTGCCGTAAATTTACTCGGGTCTGATCCACAAGTGTGGTAGATCTCTCGACTGCTAACCGAAAGATCCCGAGTATGCTTGATATATACCGGTGATTGCCGTAAATTTACTCGGGTCTGATCCACAAGTGTGGTAGATCTCTCGACTGCTAACCGAAAGATCCCGAGTATGCTTGATATATACCGGTGATTGCCGTAAATTTACTCGGGTCTGATCCACAAGTGTGGTAGATCTCTCGACTGCTAACCGAAAGATCCCGAGTATGCTTGATATATACCGGTGATTGCCGTAAATTTACTCGGGTCTGATCCACAAGTGTGGTAGATCTCTCGACTGCTAACCGAAAGATCCCGAGTATGCTTGATATATACCGGTGATTGCCGTAAATTTACTCGGGTCTGATCCACAAGTGTGATTGATCTCTCGACTGCTAACCGAAAGATCCCGAGTATGCTTGATATATACCGGTGATTGCCGTAAATTTACTCGGGTCTGATCCACAAGTGTGGTAGATCTCTCGACTGCTAACCGAAAGATCCCGAATATGCTTGATATATATCGGTGATTGCCGTAAATTTACTCGGGTCTGATCCACAAGTGTGGTAGATCTCTCGACTGCTAACCGAAAGATCCCGAGTATGCTTGATATATACCGGTGATTTCCGTAAATTTACTCAGGTCTGATCCACAAGTGTGGTAGATCTCTCGACTGCTAACCCAAAGATCCCGAGTATGCTTGATATATACCGGTGATTGCCGTAAATTTACTCGGGTCTGATCCACAAGTGTGGTAGATCTCTCGACTGCTAACCGAAAGATCCCGAGTATGCTTGATATATACCGGTGATTGCCGTAAATTTACTCGGGTCTGATCCACAAGTGTGGTAGATCTCTCGACTGCTAACCGAAAGATCCCGAGTATGCTTGATATACCGGTGATTGCCGTAAATTTAATCGGGTCTGATCCACAAGTGTGGTAGATCTCTCGACTGCTAACCCAAAGATCCCGAGTATGCTTGATATATACCGGTGATTGCCGAAAATTTACTCGGGTCTGATCCACAAGTGTGGTAGATCTCTCGACTGCTAACCGAAAGATCCCGAGTATGCTTGATATATACCGGTGATTTCCGTAAATTTACTCAGGTCTGATCCACAAGTGTGGTAGATCTCTCGACTGCTAACCCAAAGATCCCGAGTATGCTTGATATATACCGGTGATTGCCGTAAATTTACTCGGGTCTGATCCACAAGTGTGGTAGATCTCTCGACTGCTAACCGAAAGATACCTCCTGCAGCGCTCTGTGTGCATCAGATGAACAGAAAAAAGGAAATAGTTAACTTTATTGGGGAAGAAATGGGGCTTAACAGTTGATGATAGGTGATAAAAAACTTACACATTAGCTCCCAGATTTGTGATGCTTTGATATATTTATGCAGAGTAGTTAACTCTAATTTAAAAAAAAAAAATCATTCATCCAACAGGTGTTTGAGCCGAGTGAGTTGGAGAGGGGACATTTCACTGATGCAAACAATGCTATTAGACTTGCAGATTTTCCTGAGAGGCTTCAGGTACTTCACATTTTTATAGTTTTTCAGCTGTGTTTGTCAGCAAAATCTTGCCCCAACATTCACTCTTCAAGATTTAGCATGAAATCAACCATTCTGTTGACAGTTTTTTTATGCTTTATTTGAAATCTTTAAAAGTGAAAACCTTTACACTATATCAGTAAAATACAATTTGCTTAATACTATTGTTGAATTTTTTTTGAAGGTGTCACTAGTTGGTTGATTTCTTACATGAATATTTTTTAATGTGTCACTTGGTTGATTTCTTACATGAAATTTTTTTTAATGTGTCTCTAGTTTTAAGAGGCATACCAGTAAAGGAAGCTGATGATGCATAGCTTGAAGCAGACTGGATTTACTAACAGGCCTTTGCAACCCCTTGCATATCTCAGCAGGTATTTTCTAATCTATTTTTCAGAATAGAGCTTAATTGGCACAATTTATTAGCTTCCATTAATGTAACTAGCATCAATATGCCAAGCCAGAATGTAAAAAATGCAACCCCATTTCTTTGCTAAAATATTCTAACTTGTTGAAAATGCCATCCCTTGCTGGTGGTATGTGCCATTGAGCGCAGACTGTTCCCCTCTGACCCGCTTTAGTTATGCTACTGCTTGCCTTTTTTCGAGTTGAATGATCATGCTTTAGATTTCATATAATTCAATTAGAACATGATTTACCTGATTTTAAATTCCAGACATTTTTGAGCAAGGAGCCTTTGCAGGCATCCAACAGCTACAATTGCAGGGCAACAGCAGTGACAGGTACAATTAAGGAATATTACTGAATAACTTTGTTTGCTGATGTATGGCTCCATGTTAAAGGATTTACGGAATAACATCCCACATTTGACTAGCTATTTTAATAGTTGTTTGTTAATGATGTACCAGACGAACTATTTTTATTTATTTCTATCCATCTTCAGATTTTACTGTGAATTTCCTTTTATTAAATTAAAACTTTTATTTTTAAATTCCCAATTGTTGGGATAGTACATGTATTATCAATAATTTAATTTTTTTTTAAAATCCGATTTTAATTTTTTTTTTTACAGTACCAATATTTACTTATAGTTAAAAACTTTAACTGAGCCAAAATAGTGAACTTAAACAGGACTAATTATAAAGGTAATTGTATTTAAGATCATGAGTGAAATATTATTAATATTTAAGAATATGGACATAAAGATTGAGCTAATTTTATTATATTTCTTTCTTTTTTACCCCAATGATGTTTACCTCCAAGGAATTTGAGGATCTGGATGAGATCATTGCTCGATACATCCAGCCCATTGCAGCCAATGTTCGAGACATAATGGCATTCAAGTACTACAGGGATTCTGAGGGAGGCAAGAGGGATATCCTAGACAAAATTCTGACAGAGGAAAAGAATAAAGCAAGATACAAGTGAGTCATATGCACCGCTTTAACATAAGTATCATGGTTTACAATATGTTCATTTACTGAGGCATTTGTTTCTCTAAAATTTAATGATTATAATAATGCTATAATTTTTTGTGATCCCGTTACAATTGCCCAATTGCCAATACTAATTGACTCAATAAAATGCTGGAAAATGGGTAAGATTGGGGGTGTGGGGGGGGGGTGGAGGGTCTGATGAATAAGGTAAGAAATTAGAAGCAGAGTAAAAATACTAAAAGATTCTGAAGCCGATTTGGATTTGCCAAAATGTTTTGATATTTCTGAAACTGATGAATTCCACCATTACCTTTATTATTAGTCCTGTTTAAGTTCACTATTTTGGCTCAGTTAAAGTTTTTAACTATAAGTAAATATTGGTACTGTAAAAAAAAAAATTAAAATCGGATTTTAAAAAAAAATTAAATTATTGATAATACATGTACTATCCCAACAATTGGTGTTGAGATTATTGATAATACATGTACTATCCCAACAATTGGTGTTGAGCATTGTGGATTTTTCGTGATAACCAGTCTCTATTCTCTTTTGATACTTAAAGTTTATCAAATATATTCACAGGCAGCTACAAATAAATGTCAACTGCCAAAGCATTCAATCATATATTTCTTTAACCAGCACAATCAAATTACTAAATATTAGTTGAATAAAACTATACACTCCTAAATACATCTTCACTATAACATTAATACTCTATCCTGTTTTTTGGCCTATCCTGCCAAAGTGTCCGTCCACTTGAAGTGTCAAACTGCTCAGGTTTATAGGTCTGATCAAGTTGAGATGTTAGCTTCTTTTTATAAGACCTTAATTACAGGGTCTTAGCTTAATTACTCCGTCTTCTCACTCATGTCATTGTTTTTTATTGTTAAGTCCCTTAAAGTTATATTCTATTATTTCAGACAAGATCACAATGATTCTGAACTTTCATAATTTTAGTGAGAAGCAAGTTAATTAACTTCAACTATGACCTATATATTGTTGAAAATACAATGCTCAACTTAGAAACAATATAACAATTAAATCACATTCATCTAGCCAATGAGAAAGTTGGCACCATGTATAGGGAACCAGACAGTAGATAATTAGCTTATCACAAGAATTCATCTAATATTCTTCAAAACTATCCCTGTACAATTATTGTTAGGCGTTTCTGTTTCAATTTTGGCATGTAGTTTTTGTCAATTCTGAAATAACACTGGTAAACAGTGAATTCATTGCCAGTGATATTTGAATCATTTTATACAAAGTCAACTATGCTGATTTAGAATATGTAAGTGCTTTTGCTAGATTGGCTCTATTTTTCGAGATAATTAAAATTAATGAAATAATGTATGCACCGTGTTTGAAAATTGTCAAGAATTGCAATAGTAAAATAGTATACATGTACTAACAAATAGTAGTGAAACTGTTAATGGTCATGCAGAAATTTGTTCAAAAATATGTGTAATAGTGTTATAGAGGAAAACATTTTCATTTGAAAAACTAATTATGTCTAATTAATTAATTAATATGTTTATTGTCTATGGTAATGCATTAGCAAATCGCTGTTTGCTTGACTTCCCTTTGTGTGTGTCGTTGGGTCAATTGCGCTGGAGGCTCCAACAGTTGTCAGCCATCATATGTATGTCCCATCTTCCTTGATATCTCACCTCCATCACCCTCATATCCTGATGAAACCTCTCACATTGTTCCTCACTGAAGTCCCCAAGGTTACCTGGAAGTTTGTCTAAATGACAGTGCAGTACCTTGATGTTCATATTTGTTCCAATGTTTCTGAAGTTAGCGAGCATATCTTGCACCAGTTCTTCGTAATTCTCTGATCTGTTATTACCTAAAAAGTTCCTGACAACTGAAACAAAACTGTTCCATGAAAAAACTTCAAGGTGATCCATGAAATTAGTAAAATTTCGATCGTTGATGAGTTTCCGAATCTGAGGACCGTAAAAAATCCCAGCTTTCAGCTTCTCCAGGCTCAATCCGGGAAATGATCTGCAAATATACTTGAACCAATTGCCATATTTGTCCAAAGCCTTAACAAATTGTTTCATTAAACATAATTTGATATGAAGCGGTCCGAGAATTATCTTATTTTTGTCAACCAGTGCCTTGTTGATGATATTTTCTTTACCTACAGTCATGGTTTCCCTTGCAGGCCATGTCACTCTTGTCCAATGATCTTGCCTTGCCCTGCTATCCCAAAGGCACATGCAGCATGGGTATTTAGTGTATCCTGACTGCTGCCCAAGCAAGAAGTTTACCATTTTTAGATCAACACAAATTGACCACTGATGCTCATAATAATGGACTTTCTGCTATAGTATTTTGATATTCTCATACTCTTCTTTAAGTTTTGTTGAGTGGGCAATGGGAAGAGATGCATAACGGTTACCATTGTGTAACAGAACACATTTCAAGCTTGTAGTCCCATTTGGAGCAGAAGTCCAGGGATGTCATTACAGTAAACAAGATCTTCCTCTTTGCTGAATTATGGAAGAAAAACTCTTCTCTTTTCCGATAAAATGTTATTTTAACTTCTGGTTTGAGAAAATTTCTTTCATTGAGCCTGGACGCTTTAAAGCTCAGATGCTTGCTTGGACAGATTTCGGTCTCGTATTAGGTCATTGAGTTCTTCTTGGCTGAATGGTTGAGGTGGTAAAGAACTTCCTTCATAATTGCTTCCACTATTTTCAACTGCCAAAAACTCCAGATCTTGCCCCCCGTCGGAGTCTGATGGTGAAAACTCTAATAATCCAGTAAACACTGGTATAGGAACTTCACTGCTATGTGGAATTGGTCTCCTTGCAGATTCAAGATCAGGATAATCCCACTTAGATTTCTTGTGGCGATTGAAGCCTTTAACATTCACAATAAAAAATAGCAATCACCAAAATGGTCTTTCGGCTCTCGCCATACCATTGGTACACCGAAACTTAGACTTTTCTTCTCACCATTTGTCCACTGCCGTAGGATCTCCACACAGTTTTTGCAGACCTTATGGGGAGCCCAAGACTTGTCTTGGTCTCCCAGCTTCACACCGAAATAAGCCAAATATGCCTGCCGCACAAAGTCGGTTATATTTCTTCTTTGCTTTTCAATCATGTATTCTCCACAGATGTAACAGAATACATTCGGATTATTTTTGCAGCATCTTCGTGATGAACTCATGATGTCTTTAGAAAGCAGCATAAAAGAGAAAAAAATAAACCAAGTTATAACTTGGTATAGTTAAGTTAAACAAAAGACACCAAACTTATTGCATTTGTTTTACACAAAGGGTATAATCATATTTTGAAAGATGTCCAATATCTGAGAAACTAGAGCCAATTTAGCAAAAGCAGTGGCAGTTTTGAAATCAGCACCCATGAATTGTTATAAATTCATTCAAACATTCTTGGCAATTCGCAAAAAAATTTTTTTTGTTGAGCTGTGTAATTGTTACAAATATTTTTTTTTATCAGCATCAGCCTGACATTTTATCACATTATGTCAACTTTTTTATTGCTATGTATTTATTTTTTACCCAGAATTCCTTACCTATTAAGTGCATCTAAACAATATCCTGGCAAATTTTTCCTGTCCTACATGCCCCGCAATGTTGTAAGGCATGAGTACGTGTCTGTCAGACCTGACGGCATCAAGTGTGGAAATTACATATTCAAAAGTGTGAACTCCATGATCCGATGGTTCAAGGAACATTTCAAAGATCCAGTTCCAGGTTTGTTTCCTCTTACATCCAGTTAGGTTTTACACTTGTATATTTTAATGAGAATAATTGGGTTATTAATTTTTAAGTCGCCTATAAGGATGAGATGAAATCTCTTAGAACCTAAAACCACTAATAGGACTATTTTTATGATGCCTTTCTTGCACCCCCGTCCCCCCCCCCCCCCTTTAGCCAAAGTGCAATAACATTGGAGGCACAACAGTAGATATAGCCGAAACTTGGTTTTAGGTAGAACCTTACAATCCCAATAAGGCATAATACTTAAAGGTGACAAATGTCCTCATTTAGGGAGGATAATCCTTCTTTTTTGAGGTCTGTTAACCCTGATTAGTGTCCCCCTTTTTATCCTCCCCTTTTTTTTTTAATGTAGGCATTGACTTAACTGACTCTCTTGACTCTCAGTAGCTGATATAGGCTCAAGCCACAACTAATCTAACTGGGGGGCTAACATAACAGTATGTGGTTCTAACCAGCCATTTTTTTAATGTTAGAAAGAAAAACAATTTTATCAGTTCCATGTATTCTCTCCCATGATGCCCCCCCTCACCCCTTCCCAAAGTTATGCAAGCCACTGGTCTAATCGAGGGGACAGATGGTCGTGCGATAAAGCACTCGACTGTCGACCTGGAGGTACCTGGTTCGATCTCCGGTGAGGACCATGGACATTTTTCAGGTCTTGGCTCAAGTTCCCGATCTATCTCCCGTGGTGCCTCCATGGCCATTGCACTATCGGCCATGGTGGGGATGAAAGAAGGGCACCTTAAAAACCGTCCCGTTAGTGGTTCATCTCATCCTTACAGGGACACACACTGCTCTAATCATAACATATCAGAATATTCAAATTAACTAAACTAAAACTAAGAAATAATTTTATTTTAAAGTTTGTCCAAAATTTTTTTTTTTTTTACAGATTATAATTTGAATTATTTATGTCTTTGATGCATTAGTGTTATATTTTTTATGGATTCACAGGTTGCACCAATCCTTGTCACCCTGGTCTTCTAAAGGAAGGTCAGAACTACCAGAAGCGTGTGTGTTTGCCGAGAAGGCTTCCTATAGAGAGTTGAGGCCTGCCTAGGTGCTAGATTAGCACCTCATCTGCCTTCTAGTGCCATCCATTACTGCACCTAACCATATTTACAAAATGTTTATGATGTGCAAATGTGCCTTATTGACTACTGCACTCTTGTATAAGAAGAAATTATTTATAGACACCACTTTGTTATTTAGTCCATGATGATCCTGACCTATATATTTGTTTCTGTTCATGTATAGTATCTACCTCAGCTGTTAGTTGCCTCTTGGACCTCAAACTCCCCGATTCAATGTACATTTTATAAATAATCAAATTTTAAATTAATGATCAGAGAACTTTTATTTTACCAATTTGACATTCATATATTTTGTGTAAATTACTTTATTTTTTTAGTTTGAACTGAAATGTCTGTTTTTAATGAAAGGTATTTTAAATACCCCAGAATAATGTATACAAATTTTACTGTGATATTTGTGTCTTATCTGAAATTAGCTCATGGATTTTCTGCCTACAGGAAGTCATGGCAAGACAAACAGATGTTAATATTTTAAGCTGAAATCTGTACCATATTAATGCTTTGAATGTGATATAAAGTATTATATTTTCATTTACTCAATTTTACTGTTAATGCACCGGTAATTTTTAAATTATATTTTTACTGTACAGGTATTGTTTTTAATTTATTGTTACTGTATGGGTGTTATTTCTATAGTTTACTGTTTATGTATTTATTATATTGTTATCGTACAGTATTTTTTAAAATTTATCGATACTGTATAGGTATTATTTTTATTATTACTCTACGAGCATTTTTAAAAATTTATATTACTATACAGGTATTTTTTATTTATAGTAAAAGTACGGGTATTATTTTTTAATATATTGTTACTGTATATTTATTATTGTTAATACATTGATATGCGACTGTTGATATTTGAAATATTTTCATGTATTACCCTTTTACTGTTTACCAGCATTGTTCCAGGTTTTTATGAAATTTTGTTTTTAATTTTACACGTTTTTATCTGCTTTTGCACATGTTGAAAAGAGTTTTGTTGATTCTATTAATATGAATAATTAAAAAAAAAAATAATATGCTGTTACTTCAAATTCTTACTTTACATGTAATATTATTGTTTTTAAATAGCTTTATCAGGGATGGTCAACCTATGACAAAGCAGCCAAAATTAGAACCAACTATGAATAGCAGAACCAAGATTATTCAAATAAAAAAATGGGGAGCTAAATGGAGGAATCGTAGACATCTGTGGAAGGAATAAAACATGCAGTTGAACCCTTTAAGTGGGATGGCTGGCCAAGTGGTGTAGATGCTTGACTGTGAACCTGAGAGTCCTTGATTTGATCCTCGGTGAGAATTAAGGGAATTTTTTGGCAGGTCCAGTTTTGGTGAAAGTTTGATAGTCCCACAAGTCCACCCAGCTTTAAATGGGTATATGATTTAAGTTGGCCACTGGGCATTGCGCTTAACCACACAATCCAATTATAGGCCAAGGTTACAGAAACGTATGAACTTTACACTTTATCTACCCCAATGACCCTTGTGGGTTAAGGTAACCTAACCCATTAAATCAAAGTATCAAACGCATATTAGGCATGACCTATAATATAATTTATAAACCATTCTTTTTATTTTCTTGTTTATACATACATACCATCATGCTTGATTTTTTAAATATTTTTTTTAACAAAGAGATAGGCCTATATTGATTAAAAGAAATTGGGCAGCGCAAATCCTTTTCTTTATCAAAGATGCCAACAGTTTTATTCCTATGCCCACTGTATAAATCAAGAAATATAAATAATCTCTGCCCCCCTCCCCCAAGCGGGCCGCGGTGAAATTATTAAACGTCGACCGGTCCGCGGCAAGAAAAGTTGAGAACCACAGCTATAAACCACTTATTGGACTTTTTTTTAGTGCCCTTCTTTCATCCACACCACAGCCGATAGTGCAACGGCCATGGAGGCAATACGGGAGATATAGCGGGGGACTATAACCATTTCAGATCAACACTTGTGGACCTCCTACCAATACAATTTTTTGCCAAAATGTGAGATCTTTATATTAAATCATGGTATCCACATGTTGTCTAGGCCACTGTCACCTGTTGGCCCACAAAAAAACGGAAGTCTCTTCGCCAGCGCCCCCCCCCCCCTTACATCTTTCCCTAACAAAAATAAATCAAACAAACAAACCCAACAACATGGACTAATAAACATTGCTACTTTCACGAAAAGAAATATTGACATGGTCTGACAAACATTAGTTTTCCGTTAAAATGACTTCACTGCAAATAAATACACAGAGACGGCAACACATACATTTCTCCTTGCCTTATGAATATTAAAAACAGAGAATCGTTAATTTCTAAATTATTACGGTATTTATGTTCCGAATGGTTTTTAAGACGTTCTAAATCGCTCAATAACTCATATAAGTCATATGATATTTCATTGTTAACTAAAGCAAGGTTAGCCACTCTTCAGTGCTCCTTCTAAGCGCGCTCAGAAATCTAGGGCTGTGTAATTTTTAGCACATTCGCCAGAGGTTGGCCATCACTAGTCTATATTACTTTATATGAGTTCCGGTCAATCCAGTTGATTGCTCTGGGCCTTGGACTAGAGTTGAATGCGGTTAAGATTAGGCATGAGACAATAGAAATTAAGCCGGTTGAGTCTGTCTACATACCAGAGGTGCAATGAGGGGTGGGCAGGGGGCATCATGTCCCGGGCGCTACTCACAAAGGGGCGCCAAATGGTATATTTTACATATATTATTATATGGTTTTCGAATGGGGGGGGGCGCTATAAAGGTATTGTGCCCCGGGAGCGAGTTAAGCTCGCTACGCCACTGCTACATACCTATCTAATAATCCATTCATCTGTATATGTCTATCTATCTATCTATCTATCTATCTATCTATCTATCTATCTATCTATCTATCTATCTATCTATCTATCTATCTATCTATCTATCTATCTATCTATCTATCTATCTATCTATCTATCTATCTATCTATCTATCTATCTATCTATCTATCTTATCTAATCTATCTATCTATCTATCTATCTATCTATCTATCTATCTATCTATCTATCTATCTATCTATCTATCTATCTATCTATCTATCTATCTATCTATCTATCTATCTATCTATCTATCTAATCTATCTATCTATCTATCTATCTATCTATCTATCTATCTATCTATCTATCTCAGCCCCGTAGCGTGAAAATTATACAGGAGGGGGCCAGACATTCTACAGCAGGGGCCAGGCAATAGCAGGGGGGGGGCAGGTAATACATTTTACTAAGTAGAAAAAATAAGCAGGGGGGGCAGACAAAACGCAGGGGGGCCCGGCCCCCTGCCCCCCCCGCACGCTACGGGCCTGATCTTTCTATTTCTCTATCTATCTATCTATCTATCTATCTATCTATCTATCTATCTATCTATCTATCTATCTATCTATCTATCTATCTATCTATCTATCTATCTATCTATCTATCTATGGTATATTTTACATATATTATATTATATCTATCTATCTATCTATCTATCTATCTATCTATCTATCTATCTATCTATCTATCTATCTATCTATCTATCTATCTATCTATCTATCTATCTATCTATCTATCTATCTATCTATCTATCTATCTATCTATCTATTGTACTAACAAAAGTAGGCCTATATAAGTCAAAATAGGAAATGAATATAGAAAATTATCTTAAATCGTCAGGGCCGGATGTAGACTTGATAAGGCCATAAACTATTTGAGATACGGGGCCCTTTATAAGTCCAGTATATATTTAAGTATATATGACAATATCTCCATTCGGACACATTTTTGCCCCCCCCCTGCCCCACAAAGAAAGTGGGGGCTAGACCCTCAGCCGCGCCGTAGTACTGCTGATGGCTGGCTTAGAATTGTTATGGCTGGCTAGCCGGCTTAAGCTGTGGCTTAGGAAAATGCCTAGCACCCCTGTTGAAAGCCGGATCCCAACTATCACACTAGGTACCACCGAAATTTTTTTTATATGGGGGATAACTGTCAAAATATTTATGTACTATACTTTTACTAGTCATACAAACAACAGTTTTGAAATAAATAAATAATACTTTATAATTTATTGTATATAATAAATGAATATAAAGATTTTTGTAAAATAATAATTAAAAAAATAAACATTTTAATTAAAATAAGAACCAATTTAAAAAAATATGTAAAAATACAAAAGCGATTTAGATTTCAAGTGTTATTATATTACTCGCAAAAAAATCGGTTGTTCTATCTTGCTACACACCGTAACGGTGATATGCATTAAATCCCGTCCCATTCAAGCACACCTGCGCAGCTTGCCATTTCCGGCTAAGGGTACAGGCACACTACACCCTCCCCTCTGTCTGAGTGGCAGGAAAAACCCCTTTCCTTGCCATTCTGGCCGACCGGTAGTACACACACCCTGCTGGTCTGGCCGGTCTGGGCAAGGATTAAAACCCATCTTACTGCTATCCCTACAGATGATAGCGGCACACTCACCCCGCCGCTCTGTAGGCATGGCAGACGTGCATCAGCGCCGCCAACAATGTTAGTGTGGTAGGCACACTACACCCTACCATGCTGGCAATGGCGGCGTTAAAAAAAAAAAAGAAAAAAAAAAAATGCATTAAATTTTTAGATGCGATTATCTTAATCGCTTCAAAATGACTACAATTAGATTTGATTTAAATCTTGAGTGGAAGTGTAAAGCTTACCCTTGTGTCATTGATCTATTGGAGTTATTGATTCAGATATCTGATGACAAGTTGATTCCATTAGTTAATTGTTCATCATTTGGATACTCGATGTCTCATTGATTCAAATACATCAAGACTCATTGATTCATAATGTCAAGACTCATTGATTCATATATGTCAAGACTCATTGATTCATTTTCGTCAGGACTTATTTGATTCAAATACATCAAGACCTATTCATTCAAATACATCAAGACTAATTGATTTAGTTCAGGGATGGGCAAACTACGGCCCTCAAAGTGTACTATGCGGGCCGAACGCGTGTACATGTTGCGGTCGTATGTTAATCTTCTTTGTTAAGATTTTTTGTGATTTTTTTTTTAATTTGATTCGAATCTAGGGACATTAAATCAGTTTTATGGCTAAAGAATATTAGTCAGAGATGCTTGACCTATAAGCAGATTATGACCTGAAGGTGAAGTTCAAGTCAGTTTTGGAGTTTTCAGGATGTTTGCCAGCAGCGGCATTCCCACACCTAAAAACTTTGCTGCAGGGTTTTGTCACTATTTGGGTCCATGTAGGCAACATTTGTGAACAAGCGTTTTATTGTCTGAAAATAAACACTTCTAAGAAAAGATTGATGTTGACTGATTGCAATTTAAATTAGGTCATGCAAATCACAACAAGTAAACTAGTTCCCAAGTTCAAGAACATTATCCAAAATTGTGAACAGTTACATACTTCTCATTCATTATAATTGTACTTTGTGGTCAGCTTGTATGTAAATTAAGTTCCTTCGTCTTCATAATTAATATGACAGGTAACAATAAACTTTTGTTGAAATAATTATGAATAGTTAAGTCTTATTACCAAATTAGCAACTGATTTAGTTCTATTTTTATAATGTAATGTGCATGTGTAATAAATAGAGTGTGATTGTCAATAAAATGACAAATACGTGGTGTACAAGGACGGGCTGAAAAGCTCCCATATCTTCACAAAGCTTTGCAAATTAACTAACTTTTAATGGACTGTTTTTTTCTATAGTTTACAACTTTCGTTACTTTTGTAAAAACTTAGTTAAGTTTCTAACTCATAATTTTTATACGAGAGCTGCTCTGTGGAGCATGCAGTGTGTCCAGAGAACATCGGGTGTTTTCCTTTTAATTAGTGCTTGAAGGCATTGGAAGTTTTGCAGTGCTTACGAAAATTATTCAATAACTATAACTATATAATAACTAAATAATAATACAAATGATTGATGAAAAAACTAACTATAGCTATAACTAAAATGAATTTAAAACTATAACTAAATAATAATAAAAATGATTGCTAAAAAAACTAATCAAAACTCTAACTAAAATGATTTTAATAACTAGAATATCGCTGATGTGCAGGCTGAGATAATATAAAATTAAGTGGTGTTGGTAAACTATTCTCAACGATGTGTAGCAGTGGTGTTGTGAAACTGTTGTACAACAGTACAACGTATTACGCAACGCAAAATTTTAGCGGTAATTCCGAATCTCCCACGTCTTAGGAAAGTTTTTGGCAGCTTGGCTTAACATTTTTTTGTGGCGGCTTACAGCTTACAGGCTTCGTGGCGGCTTAAGACGGCGGCTGAGGGGTCTAGTGGGGGCCCTAAGCTATATCCTGTGTAGCCTATACGTACAGCCTGCGCTGCCTGCGAATCGTACAGAACATATACCACATACAAAAGATTGTGTGGCTGGTTTCAGAAACAACAGACACATGTGTAAAATTGTTAAAGAATTCATATGTATTAGATTGACCAGATCCTCTTCAAATTGTGCAAAAAAAAAAAAAAACAGGTCAAAAATTTACTTTTGCGAATTATAAAAAAAAAAACAAAAACAAAAACCAATAACAAATTTTAAAGTGTTATGTGTGCCCAAAAATTTCACACACACACATATATATAGGCTACACAAGGCCTGGAACAACATAGGTTAACATTACATAGCCGTTACATTTAGAACAATAATAACAGTGAATTCAAAGTTAGCTACTATGAAGTAAATAAAATAGGTCATGCAGATGCCAGATATGTGTTGTTGTTGTTGTTGTTGTTATTATCCAGGGTAGTAGTTATCCTGGCATGTCAAGGTGGCCTGTAACATCTGGTCGTTTGTCAAGCAGCCGGTGGAGTAGATATTGTACCTGGGAAGAAAATAAATATACATAGACTAGCTGTACCGTGCAAAACCTTTGCATAGAGTTATATCCCCTTAGGCTTGATCGGTAGGCTAGGTTATTTTTGGTTTCGGGCAGATCCGATTTTTTTTTCAAGATTGTATTTTAAACTGGAATACTGTTGTATTAATTCTTTACTTTCGATTTAACGCACACTGGAAATGGCCCCCAACTTACATAAGCCTAGGGCATTAAAGTGAATACATTTATGAATTTGAATGATAAATTCGGGTATCAACATTTTGGTATGGTCTTGGCGTCTTCACCCCTTGAAGTCAAATGCGAATATTTACTCTGCCTTAAATGTGAATCCAGCACTAATATTGAACAAAATCACAGAAATGTACTAACTGGCCAGGGTCGTAGACTGTCCATGGGTGGCCACACGCAGGGCCGGATTTACAGACAGGCGAACCAGGCTGCAGCCTAGGGGGCCCCACGAAATAAGGCGCCCCAAATGTTGAGAAGAATTGTACATCCGACCCACACATGAGGTTTATGAGACCCACACATGAGGTTTATGAGGCCCACACATGAGGTTTATGAGACCCACACATGATGTTTATGAGACCCACACATGAGGTTTATGCGACCCACACATGAGGTTTATGAGACCCACACATGAGGTTTATGAGACCCACACATGAGGTTTATGAGGCCCACACATGAGGTTTATGAGGCCCACACATGAGGTTTATGAGGCCCACATTTCATTATCTTAAAAAATACTTCTGAGAGACCCTCAATTGTCAATTTACGAAGATTAAAAAAAAAAAAATAAAACAATAGGAAAAAAAAAGTTTCACCGGGAGCCACTCATTACTCAACGATTTAATCTGGGCGCCTTAGGCCACCGTTCAGGGCCGGCCTTACGAATTGCGGGGCCCAATTTAACGGAAGCTTGCGAGGCTCCTCTTCTAGCCTGTGACAAGAGCCATGACTGACAATGATATACTAAATGTAAATTGCGCCCCCCCTGCCAGGCGCGGGGCCCTATTAGGAGCGATTTCACCAGGGTGAAGATATCCACTCACCTTGTGTTGGGGCAGGCTTCAACTCTCTGTAGTAGACCTTCTCTGCAGACATACACATGTTTTGGTGACGTCACATCAGGGAACACAAGAATCTGGTAGCGTTCACCATCCTTTCCAAGGTCAGGGTGACAAGGAATAGTGCAATCTGGGAGGTCATGGGAGAGTAATATAGTACAGTAAAATCTTACTTTAAAACTTACGTTAAATTTATATTATTCGAAGCTACAAACTATAAAAAAAAAATTAGAAAAACGAAAAAAAAAACCCAACATAAACTATTAATATGATCTACAATCTATACAATTTTTATTCCAATTATTCATACTTTATAGCTAATTTGAATATTATGATGGTATGTTAAGCTACCAACTTAATCTATCTTATATAAAGATAACAGCCTAATCTATCACACAGTTGACGGCTGATGATACAACTCTATTGTAATTTCAATACCAACGGGCATCTGAAACGTGAAATTTAACATCAAATGAACATATT